>JAOTOM010004658.1:360000-383925 GCA_034440615.1 Ashinkailepas kermadecensis | reverse complement strand
GCTTCAGCATCTCTAATCTCAACATCTTATGATGTTAGCTGCACTTCCACAGTGGAGGGAATTCCAGCTATATTGTTTGGTTTGCATACAATTTTACATTTTTCAGCAGAAGGTGGAGAGTCAGTCCACTATCTAATCCAAATCTGTTTTCTTTCCAGTACAAAATGTGCTGGTTAACATCAATGTTTCTACTTAGCATGGGGTTTTCATTTTTCCCTTAAGCTTTCTTATCAGCATAAAATAGCATAGGTTATTGGGGGGCCCAAATCAACATTCGGGGTGGGGGCAAGATCAACATTGGTGGGGCCATGGCCCCCACAAAGGATACAAATCGACGCCCCTGGCTGGGTCCATATATCCGTTCACACAGCACCCGTCAGTACTATTCCGTCAGATTTCAAACGGCCAGTATGGCTGAACCAATCGCAGCAGAGGCGCCGAGCGTCTAGATGGGAAGAAAAGCAGGAGATGTAGGGGTGGCGGCTCTGCCGTCGGTGGGGTGTGGAGGCGTATGGGGTGTGGCGGGTGTGTTTTGGTGTAAAGGAATGCTGGGTGTGTGAAAACAAATAATGGGTGTGTGAGAATGGAATGCTGGGTCTGTGAACTGTGTGAGAAGTAATGCGAACAAGCCTGACTGAAACTGATCTGATTGAACTATGGGGCTTTATTTTAACTGAGACTGCACTTTAACAAGGCTGAACATGGGCTGACTCTAGATTTAGATTGGGCTAATTATCTCCTTTGCTGATTGTGCCTCTGTCGGGGGTGTGTTGTGCTGTGTTCCCCGCCACCACACATTCCCCAAACCCCAGCCGGCTTGATGTTGTTAGAGCTACCGTCCCTAACACGAATTTATATATGTGCGACGTCAAAGTTTTGGAACACCATATAGGTAAGTGAGTGTCTAGCCAAATTAGAATTAATACGTTGCATTAGATAATTAATCAGAATGCAATTTGCCTTTGGTTTCAATGACTTGTCCCGAGTTGGGACTTTTTTATATGCTAATAGTAGTATAATTTTGTACAATGTACCACACGAAATAGGTGCCTGTGATAAGCCCCAAGCGGCTTCCGCTGGTCCTGAAAGCTACCTAACATACATTCATTCTCCTCATTCACTTCACATTCGCTCGTCCCATTCATTCTCTCCTTATTAATTAATGAAATGCTTGGTCCCCAAATTGGCTCCCTCCCCCCCTCAGCGGTACACAAACACATATATCGAGAGACCATTGCTCTTTTTATGGTAGGTTGACCGAATATGTAAATCTTCCACTGCCATCATAGCTGTCCTCGCCATTATTGACAGCGTTCCTCGCCTGGATGAAGTCTTAATGCTACGAGGGGCTCATCGTACTGGCTCCGAGGGCTTATACAAGTGCTCTGGTGTCTTTGACTGACATACCTATCCTTAAAAACGCAGTCGATGCCGCACCCGGGCCTTATTCGCCGTATACTATGCGACCAAGTGAACGTGCTCACGGGCGGGCACGGATCCCTACCACGTTGGGCACGTTCCCTGGCCGTCTTTATAGCCTAGCCTGCCCTACCCTTTCAGCCTCGGGGCTTACGGCACGCCAAACCTGTCCATACGTCCCCCCCGAAACGCTATACAGCTCCGTGTCCAAACGTATAGCGAACGGGGGGAGGGGGGGAGCGGACTCATGACTGAGCAATGTTTTGCATTACCCTATTGTACGGCGCCAAACTCGACGGACGCAATGTGGGGCTTCCCTTGACAGCCACTTGCGTACTGTGCCCGTCCCCATCTGCGTCCCTGGATCACAGAGGCCAGCGGGATTTCGCAGTCAAAGAATCAGAGCATGTGCTAATTAATGCCCCCGAAATGTCCGTTCATCGCACCTTCTCGCAATTCGACATCATCCAAACGCAGATCATATGTATATATATAGACGACATTAGTATTCTAGACAAGTTAAAAACTGGCTTTAACACTCATTACCATTACCCGGGAACGTTTAGTCCATAGGAGGACGGCTCGCAGGTCGACTGCCTCGCTTATATGTAGATTTACTTCATATGGCAAATTAATATCAGGCACATATCTAAACATCATGTGTGCAACTCTTGTGTCGGAAAGTACACACGGTACTATCTACACCTACTTGTCGGCTGTTGGTCACCCGGTCAAAGCGAAACGCGCGGCGCGCACCCCTCAGCGCCCGCGGCTCGGACGCCATTTCTGTTCTGGATGTAAATACTCTCCCCTCCGTCCACCTGATCGCCGAGGTATTTACTATGCTACCGTTCGGGAGGGTCGTATCCTGTCGTCATCGAGTTGCGTTATTTCCCACGGAGGGTCACTGACTCGGCCATCGGCATCCGAGCTCAATGCTATCTGGGTTATCACGAAAGTTACGCCACTGAACACACGGCTGGATGGCGCCCCTAGAGTTTGTGATTTTTGAATTAGCTTGCACCACGGCGGGTAGATAGGCTATAATATCACTTTTTTATCTCCGGTTAATGTGATGGTCGAACGCTTTGGACGAGGAGGGAAAAACATGGATATTGAAAGCACAGTTTTCAACGTGCTTACTGTCAGACCGAACGATAATCATTTTCACGATCCATTCTGGCCAGGGGGCGGTGGCAAGGCGGATGTTGCGCGTACAGTTTTCAACGTACGGCACATTGCGCTGAGCGATGGTCATTTTCACGACCCACGCAGCCCAGGGTCACAAGAGGATGTGAGGATCCGATGTGTGCACAGTACCCCTGATGGTTATTTCAAGCTATGCCCCTTTCTTTATCCCAAGTATTACCTGTCACCGCTAATCATGCACGTCAAAGGCTGGGCAACTGCTCCGTGTCTCTGCTGATGCCACCACATAATTTAGATGCATAATCTAATATATTTACATTTATATACACCGCATCACATTACGCCCACGCACTGCTTACACACACACACTACTCGCCATCTCCCACCTCTCCATTCTTGCACGCGACATACTTCCTCCCCATACATACCTACATACCCTGCTAATTGCCCCCCCCAAGATGGGTTGCTCCTTTCAACAATGAATTAGGTTGAGGGGAAATAGCTGTGATATAAAATAGGCCGGTTTGGAAGAAGGAAGAAGACATGGCAGACCGATGGCACTCACAGGTTAGTTGCTCGGCTGGCCTCTTCGGTCGTCTCCACGCTGCCTGAGCTCCGTGAGTGAGAGACTGCCCGAGTGCGAGAGTCTCTGCTAGATACCGAGCCATACCGGCATCACGGGAAATGAGCTGGCTGACGCTGCTGCCAAGCGTGCCGCGCAGTCACGTAGGATTCGAGCTCTGCCACTCCCAGCCAGAGATTACTACGCAAATGTAAATGCTTTCCTCCAAGGAAAGTGGCAAGAAAGTTGGAATTCAAAAATTTTAAACAAACTCCGGACCATCAAACCAGTTCTGGCACCGTGGAGATTATCGCTAAGAAAATGTAGGAGAGAAGAGGTGATTCTGGCACGCTTGAGAATAGGGCACACGTATGCAACGCACGGTTACCTTTTGAGAAGGGAGGCGAAGCCACGCTGTTCCCGATGTGGCTCATCGATGACAGTTCGACATATACTGTTTTCATGCCCCAACTTCACGGTATAACGAAGACGTCACTTCGGTTCGAATTGCCACGAATGGTCGTACTGTGACGTTTTAGGTGACAATTCTGAGATCATCCAGAGAGGACAAATATACCGATATATATCGACCGCTCAGTTCGACGTAATCTATCCATTCCGAAAATAGACTCCTGCCGCCTAGTGTAATGTGAGAAAAAACCAGTTATGGGCGCTACATAACCAGTAGCAGTTGATGCGCCCCTAAGCCCAAGCAATATATAAATAAATAACAATGTAAAAGTCGTTGAGGATATGTGCTTTTCCCCGGAGGTTGGCTTGGCACACGTTGTAAAAATTCGTGGTTAGATTTGCAGTTCTCAAAGCATGGGTGTCACTTTACGAAGTTGATTTAGGGGACAAATGACATATTGATGGCCAAAGCTGCCCATAAAACAATTTGTATCTTATGTACGCCCATAGACTCAATGGTTAAGCTTCGTCCTGATTGGGAGGGGCACATCAATCACTGAGGATGTCAAATAAATTATTGGGAGTCAGATGCCCTCAGTATATACAAACTGACACCCAGGTGTTAAAGTGTGGGTACATTTGCATGTAACGCAAAACATTCAAGCCAATTTTTTCAAGTGTCCAATTTGTCATGCATACAATCAAAATTAATGTGTCAGGATTGTTAATTAATGTTGTGCCAGCGTGTGGCCTTGTCAGTAGCCGTCTTAACAGCCTGTGACAGCTTTGTCACCAGGGGTGACCGGCCGCCATATTATAGACGGATGAAATGTAAATATTATGCGAGTATCACAGTGCAATGCACATTTTAAGCTAATCGTGAAATCGGATACAAATAGGTCTGAACAATATGTTCGTCATCTCCTGCGTCGCATATCAGTTTCCCACGGGATGATGGCGGGTTGCCGAACTCTGGAATGCTAGCTAGGAATCAATTATGCTTCTTCGAAATCAGAATAGAGACTAGATCTTGTGAACATTTCTTGCTTTTAGTAGATTTTCTGAACATGCAGACCTGTGAGTAGGTCTTCTGAACATTCAGACCCGAGAGTAGATCTTTTGAACAATGTGCTTTGAGTAGATCTTCTGAACATTCAGAATTACGAGTAGATCTTCGGAACATTCAGGGCTGAGAGTATATCTTCTAAACATTTGCATTGAGAAGTAGATCTTCCGAACCTTTTCATTGGGAAATAGATCCTCTGAACATTTTCACTGTGTAGTAGATCTTCTGAACATTTGAGGCTTATTTGTAGATATTATGAACATTTGAGGCTTATTTGCAGATCTTCTTAACATTGCGATCTGGTAGTAGATCTTGTGAACATCTTTGGCTATTGGTAGATTTTGTGAAAAATTTTCATCTTCAAGTATATCTTCTGAACAGGCAAGGCTTATTTGTAGATTTTTAAACATTCAGACTTGAGAGTAGGTCTTGTGAACATTCCCTCCTCTGAATTGATCTTCTGAAGACATTCATGTTCGAGTAGATCTTGTGGAAATAGATCTTCTGAAAGTAGATTTTCTGAACATAGATATTCTGAAAGTAGATCTTCTGAAAGTAGATCTTATGAACTACTCCCCTCTGAAAAAGAAGATAATAAAGCTAGGTGCATAAGCATTCAACTTAATACTGTATTGTGATGGCGGCCTTAAGGAAATTGTTAAATATTGCCTAATACTTTTCCATTGATGAAGGACACCCTGTTTGTCAGCCTTTTGCTTTTTGGGCTTTTCATTGTTTTATGCTGATCTGATCATACAAATGAATTTAAGAACAAGTACACGAAGGTATGGTTTTTATAATTTCCCCTGTACGGGGACCATCGTACCGGTGACTTAATCATACAGTGTACGAGTACGAAACAATCGTACAGGTAAACACCACCATGATATATTCAATATTATTAAGGCCTTGAACAGAGTGATCTAGAATTCAGCTTCCATTGCATATGCCGGCAGACCGGCATTCTTCCAGTCTCGATGGCATCTCTGTTCTGCTTGTGGCAGGTCTTGGATTGTTCCGGGCGCTCACGTCATCTGAAATAGATGTGCACCATTGTCAATGATATGACCAGGATTTTGCGTCAAGGATCCATATTCCATATGGCCTGACAAGGGCACCAAAAATGTATCCAAATATCAGTCGTAGGTCACCATAGGGCTTGGATCCACATGGCATACCGCTCCTCGTTAATTCCAAATATCATTTTTGGATGTTGACATTGCTAACAGTGATTGCTTGAAGCTAAGCAAAGCTCTTCTTGTGACAATACAAGTAGTTTTGAGTTATTTGGAGACCAAAACCAAAAAAGTCATTTTTTCCAACGCTGGCGAAGTGGGTTTCTTCTTTTTGTAGCAGTGTAATGAGAATAAATTCCGTTTCCAGTTGGATCTGCGCAGCATGAGTCGCACTGGAGTGGATGAGAAGCAAACGCGTGATCTTGAACGTCGCTGTCGGTGCCGCCTGCAAAGGTAGGTCCTCTTCCATGAACAGACCGTAGTATGTTTTGGGACCTGTGTACCTCTTCGATTATAGAGTGGTCGCTACATGACCAATGCAGTCGATGCGGCCTAAAGCCCAAATGAATAACGTCGATTATCGATAGAGCACTCGACTTCCAGGGGTGCAACTGTGCCAACTTCGTCGAAAACGTGCATAGTCTTGGTCATACTCCGGGTAAAGTGGCCATACTGGTGGAACTGGAGTTGTTTGCCAGGCATGCGACGTGGGGAATACGACACGAAATCGGTGACTAAGGTCAGATCGTGCCAGTCTGTGGCGGACATTCAATATTACATCTCATGGAACGGCTTTAACCCGCGCACGTCCGGGGGGAGATATCTGCCCCCCCTCTGCGGTTTTTCCTACTTTGCCGCCATACTAATCTGGTTAGCAAGGCCAAACCTCGCATGGCTGCTCATTGGTCTTTTCCGCATATCCCCAGAAATTTTTGACCCTGGGTCATCTCAAGTCAGGTCACCAGGTCATGCGAAGTGACCCAACATCCCTCGGAGTTCGAAGTGGCATCACTCCCACAATAATTGGGCGATTGATTTAAAACTTATATCACGTCATGATCTTATCAAGGACTATAATATGTATATCACGGTTTTTTTGTAGCATTGACCTGAGGTCAGGTCGCGGCCATGGCTTCCCCATTATAGGCCTATGGTAAAATATACAAATGTTTCCTGGTTACATATTTGCTCTCGGAATGACCTCCAACGGTTATGGCGTGTAGTTCAAAGCTATTCTCAATGTCACCGCTGACATTTTTGCTCAGTGACCTCACCAAGGTCAGCTGAGGTCACCTGGAATCACTAGCACATTTCTGCGCATTATATCGCATTGCATTGAGCTAGAAGGCTGAAATTACCATCATTGTGCTTGTATCGCCAAGACGTATCGATTGATATATTACATGACCTCCCTAGTCTACCCCATGACCTTGACCTGAGGTCATAGTTTCGGTGACCCATCTGTTGACCTGACCTTAAATTACACAGCATATGTCGATAGCACATTTCAAGGGCTGTCGAATAGCATTTGCAGTTTGTTTCTATCTGTTACAGGTCCTGAGATATGTGCCAATATCTGAGGGTCCCACCCGATCTGATCGAATTTGACATATGATGACCCAGTGGCCTAAATATTGACCTGAGCGAGAAAATGACCGAAATACTTTCGATAGAGCTTGTCACCAGCTATTCAACGCCGTTTTCCGTTTGTCGCTACCTAGCATAGTTCTGGAGATCTTAGGGGGGGACAGACATCTGCCCCCCCGGACATGCGAAGTTGGCGCGGACCGCCGGACGTGCGAGTGTTAACAAGCTCACCGGAGGGGCTCTCACAAAACGCGCACCGGAACACTATGCCGTAACTGCTTTCCAAACCCGGCCAGAATGTATATTTCACCCAAAAATAGTCGAATATCTGTGAACTCGGGCTCAATGAAAATATATTCAGTTTTAAGTCTCCTGAGATGGTTCATATGACATTTAACCCTCGCCAATTTCCTATCCTATCTTAAGGGTTTTCCGGAGAAATTTCGAACCGGGAATTGAATTGGGTATGGCTTTCGAGAGGTCCTTTTGCAACATTTCTGCATGTTTTCAAAAAAAGTTCCTTTCGGTCATGTCAAGTCGCTGTTATGTCAGTAATGACGTCATAATTACAGGCATGTTATGCCGAGTGTGAGTATTGTGTGCATTTCGAATGCAATGCGCGATGCCAAGAGTTGTCTTCGTTAATCTAGTAATGTTTAAGTGATTAAACCTTACCTGGCCTCAATTGACCCTTCATGACCTCATATGAGGCCTGATGCAAATTGATAGCTCAATGTTCTGATTTGACACTGCGATGTTTAAATTACTTTTAATCTTTGTAAAAGTTGTTAATATACCCTATCGTCTCCTGCGAGATATGTTGCGAAATATATGGTCAATGGTCATACGAAATATATAGGATTGTTCGCAAGTGTTATATTAACCCATTAGTTCCCGAGCATATATTCCATTTGATTTTTTCAATGAAATATGGAACAAATAGTGTCTATCGGGTCAGGATGACGAATCGAAAAGAAACTTTTCAAAATTATTATCGGAAGTGGGTGAAACCGGTGCGTCCTTTAAAGTACGTGTGGGCACTGCCCCTATGGATGCGTGTAAATTGGGAAATATTGCAATAGACGTTGAAAAATGATTGCACTCCTGTTTCTACATTCATATTGCTGAACTTCGAGTTCTGAACAGAAACTGCAAGCCAACATATCTACTTAGCCTCCATGTGCATTCCATCAATGCGTTTTCCTCTGGGTTCGGCGACCTGTGCCAGTTCCCAGGCTTCGTGGTGACCCAATATTTTGAAAACTCCCACGTTGGGCGCCAGTGTAGGGGTGGCGGCTCTGTCGTCGGTGGGGTGTGGGGGTGGTGGCTTCGGTGGTTTGGCGGGTGTGGGGTGTTTGGGGTGTGTGCAGAGGAAGCTGCGTGTGTGAGTCGTGTGAAGTGGGAGAGCTGATGAGTGTGTGAAAAGTTATTCACTTGGGCTTTATTTTAACTGAGACTGCACTTTACAAGGCTGAACATGGGTTGACTTTAGATTTAGACTGGGCTAATTATCTCCTTTGCTGATTGTGCCTCTGTCGGGGAGGTGCGTTGTGCTGTGTTTCCCGCCACCTCCACCACACATTCCCCAAACCCCAGCCGGCTTGATGATGTTTGAGCTACCGTCCCTAACACGAATTTATATGTGTGCGAGTCAAAGTTTTGGGAACACCATATAGGTAAATGAGTGCGTCTAGCCAAATTAGAAAGATTACGTTGTATTTAGAAAAGTAATGATAAGGCAATTTGCCCTTGGTTACAATGAATTGTTCCTAGATGGAACTTTTGGATGCTAATAGTAGTATAATTTTGTACAATGTACCGCACGAAATAGGTGCCTGTGATTGAGCCCCAAGTGGCTTCCGCTGGTCCTTAAAGCTACCTAAAGCACATTCATTCTCCTCATTCACTTCACATTCGCTCGTCTCATTCATTCTATCCTTATTAATTAATGAAATACTTGGTCCCCAAATTTTGCTCCCCCCCTCCCTTTCAGCGGTACACAAACACATATATCGACGGATCATTGCTCTATTTTTGAAGGTAGGCTGGCCGAATATGTAAATCTTCCACTGCCATCATAGCTGGCCTCGCCATTGTTGACAGTGTTCCTCGCCTGGATGAAGGCTTAATGCTACGAGGGGAGCTCATCGTACTGGCTCCGAGGGCTTATACAAGTGCTCTGGTATCTTTGACTGACCTACCCTAGCTTTAAATGAAAGGTCGGTGCCGCGCCGGGCCTTATCCGCCGTATACTGATACTGTGCGACCAGGTAAACGTGCTCACGAGCGGGCACGGATCCCTACCACGTTGGGCACGTCCCCTGGCCGTCTTTATAACCTAGCCTGCCCTACCCTTTCAGCCTCGGGGCTTATGGCACGCCAAATCCGTCCGACCTTCCCCCCGCCCCGAAGGCTACACGGTTCCGTGCCGAAACGTATAGCGAACGGGGGGCGGACTCACGACCTTGCAGTGTTTTGCTTTAACCTAGTGTTTGGCGCCAAACTCGACGGACGCAAGGTGGGGCTCGACAGCCCATCCGACCTTGCATACTGTGCCCGCCCCCAGCTGCGCTACTGGATCACAGAAGCCAGCGGGCTTTTGCAGTCAAAGAACCAGAGCATGTGCTTAATGCCCCCAAAGTATACGGTCATCGCACCCCTTATCGCAATTGGACATCATCCAAACGCAGATCATATATATTTATATAAACAACATTAATATTATAGTCAAGTTAACAACTGGCTTTCACACTCATTACCCTTACCCAGGAACGTTTAGTCCATGAGAGGACGGCTGGCAGGTCGACTCCTCGCTTATATTGGGATGTACTTTATATGGCATTATTGTTCCTGCTCCGCCGCTGTTCTCGTCCATCACTGCCGACTGCTGCCACATAATTTATATCATTAATCTAGTATATTTAAAGTTTCTTACACACACACACTACTCGCCATCTCAATCCTCCCTCCGCGACACACTCCCTCCGTGACACACTCCCTCCGCGACACACTCCCTCCGTGACACACTCCCTCCGTGACACACTTCCTCCGCGTCACACTCCCTCCGAGACACACTCCCTCCGTGACACACTCCATCCGCGACACACTTCCTCCGCGACACACTTCCTCCGCGTCACACTCCCTCCGAGACACACTCCCTCCGTGACACACTCCATCCGCGACACACTTCCTCCGCGACACACTCCCTCCGCGACACACTCCCTCCGCGACACACTCCCTCCGTGACACACTCCATCCGCGACACACTCCCTCCCCACCCTAAATTTATCCTATTTGGCCCCCCCCATAAAACAGGTCACCCCTTTCAGTAAGTGAATGACGTGGAGGAGACAGAAGCTGGGTATAGAACTTAGGTTGATTCGGAAAGGTTTGGAAAAGAGGAAGACATGTCAGGCGTATGACACTCACATGCCCGATGGTCGTCGCCCTCCAGCCGTCGTCACTCTCCGCCGTCCGCCACTTCAATTCACGTCTGCCTCCATTTAAGTGAGTGTGAGAGTCCGTGAGAGTGATAGAGAGATCTTGAGCGAGAGAGACCGTCCGAGAACGAGAGTTCGAGAGAGATTCCTCTCCTCCTCCTTCTGTTCCTCTTTCTGACTGCCAAATTGTCTTCAATTCCTTTGCTCCGCCTTTTCTAATTTTCAGCCACTCCCAGGGCTCCAGATTAGGGTCTGCCTCTTGATTGGTGGGAGTGTTTGTTTTTTCGTCCCCTTAGGCAGTGTGCGTGGCGAAGCCGCCTGGGGAGGTTTTCACCGGGACTGGCTCACAGCTGGCCGGGAACCTTCCGGTTGTTTTCGTCCAGACGGGAGGCTGATGGCGTTGTTTACTTCATGCCGCCTTTGAAGACGACACGTACCGAGAGTCGGTCCGGCGGTGTTTGAAGGCAATATGAGAGGGGAGGGAAAAGGTCGCCGAGATCTGGCCGGGCGTCTGGCGGCCTGGTCGGATGGGAAAATGTTGAAAATCGCAGGCCGAAAAAATGTAAGCTTCCTTACATTAAAGACCTTCCTCTACAAATCACGTCCTCGTGATTGTCAAAATCTGATCCTGAAATTGTTCCAATCCCGTTTTAGCCCAATCCCCGGATATACGTATGTTTCATGGGGCCATTAATTTCCTTTAACCCTTCTAATCCTATGCTCGATGGCTACATACACACCATCTCCTCCATCACTATACATCATACCACATACACCATACACCATACACCATACACCAACTACTAACTGACGTCGCGTGCAGTAGCATGTCGGTTGACGACTAAATGCGCCACATTCGAATACACGACACGCACTTGACATTACGCATAGAGTACATACATCCACATACACACATATGCAGAACAACCTATTCAAGTTTCTGCGCGGTCATGGTCGATAATTCGTCCGCTGGACAGTTACTGACCCCTGTTTTGAGGCGCATCAGTGACACGCCCTTTCTCCACCTGGCTCCAGAAGCATGACTGGAGCTAGATGAAGCTCCTCTCCATGCGGCACGTGCTGCGGGCTGAGGCGACCTCAGCGGTCGTCTTGATGTCCCAGTGAGTGGCTGCGCCGACCGCCTGAATTGCAATGGTGGAAGACTGCCAGACAGGTCAATCTGACGTTACGTCGCTGCGGCTTCACTGGGGCGGCCACGCGCTCTGCGGGATTGGACATCATGACGTCACCACTGTGGTCGCCACGTCACCGGGTCACAGTTCGCTCTGAGCTATTTCCACCGGAACAAAGTCAAATAAGGTTAGCGCACCTCCAGCGAGAGCATGCTCACGACACGTCATCGGACCATTGTCCATGTCAGCAGTCTGACCATGTCAGACTGCTTTCGGGCCGCAGCTGGACCGTTGTGGGGTCACCGACGGACCGCCATCGGACCGCTGTTGGATCACCGTTGGGCGGCAGTTGGTCCGCTGTCGATCCGCTGCCGCTCCGATGTCGAGCCGTCGTTGGCCCGCTGCTCTTGGGCCGCGATCTGGTTGTGGTCGGGCCGCAGTCGGACCGCCGCAGGACAACTTGTCGGGCCGATGACCGACTCCATGTCGGGCCGCTGACGAGCCGCTGCCGGACCCCCGTCGGACCGTTGTCGGACCCAGGTCACGCTGACGTCGGGCGCCGTTGGGTCCCAGTAGGGCCGCTGGAGGGCAACTTGTCGGGCCGGCATCCGGCGACATGTCGGGCCGCTGACGAGCCGCTGGGTCACAGTCTGACAGCTGCAGGGCAACTGGTCAGGCCGATGTCCGGCTCCATGTCGGGCCGCTGACGAGCCGCTGGGTCACAGTCTGACAGCTGCAGGGCAACTGGTCAGGCCGATGTCAGGCTCCATGTCGGGCCACTGACGAGCCGCTGCCGGACCGCCGTCGGATCGTTGTCGGACCCAGGTTTGCTCATGTCGGGTCGTCGTCGGACTGCTTGTCGGGCCATTGACGGGCCGCAATCGCAGTGGGCGACTGTCCGTCCTGTAATGGCAGTTATCCTGCATAACCCCCTGTCCTGTCTGGTCCGGTGGAGACAGAGCAGACACCCCCGGCCGCTTCGGGGCTCGAGAATGTCCACAAGCGCCGGGGTACAGGAGATCATGCGTCGCCGAGCAGTCAGGAGACCTCGTGTCTCCTACTCCGGTGCTCCTGTCTTCATGGAGATCCAGGGCTGGGAGACTTCCCTCTTGTCTTCTACCAGACCTCTTGTCCACGTGCGGACCCATGACCGGGAGACTTTCCTGTCTCCTACCGGACCTCTTTTCCTCGGATGCACCTATGACCGGGAGACTTTCCAGTCTCCTACCGGACCTCTTGCCATCGTGTGGACCACATGACCGGGAGACTTTCCTCTTGTCTCCTACCAGACCTTGCCTCTTGTCTCTCAGAGGCTGCCAGGGCTGGGAGAGTTCCCTCTTGTCTTATACCAGACCTCTTGTCCACGTGCGGACCCATGACCGGGAGATTTTCCTGTCTCCTACCGGACCTCTTGCCATCGTGCGGACCACATGACCGGGAGACTTTCCTGTCTCCTACCGGACCTCTTTTCCACGGATGCACCTATGACCGGGAGATTTTCCTGTCTCCTACCGGGTATCTTGTCCTCGGACGGACTCATGACCGGGAGACGTTCCTGTCTCCTACCGGACCTCTTGCACTCGTGCGATCACATGACCGGGAGACGTCCTTCTTGTCTCCTTCCAGACCTTGCCTTGCAGCCTTGCTTTCTCTGGCACGTTCATAGCCCGGAGATCACCGTCCTTTGTTTTTGGTTTGGTTAGCCGCCCAAACCAACATTTTCTGTGGGCTGCAATGACCTGTGAGCACCATCCGACTGAGCATGCCATTGGGAAAACAAGGGGGTGAGATTTTGGGAGGATAACTAAGGATTCAGTGAGCGGATTCGCTATATCCCTCCACCACCGGCTTTCACTTAGCTGAAAGAGAGAGACTCACCCATTGATTCACCCTTTTCTCTGAATTGCTGTGCATGATCCATTCACTGCACTTTCTTTGTGGAGCGCCACCAGATGTGGATCTGAGCATAATGTATCTAATTCTAAAACTTATATTTTCTAGGGGACCACGTATTTGCATTGCGACATCCTTCCTATAATACCCGTCTTGCTATCCCTCCCCAGTATCCATCCTACTATATCCATCCTACCCATGTCCATCCTTACTTTCAGTACTGCTTGGAACACGTTGTACCTATTCAATGGAGCGGTGAATGCCTTTGTCAAAGGAAACATCAAATGCCCTGCAGATTTGCGCTTCCGGGGAAAATGTGTGGAAACTGATGATTGTAGGGAATTTGGCCCACAGATAGCAGAATATCTCCCCTGACTTCCAAACCTGAGATGCATTATTCACACCCCACGGTTGTTAATTGCAGCTGAGCCGTAATTTCTACCTGCGGGATCATCAAGTTGCAGTGGGGATTGTTAAAATATTTCCTTTTTTTTCTTCACTAGAGCAAAGCTGCTTTACTCTTTTAGACAATAGGCAACAGTACAAATTTGGGGGAAACATTACGAGGTGTGGCATTTGTCTCTACACATTGTTCAGAATGCGATACAATTTGAGGTCGGAGACTTTCCTCTTGCTCCTCACTTGTAGTTTCAATTCGTGGAATATTACTATAATCGCCGCACGTTTAGATACATTAGGCTCCGGTGAATTGCCAGCATTATTTAAACTCCAAGACAAAAACGCCACCGCGTGCAAAACGTGAAAACCAACAGTTTGCATGGACCGTCTTTGTACTGTATGCAAGCTAACAACATTAGAACAATGAACACAAAACAGGTGGGTGCGGAATATGACATAACTACCGGTGGCCAAGGTGTATCGAAGTCAACCAGTCACCATTTGTCGGCCAACGTCATACACATTTGTAGCCCTAGGTCATATCGCTATGCGTTCCTGGTGTTTTAGTATGAAAGCGAAAAGAAGCACGCCGAAATTGAAGCAAGCCATATACAACTATTTGACACGTTTGAGGTCAGGCCACACAATATCAATGGGTTCACTGTATAATGTGACCTACACTCTCGTAAAATATTGGGAATATTGCGGCAAGGAGTGTTAAAGTCTTCACCAAACGCTAGAAGCTATCTTCTTGTTCCGTCAAACGGGATAAATTTTCACGACGTCAGACCATCTCGGTCACTGACCTAGAATGCACTGTGTCACAATCTCATGATTTCAACATTAATGTAGGAAAAGATACCGACTTCAAATTAAGTGCCAACACTGATATCACATAAATTAAAAATGTTTGCGGCCGCGCTCGGTCACCTGGTCCTTGACCTCGAATGACCTTAGAAGCAATCCACACAGGAATGTGGGTAAACTGACCAAAATAGTGTCCAACTGTTCCCAGAAAGCCAAACAATCCTGATGCTCCCTAACCACGACGAAGTTGCAGATTTCCTGCAACGGATACACTTTTCGGCTGCGACCTGACCTGATACCGACCCCAGCTATCATAGACCCATGTAGCAGACTGCTATTCATGCTTTGCATTCCTGTTTCTACATTCATATCGCTGAACTTCGAGTTCTGAACAGAAACTGCAAGCCAACATATCTACTTAGCCTCCATGTGCATTCCATCAATGCGTTTTCCTCTGGGTTCGGCGACCTGTGCCAGTTCCCGGGCTTCGTGGTGACCCAATATTTTGAAAACTCCCACGTTGGGCGCCAGTGTAGGGGTGGCGGCTCTGCCGTCGGTGGGGTGTGGGGGTGGTGGCTTCGGTGGTTTGGCGGGTGTGGCGTGTGTGGGGTGTGTAAAGAGGAAGCTGCGTGTGTGAGTCGTGTGAAGTGGGAGAGCTGATGGGTGTGTGAAAAGTAATTCACTTGGGCTGACTCTTGATTTAACTATGGGGCTTTATTTTAACTGAGACTGCACTTTACAAGGCTGAACATGGGTTGACTTTAGATTTAGACTGGGCTAATTATCTCCTTTGCTGATTGTGCCTTTGTCGGGGGGTGCGTTGTGCTGTGTTTCCCCGCCACCTCCACCACACATTCCCCAAACCCCAGCCGGCTTGATGATGTTTGAGCTACCGTCCCTAACACGAATTTATATGTGTGCGAGTCAAAGTTTTGGGAACACCATATAGGTAAATGAGTGCGTCTAGCCAAATTAGAAAGATTACGTTGTATTTAGAAAAGTAATGATAAGGCAATTTGCCCTTGGTTACAATGAAATGTTCCTAGATGGGACTTTTGGATGCTAATAGTAGTATAATTTTGTACAATGTACCGCACGAAATAGGTGCCTGTGATTGAGCCCCCAAGTGGCTTCCGCTGGTCCTTAAAGCTACCTAAAGCACATTCATTCTCCTCATTCACTTCACATTCGCTCGTCTCATTCATTCTATCCTTATTAATTAATGAAATACTTGGTCCCCAAATTTTGCTCCCCCCCCCCTCTCAGCGGTACACAAACACATATATCGACGGATCATTGCTCTATTTTTGAAGGTAGGCTGGCCGAATATGTAAATCTTCCACTGCCATCATAGCTGGCCTCGCCATTGTTGACAGTGTTCCTCGCCTGGATGAAGGCTTAATGCTACGAGGGGGCTCATCGTACTGGCTCCGAGGGCTTATACAAGTGCTCTGGTATCTTTGACTGACCTACCCTAGCTTTTAATGAAAGGTCGGTGCCGCGCCGGGCCTTATCCGCCGTATACTGATACTGTGCGACCAGGTAAACGTGCTCACGAGCGGGCACGGATCCCTACCACGTTGGGCACGTCCCCTGGCCGTCTTTATAACCTAGCCTGCCCTACCCTTTCAGCCTCGGGGCTTATGGCACGCCAAATCCGTCCGACCTTCCCCCGCCCCGAAGGCTACACGGTTCCGTGCCGAAACGTATAGCGAACGGGGGGCGGACTCACGACCTTGCAGTGTTTTGCTTTAACCTAGTGTTTGGCGCCAAACTCGACGGACGCAAGGTGGGGCTCGACAGCCCATCCGACCTTGCATACTGTGCCCGCCCCCAGCTGCGCTACTGGGTCACAGAAGCCAGCGGGCTTTTGCAGTCAAAGAACCAGAGCATGTGCTTAATGCCCCCAAAGTATACGGTCATCGCACCCCTTATCGCAATTGGACATCATCCAAACGCAGATCATATATATTTATATAAACAACATTAATATTCTAGTCAAGTTAACAACTGGCTTTCACACTCATTACCCTTACCCAGGAACGTTTAGTCCATGAGAGGACGGCTGGCAGGTCGACTCCTCGCTTATATTGGGATGTACTTTATATGGCATTATTGTTCCTGCTCCGCCGCTGTTCCCGTCCATTACTGCCGACTGCTGCCACATAATTTATATCATTAATCTAGTATATTTAAAGTTTCTTACACACACACACTACTCGCCATCTCAATCCTCCCTCCGCGACACACTCCCTCCGTGACACACTCCCTCCGCGACACACTCCCTCCGCGCACACTCCCCCGAGACACACTCCCTCCGTGACACACTCCCTCCGTGACACACTTCCTCCGCGTCACACTCCCTCCGAGACACACTCCCTCCGTGACACACTCCATCCGCGACACACTTCCTCCGCGACACACTTCCTCCGCGTCACACTCCCTCCGACGGACACACTTCCTCCGCGTCCCTCCGTGACACACTCCATCCGCGACACACTTCCTCCGCGACACACTCCCTCCGCGACACACTCCCTCCGCGACACACTCCCTCCGCGACACACTCCATCCGCGTCACCCTCCCTCGAGACACACTCCCTCCGTGACACACTCCCTCCCCTCCCCACCCTGAATTTATCCTATTTGGTCCCTCCCATAAAACAGGTCACCCCTTTCAGTAAATGAATGACGTGAAGGAGACAGAAGCTGGGTGATAGAAATTAGGTTGGTTCGGAAAGGTTTGGAAAAGAGGAAGACATGTCAGATGTATGACACTCACATGCCCGATGGTCGTCGCCCTCCAGCCGTCGTCACTCTGCGCCTCCCGGCACTTCAATTTACGTCTGCCTCCATTTAAGTGAGTGTGAAAGTCCGTGAGAGTGATAGAAAGATCTTGAGCGAGAGAGACCGTCCGAGAGCGAGATCCGAGAGAGATCCCTCTCCTCCTCCTTCTGTGCCCTTCTTTCTGACTGCCAAATTTTCCTTCAATTCCTTTGCTCCGCCTTTTCTAATTTTCAGCCACTCCCAGGGCTCCAGGATTGGGGTCTGCCTCTTGATTGGTGGGAGTGTTTTTTTTTCGTCCCCTTAGGCAGTGTGCGTGGCGAAGCCGCCTGGGGAGGTTTTCACCGGGACTGGCTCACAGCTGGCCGGGAACCCTTCGGTTGTTTTCGTCCAGCTAATGGCGGCTGATGGCGCTGTTTATGTCATGTCGCCTTTGAAGAAGACACGTACCGAGGATCGGTCCGGCGGTGTTTGAAGGCATTATGAGAGGGGGAGGAAAGGTGGCCGAGATCTGGCCGGGCGTCTGGCGGCTTGGTCGGATGGGAAAAATATTGAAAATCGCAGGCCGAAAAATGTAAGCTTCCTTACATCACCAGGACCACGTGCCACCAGACCACGTGCCACCAGACCACGTGTCACCAGATCACGTGCCACCAGACCATGTGCCACTAGACCACGTGTCACCAGACCACGTGTCACCAGACCACGTGTCTGTTTAAAGGCAGATTGCGTTCGTGAACCGGATGCCACGGGCGCAAGTCGGTCAGCGTTAACCTCTTGGCACGGCTAACTGTTGCCAGCGCTGTCATCTCCTGGCTCTCAGGGTGGGAGCCGACCGGCAAAACATGTGCTCGGGATCAGACAGAATTAAACAAAGGGCCTGTCACACTCAAAATATGCGCTTTAGCCGAATGCGCCACCCAGGTGGCCGGGTCATGTCCGTTGATGCCATGAAATTACGAAGGGTAAAAGTCAGGTCACGGCCGATTTTGGAGTCGTACTGCTGACCTTGTATGCAGGTAAGTTGAAAGGTTTCGTTCGGTATACATTTTTCCTGAAAATAACATCTTGCATCATTGTAATTGTATTACGAATGTGCTAATTCGCGCTACCATTGTGCTACTTGGTATTTTCAATGTTGTTAGGATTGCTAGGATTAGAGACAGTATTGATGTTCTGCGTTGTGAAGCTTAAATGCGCTGAATAATACCTGAATATGAAATAAAGAACGACAAAGTACACAAACGTTCGCCATCGACAATCTCATGCTTACTGTTATGACGTTCATGCTCTGCTGATAAGATGACCACCACTGGCAGATATTCGGAAAACAATGTGCCAGAAACGGAAACAATTTTCTTATAATTATGCAATTAAATAGGTATTTGTTTTATTAGGCAAATCAGATGAAGTAATACACAAATTATGTTTTGTTGTGCATTACGGTCTTTAGCTACACATAATCTACATGTAAACCTTGCTATTTGCTTTTCTTAGATCATCCCTAGCACAAAGATGCTTGGTATGGGAAACACCCATGATGAATATTGCATGCCGTTTTCGATATTTTATGTTTATCCCACATGTTAAAATTAATATCCAGGCTGACCCCGTATTCATGTTATAATTGCATAACCTGATGTTGCTTATAATGTGCATGTAGTCTTTTCACTAGTATATATATAATATATTAGCAGGCATTTGATTTGCAAAGCCAAACACAGGATTCTAGAATACGAGGATATTCTCGATACGGGTGAGGGGCCTCGTGATGGATGTGACCAACCAGATGAATTCTGCCTTAGATATGGATTTGGAAAATGAGCCAATGGCAAGGGTGTCGCTTTGTGAAAATGATTGGGATGGCTGAAATATCCGAAGGTACATGGTAAAATGCATGTGCATGTGCAGTGTATGCAATGTGCATGACGACGACGACGACGACGACGACGACGACGTAACGATGGGAAATTGACCGTGTGGGCAAACGGTTGAAGATGGATGGGTGAAATTTGCAACACGTCTGGGACCGGTAGCGAGACAACTTTTGGCGTTGCAATGGTACACGTGCGTGTCGTGGGTGCCACGTGGCACGTGCAAACGTGCGCCATAGGCTCAGGCTGGGCGAGTTTTTCAACTGGCGCCAGCGTGCAAACCAAGTTAGTTAATGGTGTGAAAAATGCACCGACAATTGGCCCTCGGTAGACGTAGGTGGCGTCAAAATCTCATATTCGTGGATCGCACGTGCGCCACGTGACACGTGCAAATGTCGCCCATAGGCTCAAGCCGTGGAAAATGCAAACGGCTGCTGCGGGCAAACCAGACGGGGCAACAAAGCGACCATTGCAGTGGCAAATGGCCAACAGGCCCTACGCGCGGTGCCGTAATCTCAGACACGTGGATCGCACGTGGGCCACGTGGCACGTCATAATGTCCCCCATAGGCTCAGGCCGTGAAATGGCAACACGAGGGACATTCATTCGACAAAGGGTACAGGCCAAACGGTGACCGGTACGGCGGTGGCGTTTTCTGGGATTTCTAGACAACAGATGGAGGCAGTGTATTTTGCCAGTTTCGCCCCCGTGGCGCCAGCGGGAACCACGTGGCACGAGCTTTAAACGTGCACAAACCTCCGTTGCTTTAACACGTGGGTCGAAATGTGACGACAGAAAATATGCGTCGCAGGTTTTTGACAGGTGTCGGCGTTCACCTGGCGTCTATTGGGCCGCCAATGACACCACGTGAAAGCCCGCAGTGTTGCCTACCCGGTGATGATTGTTTCGATGCGATCCGACCAGTGTGTGGCACGCGAGGGACGATCGAATGACGGGAGAGCGGGTTGACACCAATTCGACCGGGTCTCATTGGAATAACACGGTCAAGTGTCATTTTTTGCGTCGGATTTTCACCGATATCGGTACGCCGGACGGCTCCAATGTCCGCCGCATAGCTCGGCAACCACCGGGCGGATCGCCATCAAACAAACACCCCCGTGTAGCCAAGAGGATGGCAAAGCTCAACAGTGCATACAAATTTGCTGCACGTGGCACGTGCGCTCTCTGGAACCGTGTAAATAAAAAGCGGCAGTTTTCAACGTTTTTCACGATTGTGTCTGGTACTTGAAAACGGTGCAAATGGGAGCATCGCCGTTGCTTCTATAACTCGGCTCTATGTACCGACTACAACTTTCACATTCATCATCGACACCTGTCGTGTAACGGGGGTGAGTTATTGTGACCCGATTGGGTACATGTTGCGCTCGGTAAAAACGGCCGTCCTTCCACTTCACTACCGTCCCTATCGCAGACAATTTTGGGCCAAGATTACCACGTACGGATAGCGTAGGGTACTCTGATGCTCACGGTATCATCAGATTCTCTTTGCGTCAAGTAGTTTGACCGCAATCAGCAATCTTGGAGACCCATAAAAGTCGGCATTTCTACGCCGAGAATTGAACCCGGCACCCGAAGCGAATAATTTTTTAATGAGCTAATACATACGGACTATTTCTTCGCCGCGGCGCCCGTCAGGATTAGCCTCGTGGTAAGATCCTGGACTTTTAATATTTATGTACCGTGTTCAATTCCGTGGCGTGCCACCTGTCTTTCACATTCCGCGGCCACCTGCAACTGGGACCGCCGACGGGGACCGGCAACGGGGACCGAACCGGGATAGGGGATTGGTGCAGGGGATATGTGAAGGGGACCGGCAACGGGGACCGAACCGGGATAGGGGATTGGTGCAGGGGATATGTGAAGAGGACCAGTTACTGGGGATGATACGGTGAAGGGTGATCGGGAATGGGCAAGTGATTGGGGATTCGTACATGATGGGGGACCGAAAGTACCGGGGAAGGGGACCAAGAGAACGGGACCCGGGAACGAAACCGGCGACTGGGACAGGGGAACGGGACCGGGAAACGGGACTGAGGAACGGGACCGGGACCAGGATCGGGGAACGTGACCAGGGAACGGTACCGGGGAACGGAACCGCTCAGTCGATCTTAGTGAAACCTTCACCAAACGTTCGGCCGTATGCCATAGGCGTGCGGTTTGCACCTTCGTGACCTTGGGTCAGGTCAAATGTCAACAAATCGCCGAAAAACATGATTTTTGGCTCAAAGACATGGATGATCTTAGTGAAACCTTCACCAAACGATCGGCCGTGTGCCAGAGGCGTGCGGTTTGCACTTTCATGACCTTGGGTCAGGTCAAAGGTCACCAAATCGCCGAAAAACATGATTTTTGGCTCACAGACATGGATTATCTTGGCAACCGCTCAGTCGATCTTATTAAAACCTTCACCAAACGTTCGGCCGTGTGCCATAGGCGTGCGGTTTGCACTTTCGTGACCTTGGGTCAGGTCAAAGGTCACCGAATCGCCGAAAAACATGATTTTTGGCTCACAGACATGGATGATCTTAGTGAAACCTTCACCAAACGATCGGCCGTGTGCCAGAGGCGTGCGGTTTTCACTTTCCTTATCTTGGGTCAGGTCAAAGGTCACCAAATCGGCGAAAAACATGATTTTTGGCTCACAGACATGGATTATCTCGGCAACCGCTCAGTCGATCTTAGTGAAACCTTCACCAAACGTTCGGCCGTGTGCCATAGGCGTGCGGTTTGCACTTTCGTGACCTTGGGTCAGGTCAAAGGTCACCAAATCGCCGAAAAACATGATTTTTGGCTCACAGATATGGATGATCTTAGTGAAACCTTCACCAAACGATCGGCCGTGTGCCAGAGGCGTGCGGTTTTCACTTTCTTGATCTTGGGTCAGGTCAAAGGTCACCAAATCGGCGAAAAACATGATTTTTGGCTCACAGACATGCATTATCTCGGCAACCGCTCAGTCGATCTTAGTGAAACCTTCACCAAACGTTCGGCCGTGTGCCATAGGCGTGCGGTTTGCACTTTCGTGACCTTGGGTCAGGTCAAAGGTCACCAAATCGCCGAAAACATGATTTTTGGCTCACAGACATGGATGATCTTAGTGAAACCTTCACCAAACGATCGGCCGTGTGCCAGAAGCGTAGCCATATGTGTTGTTGATGTGTTACAGCTTTCCACATGCATTTGGCTGCCCGACACCCGTTCCACATGCAAAATCGAACTTACAGAAATGGATGATCTTAGTGAAACCTTCAGCAAACGACCAGCCGTGTGCCAGAGGAGCTCGGATTGCATTTTCGTGACCTTGGGTCAGGTCAAAGGTCACCAAATCGCCGAAAAACATGATTTTTGGCTCACAGACAAGGATGAACAAAGGTCGGCTATCCGCAGGCATTTGCCAAGTCGTGCCACTCAGCCATTCCCGATAAACTGGGGGGGGGATGTCAGGATATCTCTGGTGGAGGGGGAGGCAGGTGGGGTGGGTACACGGGTTGGTTGATATTTCGTTTTTTTTTTGGGGGGGGGATTTTTCATGGCTCAAATTTTACAATCAATCTGCTTAGAATGAACTGAATTCAAACTTAATTGGTGACATGAGTGTACCGGCACTCAGGTAGGGAGGTAGGAAGGTAGACAAACAGGTAGGCAGGCAGGCAGACAGACAGATAGACATATACACAGATATACAGATAGAGAGGCAAGCTCAAACTGGATGCCTGTTACACAGACAGACAGACATACAGACATATAGACAGACATACATACATACAGGCGGGCAGACATGCAGACAGGTAGGCAAGTAGGGAGGTAGGCAGGTAGACAAACCGGTAGACCCAAAAACAACCCATGAAATGCATCATACGGGACAGACACAACGAAAGTACGCCCAGCTCCACGTAGTGGGCACCACGGCTGCCAACCGAGAGCGTCTGAGACGGTTTGATGACCAGCGCTCTGTCGCCACCTGCTCGCCGCCCTGGAAGGTATGTTGTCTGACTGTAACCGACTTTGTATGTCTGGGGGGGGACGGAATGTCTTCCTTTTTTCCCCAAAAACAACCCATGGGAATGGCCACCCCGAAGCGCTTAAAGAATGATGACCCGAAGAATGGCCACCACGCATGACCACCCCGTACCGCTTAAAAGGGTGGGGGCATAGTGTCTGTTGGCCCCTCCCGAAACCAACGGAAGGGAACTAATAAATTAATATCCAGCAACCTTTGCCGAGGTTATAAAATAGCGTCTGGATGAAAAAATATCTAATTGAAAGTTGTTTTATTATTAAAAATAATTGAAACAATCCGGCCGTGCCCCCCCCCCCGAAGCGCTTCATAGGGTGGGGCACAGTGTCTGTTGACCCCTCCCGAAGGT
>JAOTOM010004658.1:260000-357500 GCA_034440615.1 Ashinkailepas kermadecensis | reverse complement strand
GGTTAGGTTACGTTTGGTTGTGATTGGTTATGTTGGGTTAGTTTATGTTTGTCGAAATGGGTCTGGCTAGGTTAGTTTAGGTTCTGGTTAGTTTTCGGTTGGCTTCGGTTCGGTATGGCTAGGTATGGCCAGGTTTGGCTGGGTTTGGTTATGCTTGGTTATGTTTGGTTATGATCGTCTTTCAAACATTTCGCTTTGCGAAATGGAGGCCCTCTAGTCTATATTATAAAAGACGTTCCGGCGACGACGACGACGACGACGACGACGACGACGACGACGTAACGGTGGGAAATTGACCGTGTGGCCAAACCGTTCAAGATGGATGGGTGAAATTTGCAACACGTCTGGGACTGGTTGCACGACAACTTTTGGCGTTGCAATGGCACACGTGCGTGTCGTGGGTGCCACGTGGCACGTGCAAACGTGCGCCATAGGCTCAGGCTGGGCGAGTATTTCAACTGGCGCCAGCGGGCAAACCAAGCGAGTTAATGGTGTGAAAAATGCACCGACAATTGGCCCTCGGTCGCTGTACGTGGCGGCAAAATCTCACACTCGTGGATCGCACGTGCGCCACGTGACACGTGCAAATGTCGCCCATAGGCTCAGGCCGTGAAAAATACAAACGGCTGCTGCGGGCAAACCAGACGGGGCAACAAAGCCAACATTGCAGTGGCAAGTGGCCAGCCGGCCTTACATATCGTGCTGTAATCTCAGACACGTGGGTCGCACGTGTGCCACGTGGCACGCCATAATGTCCCCCATAGGCTCAGGCCGTGAAATTGGAACACGAGGGACATTTATTCGACAACGGGTACAGGCAAAACGGTGACCGGTACGGCGGTGGCGTTTTCTGGGATTTGTAAACAACAGATGGAGGCAGTGTATTTTGCCAGTTTTTTTCCCCGTGGCGCCAGCGGGCAGCACGTGGAACGAGCTTTAAACGTGCCCAAACCTCCGTTGCTTTAACACGTGGATCGAAATGTGCCGACAGAAAATATGCGTCGCATGTTTTTGACACGTGTCGGCGTTCACCTGGCGTCTATTGGGCCGCCAATGACACCACGTGAAAGCCCGCAGTGTTGCCTACCCGGTGATGATGGTTTCGATGCGATCGGACCAGTGTGTGGCACGCTAGGGACGATCGAGTGACGGGAGAGCCGGATGACACCAATTCGACCGGCTCTCATTGGAATAACACGGTCAAGTGTCATTTTTGGCGTCGGATTTTCACCGATATCGGTACGCCGGACGGCTCCAATGTCCGCCGCATAGCTCGGCAACCACTGGGCGGATCGCCATCAAACAAACACCCCCGTGTAGCCAAGAGGACGGCAAAGCTCAACAGTGCATACAAATTTGCTGCACGTGGCACGTGCGCTCTCTGGCACCGTGTAAATAAAAAGCGGCAGTTTTCAACGTTTTTCACGATTGTGTCTGGTGCTTGAAAACGGTGCAAATGGGAGCATCGCCGTTGCTTCTATAACTCGGCTCTGTGTACCGACTACAACTTTCACGTTCATCATCGACACCTGTCGTGTAACGGGGGTGAGTTATTGTGACCCGATTGGGTACATGTTGCGCTCGGTAAAAACGGCTCCCTTTCCACTTCACTACCGTCCCTATCGCAGACAATTTTGGGCCAAGATTACCACGTACGGATAGCGTAGGGTACTCTGATGCTCACGGTATCTTCAGATTTTCTCTGCGTCAAGTAGTTTGACCGCAATCAGCAATCTTGGAGACCCATAAAAGTCGGCATTTCTACGCCGAGAATTGAACCCGGCACCCGAAGCGAATAATTTTTTAATGAGCTAATACATACGGACTATTTCTTCGCCGCGGCGCCCGTCAGGATTAGCCTCGTGGTAAGATGCTGGACTTTTAATATTTATGTACCGTGTTCAATTCCGTGGCGTGCCACCTGTCTTTCACATTCCGCGGCCACCTGCAACTGGGACCGCCGACGGGGACCGGCAACGGGGACCGAACCGGGATAGGGGATTGGTGCAGGGGATATGTGAAGGGGACCGGCAACGGGGACCGAACCGGGATAGGGGATTGGTGCAGGGGATATGTGAAGAGGACCAGTTACTGGGGATGATACGGTGAAGGGTGATCGGGAATGGGCAAGTGATTGGGGATTCGTACATGATGGGGGACCGAAAGTACCGGGGAAGGGGACCAAGAGAACGGGACCCGGGAACGAAACCGGCGACTGGGACAGGGGAACGGGACCGGGAAACGGGACTGAGGAACGGGACCGGGACCAGGATCGGGGAACGTGACCAGGGAACGGTACCGGGGAACGGAACCGCTCAGTCGATCTTAGTGAAACCTTCACCAAACGTTCGGCCGTATGCCATAGGCGTGCGGTTTGCACCTTCGTGACCTTGGGTCAGGTCAAATGTCACCAAATCGCCGAAAAACATGATTTTTGGCTCAAAGACATGGATGATCTTAGTGAAACCTTCACCAAACGATCGGCCGTGTGCCAGAGGCGTGCGGTTTGCACTTTCATGACCTTGGGTCAGGTCAAAGGTCACCAAATCGCCGAAAAACATGATTTTTGGCTCACAGACATGGATTATCTTGGCAACCGCTCAGTCGATCTTATTAAAACCTTCACCAAACGTTCGGCCGTGTGCCATAGGCGTGCGGTTTGCACTTTCGTGACCTTGGGTCAGGTCAAAGGTCACCAAATCGCCGAAAAACATGATTTTTGGCTCACAGACATGGATGATCTTAGTGAAACCTTCACCAAACGATCGGCCGTGTGCCAGAGGCGTGCGGTTTTCACTTTCCTGATCTTGGGTCAGGTCAAAGGTCACCAAATCGGCGAAAAACATGATTTTTGGCTCACAGACATGGATTATCTCGGCAACCGCTCAGTCGATCTTAGTGAAACCTTCACCAAACGTTCGGCCGTGTGCCATAGGCGTGCGGTTTGCACTTTCGTGACCTTGGGTCAGGTCAAAGGTCACCAAATCGCCGAAAAACATGATTTTTGGCTCACAGATATGGATGATCTTAGTGAAACCTTCACCAAACGATCGGCCGTGTGCCAGAGGCGTGCGGTTTTCACTTTCTTGATCTTGGGTCAGGTCAAAGGTCACCAAATCGGCGAAAAACATGATTTTTGGCTCACAGACATGCATTATCTCGGCAACCGCTCAGTCGATCTTAGTGAAACCTTCACCAAACGTTCGGCCGTGTGCCATAGGCGTGCGGTTTGCACTTTCGTGACCTTGGGTCAGGTCAAAGGTCACCAAATCGCCGAAAAACATGATTTTTGGCTCACAGACATGGATGATCTTAGTGAAACCTTCACCAAACGATCGGCCGTGTGCCAGAGGCGTGCGGTTTTCACTTTCTTGATCTTGGGTCAGGTCAAAGGTCACCAAATCGGCGAAAAACATGATTTTTGGCTCACAGACATGCATTATCTCGGCAACCGCTCAGTCGATCTTAGTGAAACCTTCACCAAACGTTCGGCCGTGTGCCATAGGCGTGCGGTTTGCACTTTCGTGACCTTGGGTCAGGTCAAAGGTCACCAAATCGCCGAAAACATGATTTTTGGCTCACAGACATGGATGATCTTAGTGAAACCTTCACCAAACGATCGGCCGTGTGCCAGAAGCGTAGCCATATGTGTTGTTGATGTGTTACAGCTTTCCACATGCATTTGGCTGCCCGACACCCGTTCCACATGCAAAATCGAACTTACAGAAATGGATGATCTTAGTGAAACCTTCAGCAAACGACCAGCCGTGTGCCAGAGGAGCTCGGATTGCATTTTCGTGACCTTGGGTCAGGTCAAAGGTCACCAAATCGCCGAAAAACATGATTTTTGGCTCACAGACAAGGATGAACAAAGGTCGGCTATCCGCAGGCATTTGCCAAGTCGTGCCACTCAGCCATTCCCGATAAACTGGGGGGGGGATGTCATGATATCTCTGGTGGAGGGGGAGGCAGGTGGGGTGGGTACACGGGTTGGTTGATATTTCGTTTTTTTTTTGGGGGGGGATTTTTCATGGCTCAAATTTTACAATCAATCTGCTTAGAATGAACTGAATTCAAACTTAATTGGTGACATGAGTGTACCGGCACTCAGGTAGGGAGGTAGGCAGGTAGACAAACAGGTAGGCAGGCAGGCAGACAGACAGATAGACATATACACAGATATACAGATAGAGAGGCAAGCTCAAACTGGATGCCTGTTACACAGACAGACAGACATATAGACAGACATACATACATACAGGCGGGCAGACATGCAGACAGGTAGTCAAGTAGGGAGGTAGGCAGGTAGACAAACCGGTAGACCCCAAAACAACCCATGAAATACATCATACGGGACAGACGACAACGAAAGTACGCCCAGCTCCACGTAGTGGACACCACGGCTGCCAACCGAGAGCGTCTGAGACGGTTTGATGACCAGCGCTCTGTCGCCACCTGCTCGCCGCCCTGGAAGGTATGTTGTCTGACGGTAACCGACTTTGTATGTCTGGGGGGGGGACGGAATGTCTTCCTTTTTTCCCCAAAAACAACCCATGAGAATGGCCACCCCGAAGCGCTTAAAGAATGATGACCCGAAGAATGGCCACCACGCATGGCCACCCCGTACCGCTTAAAAGGGTGGGGGCATAGTGTCTGTTGGCCCCTCCCGAAACCAACGGAAGTGAACTAATAAATTAATATCCAGCAACCTTTGCCGAGGTTATAAAATAGCGTCTGGATGAAAGAATCTCTAATTGAAAGTTGTTTTTTTGTATTAAAAATAATTGAAACAATCCGGCCGTGCCCCCCCGAAGCGCTTCATAGGGTGGGGCATAGTGTCTGTTGACCCCTCCCGAAGGTTAAAAATTAGGGTCTGGATAAAAGAATCTCGAATTGAAAGGTTTTATTTTCATTAAAAATAATTGGTTGTAAGCAATTATATTAGCATGGTAGATTCTAACACACATCGAGGGTTCCATGCTGTTCAAGTTACAGGTTGGACCGGCAACGGGGACCGGCATAACGAACCGGGATAGGGGTTGGTACAGGGGATATGTGAAGGGGACCAGTTACTGGGGATGATACGGTGAAGGGTGATCGGGAAAGGACAAGTGATTGGGGATTCGTACATGATGGGGGACCGAAAGTACCGGGGAAGGGGACCTAGAGAACGGGACCGGGGAACGAAACCGGCGAATGGGACAGGGGAACGGGACCGGGAAACGGGACTGAGGCCCATCATTTCGCAAAGCGAAATGTTTGAAAGACGATCATAACCAAACATAACCAAGCATAACCAAACCCAGCCAAACCTGGCCATACCTTTCCAGATCCTACCGAACCTAACCCCACACCTAACCGACCCTGACCCCAAACCTAAACAAATATAACCAAATCTAACCAAACCAAACCTAACCTAACCTAACCTAACCAAGCATAACCAAACCCAATAACCTGGCCATACCTAGCCATACCTTTCCAGATCATACCGAACCTAACCCCACACCTAACAGACCCTAACCCCAAACCTAACCTAACATAACCAAATCTAACCAAACCAAACCTAACCAAACCCAACCTAACCTAACCTAACCTAACCAAAACTAACTTAACCTAACCTAACCAACCAAACCTAGAAGGCCCTCCATTTCGCGTTGCGAAATGTTTGAAAGCCACCATTTCGACAAACATAACCTAACCTAACCTAACCTAATCTAGCCAAAGCTGGCCATACCTAGCCATACCTAACCAAACGTAACCAAACCTTACCAGATCTTACCAGACCTAACCGAAACCAACCCCAAACCTAACCGACCCTAACCACAAACCTAACAAAATCTAACCAAATCTATCCCAATATAATCTAACATAACTTAACCGGACTTAGCCTAACCTAACCAACCGAAACCAAACCTAACCAAACCAAACCAAACCAAAACAAAGCAAACCAAACATAACCTAACCCAACATAATCGAAACCGTCCAATCTGAAGCATGCCCCGTCCAATTTGACGAATGCGATTTTGCCATTGTGAGGGTAATGGCGACTCGATTTTTCACAGGAAAATGCTTATTAAGCAAACCCTAACAAGATTTTCCGGATCTCACCATTCTTAAACAACTCATTAGGACCTACCGGATCGTTTGAATATAAATATTCGCTGAACTAGGTTCGTTTGAACGCGTACACCTCCTGCATTTTCGGCGGAAAACTTTGGATGAAGAGGAAGGTAAGTAAAAATCAATTAGGTTTTATTAGATTTATAGGCCATAGGCAAGAAAACGATGCTGATTTCGAAAATCACAACCTAACTAAACCTAAGTGAGCCATTTCGGTAGTTCTGAAGTAGCGCAAATAGTTGAAGGCACCGTATACGATATGTATATACTCTGACAATGCACTTAGCTCGTGATTTTTGGTCATGATAGTCAACATCGCGGAACAAAAGATAAGAAATTACAAATGTGTTGCCCTACATTCCTGGAATCGAAATTTAATTTTATATCGTTTGGCTATTCCAGTTTTTCGAATAATCAAATATGTAAAAAGTTATGAGCATTTTTCTAATTTGTGCTGATGAAAATTCACAATATGTGAATAAATACGTGATTATAAAGCAAAAATATCATTACACCCCATGCCTCGGTGTCTTCGTTTTTTAGTGATAGCTACTTTTGTGTCTCGGAAGGTCAATTTTAAGTTCAAATTTTGACCCATTTATACGATACTAAGGGTGATCAATTATAGTTCAGAAAAAGATCGTATTTTTCTCATGCGCATCATCGCTCTTGACAATATTTAAAGTCACCGTTTCGTACGATGGCATTGGGATTTAGAAGTCATTGCAAAAAGACACCAGAAAACATGCTAAAACTAATGGCCTGTTTGCATCCTCCGTTCTCCCGTTCAACCGAACGGGTGATGGTCTATGTAATATAAAATGAGAGCCTGATCCTTCCTCTATTCATTTTGCGTTTCCTTTGATGCCCTTATCGGGTAAATACGCCGATGCAAATTAGTTCCCTGTCATCTGATTTTCTCTCAGAGTGCAATCCCCTGGTAGTCGCCGTGGACGCGTTAGCAATAAGTGGGGACCTAAGCTGAGCGTCCAATCTGACGAATTTCTGCCTTCACCGTGCTAGAATATGGTATCGTACTCGGGCTGCAATCTCTGGCGCACAAGAAGCAAAAGGGGACTTTTGATAACAATCGCTCGGAACATGTATTGCATTCATTCGATTGTAGTGTTGGCTTATTCAAGAATTGAGTTAAGTCGACACGTACCGTAAGTTTTGGATCAATGAGTGTGGAATAGAGATATAGTGCACTTTGTAATTACTAACATATATGATATTTGATATAAGCTAAATGGATCATATGCTAGTTATCAAGCGACCATGTGGCAGACCTGGGCTCCAACATGGAAAGCTATATTACTGTACTGGATAGTCTGTTGTCGATGAAGCTGAAATCTTTTTGCAATTTGAAGGTAATTAGGGTGTAGGAAAGCTCTTAAGTGGGTACTGCTGCAGTCATTATCACCTGCATGCATAATTTAGGTTCAAACAAGACCATTTATGCAGGGTCAACAACATTGTATTTCATCAGTTGCAGCTTACTCTCACCTGGTTCTCTCACCTGGTTGGTGGTTCTGTACGCACCACATTCCGTTACATTTTGAGTGCAAGCAACCTAGCGTAGGAAGTGCAGAAGATCCTGGGTCAACATGTCTCTCACATAACGTTCACTGGGGAGGGGGTCGGCCACCTAAGATCTGAAACTAGAAGCACAAAATTTGGAGGAATTACAGCTGTAGTGAACTTGCTGCAGTATACATTTCATGACCCCAGGTCTTCAGGGTCAAATGAGGTCACAATCGGCCTCCACTCCACCCCAGCCAGCACTGCCTGTACATACAGAAAGTATGAGCGTTCCACTGCCGAACGGTAGATAGAGACCGTTCATACGTACGCTCGCTACGTACATTGGTACAGACCGTGTGTGCTGCCGTTATGGTCGGTAGTACAGACCCATTGTACGATCGTTACGGCCAGCGACTGATTCCTTGCGTACTGAGCTAGCAAAGTCCACTGGTGCCATTTTTAGGCTTCCAATAGCATTTGGCTTAATAAATCCATAAGGAAGTGACTTTCAATATTTTTTGGCAGTTAAACCAGCATTTTTTAGTGGCTACTAATAACTTGTACCACCACATCTATAGTGAGGTAATCCTGCACAACATTTTGTGTTCAGAAGACGCACACCACTACAAAATAATGATCTGTTTTAAAGTTGCTCTTTGGAAGTGGTTATAGGATATGCACTGTTTTAATATGGATAGCTTGCTCATTTTTGTGTTCAGTAAACAAAATTCAATTACTGGTTTGACCATAGAGAAGCAGTAGTAGAGCTATTTGTTGATTAATATCTTAGGTGTTCAGAACCCCCTCTTCCCCTATTTGTGTATGAGCAATTTCAGTATTATTTTGATTAAGGTGTTGATGAGATGAGTGTTGCACACATTTTAGCTCTATAAAGCAAATAAAGGGGCTAGGTTAGGTTAAGTTTTTATATTGGACAATTTTTAGAAGAAATGTTCTTTTAATCTTAAAAAGGAGGTTAAGCTAAGTTAGGTTAGGCTATGATACATTTTTCCATTTTATGAATTGTTTCATGTTATATTATTTAACTCCAAGCTCCTTGTCTGCTATAAATCGTATAAAAACATCGTGAGATTTCTCTGATTTCATTTGAAATTATACGAAGAAACCACGTGAAATGCGCAGAAACCGGCGTGCCTACGGAAATTCCCAATGTATACGTGCACAATCAGGTGTCCTATTGGAAGACCTGAACAAACAAAAAACAAACGAGAATAGAAGAGAAAAACAACAACCGAAGCAAACAAACAACCGAAAATTAAATCGCTTGGGTTCCATCTTGCTTCGATCATCATTAGCCGGACAAATTTTCGCACACAATTGAGGTCAATGAGACAAAATTTAGAGGTCGTACAAATGTCAGATTTTGTCACTCCAACTTACGAGGTGTATATCTAAGGATCGTGGCCCACTGCAACGTTCTAAATAAGATAGCTAGAGAAATGACCTCGACACATTATGTACATTCAAGTTTTGTCTTTTTTCTTGTATGCCTACAAACGTTGTACGAGTTACAATTCCTAAGTTATCCGCTTGTACTTGCACCCCGGCGCGATGTTGTGAGCACGTTCACAAAACTTGCACCCAAAGTCGGCACATGAAGTGAGGTTTCCCCGGGGCTAAACCGGCTGCCGATATCCATTGTGCCCAACAAGAAGCATGCCATGGGGAAAGCTGTCCGACTTTATCCATGACCGCTATGCACACTTTTTGCCATGCGCAGTGTTCGTTGTCACTACCTAGAACGAGGGTCTAAAACCCAACGGATAACTTAGCAATTGAAGTCATACAACATTCACAGATTCACCAAAAACCGACGAAACTTCGATGCACATAATGTGCTAATGTCGTTTGCTCAGCTCTCTTGTTGTAAAAAGCTGCTACGGGACCATGAACTTTTTGTTTAAAACCCGTAAGCTACGATAGCAAACAGACTGCTTTTGTCGCCACCTCTCAATTTTGTCGAATCGACGTGCAAGTGTACATGCATTCTTGCGTTGCTAAGGCTAATTGAAGTGAAATGCATCCCGAAGGATTTGTTTTGCTTGATTGTTAGGGGCACTCCCCAGTGCACAAAAGACGGGGTCTAAAGTTGTTCATGTTCAATTATTGCTACTGTCGTCAAGTATTCATCATTTTCAATTATTTCTCTAGTTTTTCATGTCTTCCATTTCCAAGTTCAAAGTGAAGTGCTATAAATCCGAGGAGAAATGAGGCCATATGCATGTGTTGAGTTTCCTACATTATTGGTGTAGTCTCAGTCCGACCACCTTTACCTCTGCCCCACCAACACTTTGTTCTCTTAACATGGGACCATGTGAGGAGGGCCCCATCAACTAAATTGGCAACACACATTGCCTCCATGCATTGGGCCCCACCGATAATTATTTTCTTCTAACTTCTCCGTCCATGAGTGTGGGTGTAGGCTGCAGTGAAAATGAGGCGGTTTGGCCACTGTCAATTGGTCAGCTGTATCCTCCAGTGAACTGGACCCACCCAAGAGTTGGCGACAGGTTTCCAGCGCTGTTATCAAATACCGCATTTTCCCGAAATTGATCAGACCACACCAAATAATATCAGGTGGAACCCGAATCAAAATACCCCAGCGGTGGCGACGTCTATGATAAAAGCTAAAAATGGTGATAAATTGCACGACTAAATTATAAAACGGCAAGTTCGTTACGAATTCAAATCAAATCCTTATCGAGCAAAGTACATTTTCTACGCTCCTGACCAAAACTGCCTCTATGTTTTGAGATAGGTGTTTGACATTTAACTTTCACCGGACCCATAGCCCTTGCGGCTCGCGGAATTCCCAGAGCTAAAACCTGGCTACGCCATTGTGAATGCAGTTCTCTTGGAAAATGACAGAAGCGAGCATGGACTGGGCTGAGAAGAGGGGCATGTGGTCTAGTACTTCGATATTTTTCAGGCTATTTTCAGTTAAAAAGTACAGTTATGGTCTTAGCGATAGTATTCACGATATTGTAGGCCCTAACTTCTTTCTCTCCAGTGGTATAAGTACTACGGCAACTGCGGGGGATATATATACATATATAGATATATATATGTATATATATATATATATATATATATATATATATATATATATATATATATATATATATATATATGAATGAGATGGATGATGAAAACAAGCAAATCATGTGGAGATGACTTTAATGTAAACGTTTCGACCTCAATAGGTCTTCATCAGTACAAAACATTAGAGCACAACCGATGAAGTCCTATTGAGGTCGAAACGTTTACATTAAAGTCATCTCCACATAATTTGCTTGTTTTCATCATCCATCCTCATTCATACTTGTCTATGGATAACTCACATATATATATATATATATATATATATATATATATATATATATATATATAGGTGGCGTAGCGAAGGGGGCTCGCACGGGCCCTTGGGACGAAGTCAAGGGCCCCTGGGCCAACGTGAATGGCCCCTGGGCCAACGTGAAGGGCCACTGGGCCGACGTGAGGGGCCACTGGGCCGACGTAAAGGGCCTCTGGGACAACGTGAAGGGCCTCTGGGCTAACGCGAAGGGTCCCTGGGCCGACGTAAAAGGGCCCGGGGCCGACGAGCAGGGCCCCTGGGCCTACTTGAAGGGCCCCTGGGCCGATGTGTAGGGCACCTGGACCGACGAAAGGCTGACAGAAAGGGCTCCGGCCGATGAAGAGGGTCCGAGCCAACGGAGAGTGTACTCAGGAAAATATTGAGGGCCCTTGGCCAGGCTAACGTGAGGAGTTTCTAGATTGACGGAGGGCACCTCGGATAGTTGGAAGGGCTCCTGGGCTGACTGAGAGGGCTCGAACCAATATGAAGGTTCACTAGGCTGTCGGCGAAGCCCAAGCCGAGAAAAGGCCCTGACCTGATAGACAGGGCCCAAACGTTTGAAAAGGGGCCTCCGGCTTGCCGGAAAATGCCCTTGGTCGTCAAAGAGAGCCCCTGAGACGACGGAGGGGGCCCTAGTTGACGGAGTGGACCTAGGATCATTAGAAGGGCCCTTTCGCCGGTGGATTGGGTCCAAGTCAAGTCCAAGAGGAGGCCCTGGATTGCTAAGGCCCTCCCTTGCACCGACGGGGAGGACCCCTAGCCGCGGGAAGACACCCGGACCGTCGGAGAGGGCCCAGACCCGGTATGAAGGGCCTCTGGACCGATTAGGGTCGGAACCGCACAGTGATAGAGGAGGCCCAAACTTTTGAAGAGGGGACTCCGGACGGACAGAGAGTGTCCTGAGCCGTGAAAGAGGGCCCTGAGACGGCGGATGGGGCCCGGGCCAGACGTGCAGAGCCACTGGGTCGGCTTTGGCTCACGCTGATGAAGAGGGGCTCAGACACGACAGCGGGCTTCAGGCCGAGAAAGAGGCCCCGAGCTACGGAGACGATCCGGACTGAAGCGAAGGGCTCCCGGTGCTAAAGGGCTTCTGAGACCATGGAGGGACCCGGACTGTTAAAAAGTAATAACGTGTCCAATAGGGTGACACTTAAACATTTTTCTTCTGAATTTTCAACCGGCCGCCCCAATGGGAGGTTGGACATAAAAACAACGTGTGTAAAATAATTTTAAAAAATATTAATATTTAGAGGTAGCTCACTGAGGTCAAAGTTACCATTTTGTACGCAAAAATTCATTTTCCCATTTATTCATTATAAATGTTCTGCATTCTAATTTGTACCGGGACGCCCCTTCATTTGGTTCGATTTGACATAAAAACAACGTGTAAAATACTTTTGAAAAATATTAATATTTAGAGCTTGCGCACTGAGGTCAAAGTTGCCATTTTTTACGCAAAAATTCATTTTTCCATTTATTCATTATAAATGTTCCGCATTCTAATTTGTACCGGGACGCCCCTCATTTGGTTCGATTTGACATAAAAACAACGTGTGTAAAATAATTTTGAAAAATATTAATATTTAGAGGTTGCGCACTAAGGTAAAATTTGCCATTTTTTTCCCCAAAAATTCATTTTTCCATTTATTCAATATAAATGTTCTGCATTTGAAATGTGCCATTTTTAGGTTTCGGAAAATTGTGAGGTTGGACACAAAACCCCGTGTGTGTATTTTTATCACAATATATAAATATTCAGGGGTAGCTCAAAGCACTTGAAATTTTGCTATGGACGACCCATTACACAAACTGCTGATAACGTCCTCTGATGAGGCATTTCTCTTCCTACACAAACTCAGGAGCTTTTTGGATTAAAATTGTTTATCTGCACTACTCAGAAGCGTAGCTAGCGTATGCATGTATTCATGGGGAGGGGCAAAGGGGAAATGTACTTCGGGGAAAAACTTCCCTCCCACATGCCAACAATGCGTTGTCGGTATTGGGAGACAAGGGCGAAACCGGGTTATGTAAGCCCCTCCCTCAACCAGATATTGCATACATATTACATACCCTGTCATACCCTGTCACACTAACATACCCTGTCTGCTGTTGCAGGCCGGTAGTCTTCTTGCCAAGTGACAACATGGCGGCTTCGACGTGGTCAAAGACTGCAGTGTACCTCCTGGAAAACTGGAGAATAGCATGATCGGCTCAAAGCTCCCATCAATCGCCAGACGCTCGGTTTTTCTCTACCTTCACCTGGACAACAAGAGGACCACAACAGAGGCGGCCGCGGAGACGATCAAAGAGGTGGCCACATTATGGACTCGGGCGCACATTCCCATACAGAAGGAGGACAGGGCGCGGAAGAAGGTGTTTAAACTTTTCGAAGAGTGGAGGCACCTTAAGAAGAACAGTAAGAGGCGTTCGAAGACGCAGGCAGCAGCTGAAGAGGCGTTCCTGGAGAAACAGGGAGACCTATTCGATATCGCGCATGCCGACGCTCTCACCCTGATCAGGATAGAGGAGGATCGGGCATTCCTAACTGCTCAGCGCGAGACAGGACGCCGGGGACGCATGGCGGGAGCTGATGTCCGACTCGCTGCGCAACAGAAGCGACAGCGGCATCGCGCTGTCGAAGAACAGCAGCGCCGCCAGCGACATGAGCGCGAGTGCCACGAGGCCGGCCAAACCCTCGAAATTGCCTCCAATGCGTCCGATACCGACAACGAGTCGCAGCCGCCGCCGTCGCTCATCCCGGCTTCCCTGCCCAAGCGGCGTGCAACCAAGAGCCTCATGAGCGCAGATCTGTCTGCTGCATTGGATCGGACCAAGATTTCCAGTCGTGCCGCTGTTCATGTCCTAGCTGCCACAGCCCAAAGCCTCGGACACGATCCGTCCGAACTCGTACTCAACCGGGAGTCGTTTCGCGTGGCACGGATGAAGTTCCGTGAGGAGGCGGCGAGACAGATCAAGGAAGCATTCTGCCCTGACGTTCCGCTGACAGTACACTGGGACGGCAAGATCGTCGAGGATGTGGGAGGCGGGCATGTTGGCCGTCTTCCGGTGCTAGTGTCTGGTGACGGGATCGCCAAGCTCCTCGCCGTGCCGAAGCTGCCCAGTGGCTCAGGACTTGCCATGGCGACAGCCGTGATGAACGCGCTTGATGACTGGGGCATCGCCGACCGAGTTGCAGCCCTGAGTTTCGATACCACCAGCTCCAACACAGGCATCTCCCTCGGCGCTTGCACCATCTTGGAGCAGAAACTGGAAAGGGTGGTTCTGCATCTCGCCTGCCGCCATCATATGCTTGAGCTGGTGCTGCAGAAGGCGTTCGGAGTCTGCTTGGGGTCATCATCGGGACCAGATATCAAGCTTTTCAAGCGCTTCGCGGACTACTGGACCCTCATCGACCAGACGACGCCGGAGCCCTTGGGCGATGACGTGACCAAACACCTGAATGAGCACCGCGCTGACTTCATCGCCAAGTTCAGCGTCCTCCTCAACGAGCAGCAGCCCCGAGACGACTACCGCGAGCTGCTCGAGCTGGCGGTGGTCGTTCTTGGTGGCGTGCCAAAGGGAGGAGTCCGGTTCCGCCGGCCCGGTGCGCTACACCGTGCTCGGTGGATGTCGAGCATCATCTACGCCATGAAGATCATTGTGTTCCGCACCCAGTTCCGCCTGACGAAGACCGAGCTAACCGGACTCGAGCGCTTCGTCTTCTTCGGGGTCACTACCTACACCCCAGCGTGGTACGCGGCGCCGCGCCCCATCCCAGCTCAAGCGCAGGATCTGGCACTCGCCAAGGCGCTGGACGACTACCCGGACGAAGGCGTCTCGAAGGCGACGACCACAGTCTTCAGTCGCCACCTGTGGTACATGAGCGAAATAGTAGTGGGTCTGGCCTTCTTCGACGAAGCGATCCCCATGGCGGAGAAGAGGAGAATGGTGCGGGCCTTGAAGAACGACGATGGATGTGACGACCCGCCACGACGGCTCGGCCTCAAGTGTGCCGCGTTGAAGGGAAGCAGCATCAGCCACTACGTCACCCGGAACACCGCATCGTTCTTCACGATCCTCGGGATGGACCCCACCTTCCTGGACGCGGACCCGAGCGACTGGGCGGAGCACCCGGCGCTCATCGCCGCCTCTCGTCGAGCCCGCGGACTCCAGGTCGTCAACGACTTCGCTGAGCGGGGCGTCGCCCTGGTGGAGGACTTCAACCTGAGACTCACCAAGAACGAGGAACAGAGGCAGTTCCTGCTTCAGGTAGTGGAGGACCACCGTCGCCGCTTCCCCAACGCCAGCAAGTCTACCGTGACCGCTGCGAAGGAGGCGCGCGAGTAAGTGGTACGTGAGTACGCCTACGCGCCCATGTCAGTGCAGAATGTGAGAACGTGAGCAAAGCCCATTGCTGCCCCCTCCCTCTACGACGGCGCATCATGGTGGAACCTGAAGATCAAAATACACGTGTATTGCTGACAGTGGTCTTTAGATTGGGCCGGAGCCATGTGTTGAACGAATAAATGTCTCAAATAGGGTAGGAGGGGAAATGGGTGACCCGAGCGTGCTTTTCACCGTTTTGTGTAATAGGCCGTCTATAGCCAAATTTCAGGTGCATTGAGCTACCCCTAAATATGAATGTATTTTGATAAAAATCCACACACGGAGGTTTTGTGTCCAGCCTCACAATTTGCGGGGGCGGCGCGATAAAAATTCGCAAATTTATTTTTACCCTATGGTTAACTGCCACCCTAGTGTCCAAGGGATAAAGGGGTACCCACCCTCCAGGCGAGTCTTATGTCACCCTCCAGGCGACCGCCCTGAGGGGCGGAGATATGACCGAGGACACATTTATATGCATATAACAGCTTGTGTGGAAAGGGTTTTTGGGACCTGAAGACGCCCACCCTGAGGGCTAGCAAGGGCCGTGAAAATATGAGAGGACCCTCCCGAGAGCTGGAATGCTCATACCATCTGGAAAGAGTAGTCTCAGCTAGAATGGGCACCTAACAACTGAGAAATAAATAGGGCATCTGGGGGTCAGAGAAGGATGGGATGCTCTTTGGGTTCGAACGGGCCACTGAGGGATGAACAAGACCCCTAAGAGCTGAAGAGGACTAGTGAGGGCCCATCTGAGATCTGAAATACCCCCGATATGAGAGCTAGACAAGTTTATTGAGAACTGTGCTTGGCCCCTACAAGCAGGACAGGGCCCAGAGGGATGAAAAGGTTCAAATTCGCTCATGACATGAAGCTGGTAGGAGTGGGAAACAGTAGTGATCAATCTAGTAATATTCAACTAGACTTGGAGGACCTAAAAAGTGGTCTGATCGATGGCAGATGTCTTTCAAATATGATAAGTTTAAGGTTATGTATCTGGGGTCTGGAGGTGAGACTTTTAGATATGCAATGAGAGGGGTATCCGGATGTTATTGAAGAGGAAAGATACTTAGGTGTGTTGATTTCAAAAGACCTTAACACAGAAAAACAATGTATCTTAGCTAGTAACAGGGGAGTCAGAGTGCTGGGACTCATTAATAGAAGTGTGAGATATAAAAGCAAAGAAGTCATGAAAAAAACTGTACTTAGCATATGTGCGACCCCACTAGGAATATTCTGTACAAGCATGGAGCCCCTACCTAGAAAAAAAATGTTAGGAAGAGTGCAGCGCAAAGCCACTAGACTCATCAGTAGAATAGGTAATTTAGAATATGGAGAAGGGCTTATGGCATTGGATATGTACTTGCTCAAGTATAGGAGATTAATGGGAGACATGATTAAAATGCACAAAATTGTTAAAGGACTAGATCAGGTCAATTTGAATGATGATCTTCGGATTAGAGTATCACATAGCTGTCATCAATTCAAGTTAGACAAGTTTAGGTGTAGGTAGACAGGAAAATCTTGTTTTTTTGTTCCAATTTGTGATGGATGAGGTGAGATTTATGCTAAGTAAGTGTGAACGGCACAAACCCCTTTAAGCACGCATGTATGCAGTAAGAAAATTATTGGTAAGGCATTCAATTCACATGGGTTAAGAGAGATCAAGGGAATAGGGCTGGATAGTTAGTGTAGATAGGCATTGATAGGTGTGTGGGATGTTGGTGGATGGCTTCCTTAGGATGTGGTGATGGTTGGGGTCGGTGTTTTTATCTGGCTTATGGTATTTTCCATTTAAAGACTTAACTGGATGGGCCCTTGTGGCTCTTATTAAGTCTACACACTTTATGACTTTATGACTGTATGATCTCGTGAGAGCCAGAGAGGACTGGTCTGGGATTCTTCTGAGTTTGAGAACGGCTCCTAATAGATGAACAAGGACCCCTGAGAGGTTAAAAAATGTAATGTTCGCTGGAGATTGAGGTGAGGAATACCGAGGGCTAGCCTGAGGGCTAGAATGAGCTAGAATGTTGTTGAAACCATAATAGCTGTCGATAACATAGTAAGGGCCCCTAGCAGCTTGAGAGGGCTCTTGAGAGCTAACGGAGCGCAATAGGAGCTAAGAAGAGTCTCTAAGGCTAGCAATGGTTGAGAGGAATACCGAGAGCCAATGTCAGCGCTAGAAAGTCCTTGAAGCTAGAAAGACGGTCAAAGACTTGGAAGGGCCCATAGCAGCTGGAAAGGACACCTGATGATTGAAAATGGTCACTTAGCGCCAGAGAGGACTGGGCTAGGATGCCAAAGAGACTTGGATGGTGTCCCTATGAGAAGAACAGGGCCCCTGAGATCTAAAGAGAGACCCTAAGGGCTAGCGATGGTTGTGAGGAGTACTGAGAACCAGTTTCAGAGCTAGAATGTTATTACTAGCCCGAAAGACTTCGAAGACTAGGGGTCTTCTGAGAGCTAGAGCTAACCGGACTGTGATGCTCCTGAGGCCTGGGAAGGACATTGAGGGATGAACAGAGCCACTAAGAGCTAAGGAGGTTTCCAAGAGCTGGCGATGTTTGCTAGAAATTGTGAGGCCTGTCTCAGAGCTACAGGATTCCCCTGAAAGCTATGTAATTTTGTCGAAGACTGGGAATGGCCCATGCAAGATCGAGAAGGCTCTTGACAGATGAATAGGTCCCCTAAGAGGCAGACAGGACTGGATTGGGATGCTCCTGAACTTTGGGATGGGCACCGGAGGGATCGGGGCCCCCTGAGAGCTAAGTGAGCCCTTGAGAACTGGCGATGGGTGCGAGGAATAATGAGGGCTAGCCTCAGAGATAAGGTATCCTTGTGAGCCATAAATGCAGCCAAAGACTGGGAAGGTCACCCACCGCCATCTCAGCGGTGGAGGTCGGCCCGGTGGCTACAGTCGCCCCAACGGCCACAGCTGTCCTGGCAGTGACGACCGCCCAAGCGGCCACAGCTGTCCCAGTGGCGTGGCCACAGCTGTTCCAGCAGCCCAGAGATAGCTGTGATGATGGCCGTTCCAGCGTTTCCAGTTGCTTCACCTTGGTGAAGCAACTGGACACCAGGGGACACCGGGTGCAAGACCGGGTGAAGACACCGGGTGACTTCACCGGGTGACACCGGTGAAGCAAAAAGAAAGAATAAGAATTTGCAGGATGCTGTGTGTTCGGCATAGCTTGTAAGGCATGTTTAATCCTTCCCCTGTCTTCAAAAATGACACTTCTTTTTTTTCTCCACTAGCATTCCCGCCTCATTTTGAGAAAGTAAGACAGTGTTGAAAAGGTGCAACAATATGGGCCCCACCAGAGGCACAGTCAAGTGGATCCACGGGGCTCGCCCCCCCCCCCCCCCCCTTAGCAACCAAAAGTATACTAGATCAAGCAAGACATTTTGAGATTTTCACCACGCAACACCCCAAATTTTCGACAAAGGCATTTCCGTTCTTTGTTTGGCCCCCTCAGGAAAATCCTGGCTGCGGCATTGGAGCCCATCTCTATCATGAACACCTTCCCTATTAAACTGTGTTTGAACGTGGCGGATAACAGAAAGAAGCAATTGTCCATATATATATATATATATATATATATATATATATATATATATATATATATTCATGTCTTCCAGGTCATTCCCCAATACCAAGATCATGTTCCTCGATTGACCCACTGTGATCATTATGGACCTCGGCATGGCCAAACATGAAGAAATAAGCTGTGACATGAGATTTGGGCTTTGTTGGCTTGCCTATGCTATTTCCCCTCCCCTACTGCTGCCAGTCCTTTACATCAGATACGACACTCCTAGTTCTGCACACATCTACAACCGCTGCTATCCATCTGGCTGACTGCTCACATCGTTTCCCGGCCCCAGCTCTATATTTGCATTCGGGACTCGACTACCAGAGCCGTCGTCTCCCACGGCCACGTAGACAGCGCGCGCAGCGCTTGAGCGTCAGCCCGAGTAGGTGACCTTGAGCTCATTGGTTTAGCATAGTTACTGGCGACCGTTGCTACGCAACACATACAACTGCGCATGCGCATTGTGCCTGTCTAAACATAAAGTCCCCTTGGCACTTTGCCTCAGCTAAAGATTTAGGGGGAAAAAATAATAAAAATAAAGTCCGGCATATTGCACGCCACGAGATCCCGCGGTTGATAACAAATCTATATTGGGTAATTGGGTTACCTCTCAGATCACATTAAGGGTCGAGACTTGGCAAGGAATTAGAATGTTCACATGTCGTCATATCAACCACGAGTGAATGCTGCCTGTGTTAAAAACAGTTATAAATACATTGTTCAATCGTTCACCGTGATTTTCCAGAGTACCGTGGGATACTAACGATGTGCGATTTGTTACATTTAAACCCAGGCGTTAGATCATCAAGTGTCAGAGAAGGTCAAGGTATTGACCTCGCTTTAGAGACTTTTGAGATAGTACCAGAAACATTATTTTGTAGAGTCAAGGGGTCGAAATGGACCCCGAATTCAATTATCACACGGGGACGTGGTTAACACGACTACGCAATGCGCATAGCACATGTCTAAATATAAAGTCCGCATAAGCAGGATAGCGTAGTGTTTTGTCGGGAGTATGTCGCTTGGACCCAATATACTGGGATTCAAACATCTAAAAGGGTGCCTTCCGCCCTTGGAACGACTCTCCTCGATAGCAATGGGTGCCTTAAAAGCGTAGTCATGTCTCTGGATCTGGCGGCGAAAAATTAATAATGAATTATTCTTCAAAAGCAGCATATCCCCACGAAATAATTCACATTTAAGTTGGATATGCCCACAAATCCACCTTAAATTTCTGCTTTAGTCAATAAATAGCCTGCTTGAACTCATAATTTCAAAAGAGTGGCAGGATTCTCACTGCTTTCCGACAATGCTTGCTTAAGGATATGAAAACATAGGGTTTGATTTGTTGGTCTTGACATATGGCAGCGAATTTTTATTTCAGATTTGCTTTCAATGGAAAGACCAGAAAACCCAACATTAGAGCACAAGCGATCTGAGTTGAGCACATGTTGGGGCATGCAGAGTACATGTGATCTTAAGTGAAATTTGTATGTATTAGTAAAATGTGGTGTTGGTGAAATTATAGCCCACATTTCATATTAACTGTTAATTAAATGCTTTCTTTGTCTACTTAGTCACGATACTGCATATTGTTTGTTGATGCTCTATATGCTATTTATTACTGTGACCAATGACGTTTTAGCTATATCACATTTGTGGAAACGGATTGGATTACGGATGGATATTGATATTTGGTACGGATTTGGATATGGCTTGGATTGGTTCATACGGATACGGGTTGGACTGAATTTGAACATTTAAATCCGTGCTATGCTCTAGTTGCAAGATGTGCCAATCGGATACCCTTTCTTGATAACTAAGGCCAGTTTTGCTACCTATCACATGCCGCCCTACCTAGCGCATTTACCTCCTTAGGCGTACATTCCAGCGCACAGTACCGCCACTGAAGATGCTGATCACTACCTAATTACTCTTGGGAGTGCAAACATTGATTTTCCTGAGTCATTGATGTGTTGGTGACAATAAATGTTATATAGATGCACATAAATATGCGTACATTGGCTAAGTTTCCAATGCCATGTTTCAGTCATGGGTAATTTCCCCCAAATTTCTGAATTTGAACACGGTAGTTACAAGGATTCCCGCAAAAAAAATTCGCTGAAGATTAAATTAGACAATGACTTTTCAGTACATGCAATGCAAACAAACAAGCAATAAGCAGCAAGAAGTATTCTTGACAATGGAGCGTTCCTCAAAACATGGTAAATTAGGACCCCCCCCCCCCTCAAGAAACAAAACAGCACATTTGTTCGTGTTTTGTTAGCTATGCATGGCGCATAGCATTGCCAAATGCATGAAACCTAAGATAGTCTCTGAGGTCCATTAGTCTGTATTAGCTGTTATGATGGACACACAGCACACATTGATTGCGACTGTACCCCGCTCCCCAGAACAAAATATCCTCGGATTTTACCCACTTTATTTCTTTGGTTCCGAAAATTCACAGCTGTTTCTCTCCGGGGGTGCATCTGGGTGACAATTTTGAGGTAAGGATGCACTTGAAGGCGGGAGGGGCTCCCGCCTTTTCCCGGCCGGAGGGGCACCACCTTCCATGAGGGGTACATGCCACCAGATCCCTCTGTATCCACCCCTGCCTGGGCTTCCCAAAACAGCGCTGGCCTCCCTAATCCTTTCTTGATGACGTGTAATTTTCCCTTATATGATAGATAAGAAAAGTATGATTCAAGGATTTATCAGTGAGATTTCTTATTCCTGATGATGGTCGACATTGTTGAGGATGTGAAAGATAATATATATGATATATATATATATATATATATATATATATATATAAACATTAAGCAAGGTATTTTACTTCAAATGGGTCTTTACATGACTACTTCTTCGCACACACACACAAAATATATTGCATGGACCGTCAACAATTTTTACTAATATAGGTATGACTACTTTTGTCCATCCCACACAATCTTGGCACACCAAAAAGAGGCATTTAAGGAAAATAAAATCAGTTTTTCATGATACTCTACAAAACACAACTCGTTAGACAACATCCATGCACTCAGGCACTACAAATCCGCACCAAACGCAGACACAAACTCATGAAGAAAACACCATTTCAAACGACAATAGGATGCCGCATTCACCAACACGCAAATAGCTTACACATCACACTCCCCAACTCAAAACCACTCCCACTACCAACTGCATGGTGGAAGCACCAAAAACCGACGACACATTTCCTAATAGACCAACCAAAACATACATACACTGACGCAGAAATACAACAACTCTTCCTCCAATTCATATCACAATACGCAACTTACAACATCATCTACACCGACAGCTCCAAATCACACACAACACAGAAGACGGGCACAACGGCGGTGCTGTACCCCAGTCAAGCACCTGCGTCATCCTGCGTGCTCGCCTACCGAACACAGCATCTACATACACGTCAGAATTGTACGCAATATATTCTGCCTATTCCACTATCTACAACACCACAATTGAACACAACATCATATCCACAGACGCTAAATCCGCACTACAAAGCATATCACCCTACACCACATCCAAACACTCCCTCATTCCCAAAATACTGCACATACACAACAAACTAAACAATCGACAACGGCCACTTTTACTTTGGATACCAAGCCACACAAACATACAATGCAACGAACACGCAGATACCGAAGCAAACATAGCCACAACACTGCAATTGCGCCCATGTGGGCACTTGCAGCAAATTGTCGCATTTTCAAAATGATCAGTGCTAACATGCAAATAAAATCTAACATTATTGCTAACATGTAAATAAAGGCACCCAGTCTCAGTCCAGCCTAGCAATTGAGCGATAATTTTACGACCTGGTCCCAGTCCACGCATTCATTAGCCACAGCAAACGCCAGCTAGTTCAAGCGCTAGGACCACAGACTCAATTCTTGGAACTAGAGCATAGCACGGGTTGAAATGCTTAAATCCAGTCTTCCGCACGAAAATAACATGCAAAAATCCATCCCAGCTCTACTCAGTTGCGGCACTGCCTTAGTGCCTTACATGGGCCGACCGCCCCTGATTATTTTCTCAAAATCCGGCTAACAACCTGAAATGCAAATTTACCTTCACTTGTAGGTTAGGCTGGTCTACTGGCATTACATCCCAGCTACGTGGCCAACAAATAGTACATGGTAGAAGCATGGTCAGTCCATTATTTGAGTTCAAGGGTGCTCCAGCCAAAGTTAGAAGTTAAGTGCCATAAAAAGCATTGGTGTTGATTTGTTGGAGTTTCTTTTCTTCCAAAAAACTTCAGTCTAGGTTGGGTTAGGTTATAGTGGGCTAGGTTTTTATTTGAAATTTTTAAAGAAAAATGTCGTTCAGAAATTGTCCATACAACTATTTGCTTTCTTGCATTGACGGTTAGGCTATGTTAGGTTAGGTTATGTTGCATCGCTTCTTCTTGATTTTGAACATTACTTTTAATGTTATATCATTCAACTCCAAGTCCCTTTTTGGGTAGTATTTTACCTCCCAATTGAAAAGTATGCATCTGCAGAGGAAATATGTAGTCGCATCATGCTCAGCACATTCATGATCATTGCATTAGAAAAAGACATTCTAAGAAATCAGAAAGTACCCTAAACTACAATATCATACTACCCGATATCCTTCCTTTGGATATTAGCTTACAATTAGCCAAGGACAAGGTTTATTTTACGGGCTGCAACACTTCATTTTGCCTGGAGGTGAAAGGGCATTACTGCATAGTGCATATCATTCCTACATACTTAGCGCAATTACCACTTAGAACCTGTTGTCTTACCTCAGGAACTGGTGCCGAACTTGAAAATCTTCCATTAAACTCGAAGCCAGTATGCGCAGAGGCATCTCACGGTCTACCTACTATTCTTTGGTGACGCGCAAGAGTGTAGCGATGCCATTAAAGGTGCAATTCGGGTAGAAACACCTGATCTTTTTCGTCGAAAATTTTACACAGGACATATTTGTGCCTTCCTCCAAATGCACTTTGAGGCATTGCACTTCATGCACTTCAACGCACTGCGCGACCTTCGCTAATCACCCGATAAACCAAAAGCAAAACAGATTGTCATATTAAAAAAATGGCATTGTTTTAGATGATAGTGCGGAAATGAAGCTCTGTGCATATAGTCATAAGAAATATAATGAATGCAAATGTAGCGAAATTTCGTTGAAATTTCCCACACATCAGCTGGAAAATCAAAACCCAATAATTATTTTACAAAATAATCTTGAACAAAATGTTTGTACATGACTTATTGCTGGTTACCTGGTATAGCTGGTCTTGGGCCAAACGACTCTAGAGGGCAAAGAGCCCAACACATTCTTTAATGGGGTATCCTATCTTGACCACAGTACCAATCAGCTTGCGTTTCCCTGGCATACCACTAAGCAGATTTTAGTATAGCCTACGGTAAAAAATAACATAAGATATGTGCCTTATGTTATATATGGATATATATAGATATATGGCTTATATAGTCTCTCATTAAAACGCGTAGCGGAGGGAGTGGGTGAAATCCGCCCATCCATCCTGTTTCTCGGCATTACCTCGCAAGCGGGTATGAATATTGCAATGACATTTTGGGAATCCGTTCGTAATTGATCAGCGCATCATATACGCCATCATTAAAAAAAAAACTTTGGTAAATATAGCAGCGCGGGTGCAAAGTCGACTGACGGGACACGGGCCGACCGTCGCGACAGCCGTCGGTCGGCCTGCCTGCTATTTTATAGCTTGATATTTTGTGAAAACCTACGCTAGCCATCGTCTGTGCAGGGTTCGGGTTGCTATCCCACTCCCCAGGGCTTTACACGACGAAGAAACGGCCCGTGAAAGCTCGCGCCGCATAGCTGATTGGGCATCCTATTCCAGTCTTATAGTATAACAAATGTGAAAATGTTACATCAGGTCATAAGACTTAAGATATCATATTAGGCGACTTCAATACAGGGAATATCTATCTAGATCCGCTGCTGTACACACACAGTGGCATAACACACATCGACCACAAACTTCGAGACACCGCTAACATGGCCTTGCTCAACTTATTGATAAGCCAACACGACTAGCCGAAAATTGCCAAAACTTACATGCTCTTATGTTTACTACTAACAATGATATCGTTCTTGGGAACCGAATCATGTCCCCCTTTTCACACTTGGATCACTTTCCCATCATGGTATCACTTAGTATCGTTCCTCCACAGCTAAGCCGCGGCGTTTACAAAATCATATGGGATTACACAAGACTAGACCCAGCACGACTAACTACACTGCAACAAAACACGAATTGGGATCAATTCTTGGACAATGACTTGGACACTGCAACTGACCAGTATATATCTGCCATTCTAACCGCTGCAAAATCATGTATTCCCATAAAAAACTGTACCACAGAGGCAACTTCAAAAACCGTCGTTAACAAGTGAGCTCAAACGTCATATTAGAAAACGAGACAGACTATTCCGGCATGCGAGGCAAAGCATCAGCGATAGTGACTGGGACCTCTGGAGATATCAACGGAACACAGTGACTAGCATGACAATTTAAAAAAAAACAACATATACAACGGCAAGTGCAAAAGCTCATAGATCACAAGTATGACCCCTACAAATATCACCAAACACTGCATGCCTTAGCAGGACGAACCAGAGAAGATACGATACCACCGCTCGAAGGACTTGACGGGAATGTACTAACAGACGATTATGACAAAGCAATGCTACTAAATAATTACTTTGCTTCACAATCTACTCGGAACATAACTGATGCACATCAGATCCCAGCCCATGATAACTCGACTACAGTGCCTACTCTGGGAAGTATTCAAACTGACGAACAGGAAGTTCTAAGAATAATCAATTCCCTAAGTGCAAATAAATCCGCTGGTCCAGATCAAATTCCAGTCAAACTTATAAAATTATCTGCCATTATAATCTCAGAACCTCTCTCAAGTTTATTCAATAAATCACTTGCGGAAGGTATTTACCCCAGCAGATTCAGGGAAGCAGACATTAGACCAGTATACAAACACAAAGGGTCATCATCAGACTACACTTGCTATCGTCCAATAAGTATTATCTCAGCATTGTCAAACATATTCGATAAATTCGTCTATAGACATATCTACTGCCATCTTACTCAACATTCTCTACTTACAGATAAACAGAGTGGGTATCGTCGCAGCCATAGCGCAGAAAAGCAGCTACTGTACCTGACGCACAACCGGTACAAATCGCTGGACTCTGGACATGACTTTATTGCCATCTATCTCGATATTTCTCGCTATTTTGATAAGATCTGGCACAAAGGGCTCCTCTTCAAATGCAGCCCTTTGTGCCAAGAATGGGCTGCATTTAGTCAGTAAGTCCGAATGGGCTGCATCAATTCGGACTTACTGACTCACTCCATGACTGGTTACAATCATATCTACTAAACAGAAGACAACGAGTACGGATCGGTGATGCTTTTTCAACCACCGAAAATATAAATGCGGGATGTCCACAATGTTCTGTTTTAGGACCCTTATTATCACTAGTGTATCTCGACGAACTTTCAAAACGTACATCACATGACATTCTCTTATTCGCTGATGACACTTCGCTGTATGCCTCTCACACGACTGCCAACATTGACGCTGTGCAACGGACACTTCAACGTGACTAAGACGAAATACATAAATATGGCCCAGAATGGGCAATCACCTTCAACACTTCGAAACAAATTAAACAAACATTTTCACACAAACGACAGCACAGCCCGCCAGCACTAATATTTGGAGGCGATAGCATACCAATAAATGACACACATACCCATCTTGGACTTACCCTGTCCCAAGATCTTCACTTTCACGAGCACATCAACATAATTTGCAAAAAAAGTTAACAGAGCACTTGGTCTACTGTATCTTATTGCAAAATATATACCCAGACCGATTCTAGATCAGATACACACTACATACATCAGACCTCACTTTGACTACTGTGATGTTATATACGATGAACAAATTACGATCCAAGACGCAACACGACTAGAGACTCTACAAGCCAGAGCAGGACGGCTAGTAAACGCGACACTCTTTAGCTCATCTACTGACAAAATTCCACTCGACCTAGGGTGGATCTCACTATATACCAGACGACGCATACACAAGCTGATACTTTATCATAAGTTAAGCGACTCAGAACAGAACACACCATACTATACCAGTACTATCATACCTCAAACACGTGTGTACGTGATAGGTAGGGAACTTCGTAACGCCAGCCATCACACAGCAGCTGCAAACCATACGTCATCCTTTAACAAATCGTTCTTCCCAGCTACTGGACGTCTTTGGAACAGCCTAAGCGAAAGCACGCGCTGTCTCTCCCACATCTCCTTCAAACAAGCGATTACACAGCAGTTCGCTGTGCCCAGTCCATCAAAATTCTACACTTTTGGATCAAAGAATGGCAACACCCTTCATACCAGACTTCGGGTTGATATGTCTTATCTAAACTCCCATCTATTTCGAATTAAAAACGTGCATCTCCAGAATGTTCTTGCGGCTGCCAAAACGAAAATGTCCGGCACCTAATTATAGATTGTCCAAATCACATTGAACCTCGAAATAAACTATTCAACAATACTTCACAACATCTCGTTACCAACGTTACCCATCTTGACCTCGTGCTCTTTTTTATTAAACAGTCACTAGGGTTAATTTGGACAGTACAATTTATGTCGACGTCTATTTCCATCCCTGGACTCTAGAAAATGATGTTTTCCACCACTACTTCGGAAGTCTCAAAAACAGTCGAAAATGTGAACTTAGCTATCTGATCCTTCAACTATATTGAAATCACAGACGAAGCCAGGAACTGTCAAATGAGGGGAAGGACTTTGCGAAGGGGCCCGGACTAACTCTAGTTTCTTTTAATATACCCGAATTTCGGTCACTTTATTTCGATCAGTTTTTGTCTTTAAAAAACAGTTTTCTTTAATCATCATTGGGAGCCCGGATTGTCGGATACCTCCCTCCTCAAGTTGTATGCGAGCATGGCACTGCTATGAATCGGGAATGCAGACCTGAACATACGTCCAGATGCAGAATGTCAAAACTATTGAAAAAGACGTCAATTCAGTATTCGGTAGAGGGTAGGTAAACTTGAAACGCCCGCACGCATTCGCAGGGACCCATTCGCAAGGGCCCGTACACATTCGCAAGGGCCTGCAGACGTTCCTACTCGTAGGGACTCGTACACATTATTATCCCAATATATTCTGGAATACAATAATGAACGTTGTAATCCCATATCTCTCACTGTTTTTACCGACGAATGAACGTGACTTTTTTATTGACCAAAATGACTTTATAGTGATCTGGGAAGTCACCCGGTAACCCAGCAGGCATTGGATATCAATCGCGAAATGTGTCGTGCAATACACCGTTTTTCATGTCGCGTGTTTGTTTGCACACGGCGCTCTGCAATGTCTGAAGTGAGATGGGTGTCCGGTGGGATGCACCGTTCTTACCACGCCCGCAGCCCCGCAGCGGCCACGTCGCCGCCGGCCAGGCTCGTGATCGGAGTTATCAACACGCTGCATTGCAGCTCACACGGGCAGTGGTCTTCGGCCAGTCCACACACGGCAGCCCGTAGTAGCCATGGCGGTGTCTCTGGTACGTACAGGCGAATCACGTCCCCTATACCTGTGTCGAGTGATACCATCTGTCACACAGCCAAGCATGGTCAGCCGTTCACTCTGTTCTGCAGTGTTCACAGATGTTCCCGATCAGGATAGACACATTGATCATGATAGCTCGGTGTGCAGTTAATAGGAATGGGTGCCATATTTATACACACACCTTTATAAAAACGGATTATATGAAGTACCACAACTATATATCAAAACGCAATATTTGAAGTGGCACACCGTTTTAATCGCATATTGCACACGGGGTGATTCACATCTTGTCACATCCTTTTACCATTATTGTTTCCATAGTGTAGAAGTGAAGTGTACTGAGCAAGCTTCATATGAAACCTGTCCATGCAGCACCAATAGGGAACAGGTTCAATTGAAAAACCTACACGACTAAGTTTATTGAGAAAAACAATGAAGTTCCACCTTCCGTATATTCGACATTTACTGGGAAATGAACAAAGGAAAATTATAAAGCGCACATTATATAGTCTTCATCGCTTCATTCAGAACAAAAAGGAAGGAATACTATTTGTCTAAACGTTTCTGCATACGCTGAAAATGTTCAGTGTCCCCCTGCACAAGCTGACGATGTTCAGTGCCCTCCTGCACAAGCTGACGATGCTCAGTGTCCTGCACAATCTGACGATATCCAATGTCCTCCTGCGCAAACTGACGGTGGTCAGTGTGCTGCTACACCAGTTGACGATGGTCAGTGTGGTACTGCACCATCTGACATTGGTCAGTGTACTGCTGCACCAGTTGACGATGGTCAGTGTGGTACTGCACCATCTGACAGTGGTCAGTGTCCTGCTGCACCAGTTGACGATGGTCAGTGTGCTGCTGCACCAGCTGATGATGCTTAGTGTCCTCCTGCACAAGCTGACGATGTTCAGTGTCTTCATGCAAAAACTGACGGTGCTGAGTGTCTTGATGCACCAGCTGATGATGGTCATTGTGCTGTTGCACCATCTGGCAGTTGTCAGTGTACTGCTGCACCATCTGACAGTGGTCAGTGTACTGTTGCACCATCTGACAGTGGTCAGTGTACTGTTGCACCATCTGACAGTGGTCAATGGCATGCTACACCATCTGACAGTGGTCAGTGTCTTGCTGCACCATCTGACAGTGGTCAGCGTGCTGCTGCACGAGCTCACGGTGGTCAGTGTGGTATTACACCATCTGACAGTGGTCATTGTGCTGTTGCACCAGCTGACGGTGATCAGTGTGTTGCAGTGGTGTACCGCGGTGGCAGCCGTCCTAGCTATGGCGTTGATGGGTCTTGGCACTACGGCGTCGGACGACGGAGTGGCACTCAGAGATGACACGGGTGAGACACCACCAGATTGGATACTGGGCAGTACTCCTGATGCCCGTGATGTGTTGCGAATATTGTGTACGTTGCAGTAGGATAGGATCTCTGATTATAGATGCAATAATGCATACAGTCTTTCCTGTTCATACACTGCCATTTATAATTATCTCAGGCGTGCACACTCATATTTCCAGTAAATAGTAAGAGCTGATAATATGCATCTAGATGATGTCTAGTCAATGCAAGGACAATCATGAAGGAAAATGGATGGAGAGAATACTTCCCGAATGCTTGGGCCATCCTGTAAAACATATATTGATTGTGGTCAATTGTCGACAACATGAAGCATGGAGTAAATCAGGTATCACAAAAGCCAAGGGATCACGCCCACCCGCAGGCACCATACTGCGACATGACATTGCAACTTGCATTATGATATACCATGTTGATAATACGTCCGAACATTTAATTCCTATTCGGGGTCCATCCGCCTATTATCCTCAGAGGACCCTCGAAACATCCGCTCCGTCGCCGCGTCGTCGGCGGGCGCGCTAAGACAGCAGCCTCACCGTAGCTGTAGCAGCCAATGCACTTAATTAAAACAATGGTAAACTCAGAAATAGTATGATTAAAAACCACTGATGAATTTTGAAGAAACCCATACATTTCGTAATCAACTCAACTAACCTGTCGAATAGTAAGCCTCGTATCCTTCGAGCATGATCAACACTTCCAAACACCTTCTCGGTACTTCTCACTTGTTCGCTGTTGTTTGTACGTTCAAATGATCCATACTTCGTGAATTGGAATTCCCGCACCGTTTTGTATCATGGATGACATTTTCAAGATAAAATGAGGTTATGTACTTTAATATATTATGAATAGCATGATTGTACTCGAACTGCATTCTAGGATGGATTCGATCGCCGAAATTTGAAACTAGGTATCTTGTCGTTCAACCCCAGCACGCTGTAAAGTATTAAGTTGCAGGATGCTACCAGCCATATTATATGACCATGTGAAGAACTTCAATCGTTGGACTTCACCTGTCTTGTGAACTATACATACATCAGGTAAATAATTTGCCGATATATTTGCATGACCTGAAGCGACATATCCTGCTAATTTGTCGGCTAAATTCCTATTGATCTGCTGCTGGGTCGGGTTGCATTGGCCGTTGCCTTAATGTATTCGACAAATCTTGGCAGTTGAATTTGCCTGAAAGTTGACTGATTGATCCAGTGTATAAAAATATCACGCCACAGAGCAAGGGTTTTTATTTCTGAAATTTATTAGAGAGGGGGGGGGGCAAAATACATGAGTCACTGAGCAGGAACAAATGTATTAGGGTTGGGCACACTCCATAGGGTCCCATATTAATAGTCGAAATTATTGGGGGAAGAAGGCGGGGGAAAATGTATGTAAGGCAACACCCTTATCACAGAGATCCTCTTCTAAAGCAGCAGCTTTCTTTTTTTCTCGTGTGGGTCTCGAGGAAATAGGGTCGAATTTGGGAAATTTGGGGAACCCTTTGATGTGAGCGGGCTGACGGAATACTCTCAGTTGATGTCATTTCCATGTATGCTGAGGTTGCATAGAGTTGGTCCCGGCTTCATAAGATGTCTTTTTCGTGCGCCGATTCCAAGAAGTTTGAGCTGAATCTCTCAAGTTGGGTGACTTTTCTTAGCCATTACTTTAGATATTCTGCCAGGAGCAGTAGGGGAAGGATGGGAGAGCTAGGACACAGATCACTGGGACAGTGCCATTACTTGCATCAGAGATGCACACAGATGGATTTCTTCTTTGTACTATATATACTATATACTTTGTACTTTATTGTACTCATACCTTTTAACAGATTCTAAATTAAAGAATTTCGCCGACATAATATTACGGCCCGTTCATCTTCTGGGAAGTCACTGAAGAGATGTTAAGGTGAGGCACATCTTTGCGCGTTGTTCTACAGGTAGTTTTGTTCTGGAGATAGTTTTGTTTTTGGTGGCTTTTGAACTGCAACTTAGCGTATAATCTTGCACACCACGTGTAGGTATGTTCTCTCAAATACGTCGAGTGATTATCTCGAAATTTCTATTTAAGGTCTCCCATTTTTTTTCACAAAAGTGTTCACCTGGAAAGAATTGGGATTGGCCGACATTCGGGCAGGGAGTTAATTAATTGACATGACATTCTTTTGAAATATTTATAATACAAATATATAAATATGTTCGATGAAACATTTAGCAAAATGTACCATGATACGTTTATACTTTATTACTTGCATACATGTCGAACGGATAATGAAGTTATCGGAATACTGGTGAAATCCATGATACGTAGGGTAAGGGAAAAGTTCACATATTATTGTTCTCCATTTGCATGACAAATGAGGTCACAGGAGGAATATCTCTGGATACTTGACATTGTGATATTATCGTCAACATTAATCTCAAAATTGATGGCTAGATACCTTCGGTTCGCCTTATGTGCAGGGGTAACATTCCATAGCTTCTGATGTACAGTGCATGATTCTGATCAAAGGTGTCTCGGAAGCCAAAGTTCGCCACGTTCAGGCTGCACACACCAGGCTAAACGCTAATGTACGGAACACCCGAAAAGCGTTGACACACTTTTGCCCAATATGTGATGTTCCTCCCATCAATGGGACACGGTGAAGCTGTGGATAGTTCTCTCCCAGGTCCCGATAGATAAGCTTCACCTTTCGTGCATCGCAGCCTACTTAGGTTTGCTAATTGCTTGGCAGCCCCAACAGTTAATATTTTAGACAAGCCCCTGGCCTGAGCAGTAACATTTCGTTAAAGGTTGTCTGTCGGACATGAGGAGGACCAAAATTACCGGGCGAGAACAAGATTGAGCCACTCTATACAGCTTTCTGCGAAGCTAAGAAGAACACTGATAATGTACATTGACTGTTGTGGCATTTGATAACCACATCTGTTTTAATTACGCATGGTTGAGCCGGTAGTGACCCTATTAAAGTAGGGATCCTTCAGGCCTGGATATGTAGGAGGATTCAATCCCCGTAAGAACTCCGAATCTACTGGGTCGATTTCAAAGCTGAATAGCTGAAAGCAATTCTACTGGTATAATCTCCATGCTTAGAAGACCAATATGCAACATTTATCCCAATGGCTATGTCAGGAGGCATGCAATCGGGAAAATGATCAAAACCACTTATAATTATGTTTGAATTCTACACGCATGAAATTAAGCATGGTTAGGAATAAATCAAAATTAGTTGTCCAAAGCACAATATGATGCACATATATGCACATGCAAATGAGCCAATGGCGTAGTCCGGAACCAAATGAGGGGATGTGTATTTTTTCCATTTATATCTTTGTGGCTGGTTCTTCTTCACAGTCAGTGCCACAAATACCTATGATGTTGACATTCTTACATAATATCAATACGATTATTACCCAGATTATTACCCAGTAAGAGTATTGCCAAGATGTGTCACCATATAATTATACAAAGAAGTGTCCTGTGTGCGAATGCTAATACATTTTTTGGCAATTGGAAAAACCTCCTGGTCCCGCCACTACGTGTAATTTATTATAATCGTTTACCTTGAATTAATTACCCCTCCCCTTGGTCCGCAATGGGCAAAATGCCACCCTTGCTGCGCCACGTCTTGCCGTGAGCTAAATATGGTATATTCTGAATATATATCATCTCTTGGATCCGCCATTGGGAAAATCTTCTGGCTCTTCCACTGCTTATGATGCATCAGTACTATCTGTTCTGAATTCACCCCATACTTCCAACTCTCCGCTGACAACGTAACTGATACCACTTTGAAAATCGCGATCAACTGTTGCCAATCTTTACCTCCCCCTGGATTGACACCTAACATGATTAAGCTCAAAATAAGCATGTTCTTGGGCAATCAAGGCAGTATGAGCAGTTGAGTTCCACATTATAGTCACCTGAACCAGTGACTTGTATAAGACGTATTGAGTGAAGGACGTGTCCATTGGATATTGTGGGATTCATCGTCACTGCCCAGTTGACTCCGGCTCCAGCAGTAATGCTAAAGCAATGGGAAATGTCTGGTAACTGACAGCGCCAGAGTGGTGACTACGGGAGAGCAGCCGCAGCAGTTAACATGCTGGACAAGTCCCTGACCTGAACAGTAAAACAGTGCAAATATCGAGACGCATGTGGTGTCCCTAAGTTTTCGCAAAAATATATCCGTGGTGCCTCCCAACATTTGCTCCTGAAGCATCCTCTGGTATAGTCCCGAAATTAAAAGTTTGGTCAAAATCAGAAATGTACGTGAGGGAAAAGTCGCCGAATGATACGTTCCCGTCACACAGCATTCGGGAACGACAGGCGAAAAACCACAAGGGAATCCTACCGGGGCAGGGGTGAATGACGCATATTGTATGTCTTGTTATCAGTTAACTGGACCAGTTAAATACAGACTGCAATGGCACAAAATGATATATTCAAGGACAATCTGTGTGTCTTTCACCAGCCTGTAGTAGGTGGTAGATGTAGTGTCAGGTGTCGATCGAGAAACTTAGAACACTGTTTCATATATTTTTTTAAACATCATACATTTCGCCCCGGTGAAGGCATTAACCTGAAACGTTGGTTTACTGTCATAGACTATATCATTATGTACCATTGCAGTCTGTATTTAAATTGCATATCTTGTACATCAAAGGTGCGTGTTAGATAACATTCCAACTTTTCAGACCGTGAGGGAAAATTGTTCTTTCCGTTCATCGTTCGGAGTACAACTACTTCGTTCTCCGTGGTTAGCTCCACCACTACGATTCCCTTCACCTGCATCAGTGAGTACACCCACATTGTGGGCTACTTTTTACAGCTTACTTCGCTGTATCGTGTGGCAAACAGGCATCACTTTGTTCAATTCCAGCACATGTCAGAATCCGTGGTGATCAGCTTCCAGATCGGGCTACAAGGCGGGCGGCACAAGCACCATGTCTTCGCGTGCTTCCACTTTCCACCAGTGACTAACTGGTGCGTTCCACGACCGATCGACCAATGCAATGCATCCGATACATTTTGATTGAGACCCAAATTATCTCACAGAGTAGTCTTAGGTTCTGAATACGGCTGTGCAAATTTCAGCCCGATTCGATCAACGGTTTTTGAGCTATACCCTCCGGCACTATTTTTAAGTGAAATAACATGTGTTGGTTTGACGATGGATGAACCAGTGACTTGTATATCAATCACTCCATCAATAAGAAGCAGAAAGGGTGGCAAATGATATATGCTTCAGAAGAAAATGGATCAACTGAAATATTTCCGGAATAAAATTTCAATGTGTATTATATTTGACCTCGCGACCTCATGATCTCATGACCTCCCGTACCCATATTACATCAAACTTGATCAATTTGACAGCGGAAATGAAAGTGGGCATGACCAAACAAACAACACAATATGCGTTCTTCTTATAAATATCCGATACGGCCGTCAGCTCTTCATGACTTTGCGATTTCGCGTTTTCCGGGTAGGACGGATTTCGTGTAAGCTTTCTTCCATTGGAAAGCTATATGAGATAGAAGAATGACATGCAGACATGAGTGGAAAACATGTTCCTAAAAAAAAAAATATATATATTCCTTTTTAGAGTAGATCTAATAGTTTCCCTTAAAATCCATCACGAATTACAACGTCACAAATTACCGATAAGTCACCCATGGGCTTTGATGGGATTTGATACCCTACTAGGCGTTGCAGTCACTATAAATCACAGAAAACGGCCTGAAGACATCCTATATCAGGCAACGCACAAAAATACAAGATTGAACATTTTCCTTTCTTTTGCTAAATTTCCGAGAATATTTTGACGATTTTTCAGGTGCCCACAGCCCCAGATTCCATGTTCTTCCCAAAATTCGGCTTAGGCGAACGTCGAAATGGAGGCCGTTTGTACCGATCTGGCTACCAAAGCCAAATCGACGCCGTTTGAACCGCTTTCGTTCACCTAACATATGTACCATTGTGCAGTACAGTGTCCCACGCGCAATGTCCACATGAGTAGTGTCCCAAGAACGTGAGTAATGAAACCACACGAAGTTTGTGTGCATGATGCTTTCGGGCGCAGCCTACGTGCATCGTGACAGCAAAGATTGGCTTGCAATAGGTGTTCGAGTATGTAAATGACTATGCAAATGTAAATTCGACTATGTCCATGTAAATGATGCTCTGCAGGTGGAAAGAAAGTATAATTGTAATTCTTGCTGTGGTATTAGCATGGTCGAATATGGTCAGACTGCATCGCTGTCATGTCTGATGGCATTCAGTACGTGTAGTAAGTATCCAACAGATGTTCTGAAGTAAAATTACGCCGTTGCACGAAAATAAGCTTCGACACTATCGTGATCATAAAATGTTCAACCATTGTTAAGAGAACTAAAAGAGCTGCATTATAGAGCTACGCATGTGTAATTTTGAAAAACAAGTTCTCATCATCTGACGTTTACTTCGTTGTTCTATCCCATCCTTATTATATTTTGCACTGTTTAGTGCAGTGTAGTAATGTGAAATAATGTGCAATATGCAGGGAGTTGAAAACATGAATAATAAAACCACAGGAATCTTGTGAAAATGTCCATGTTTTCGGGGATACGCTATGTAGACCGTGACAATAACGCGTATGTAACCGCATTACGATAGGTATTCGACTGTACGTCCATGTAAGTGATGCCTACAGGTAGAATGAAGGCATAATTGTACTTTTTGTTGTGAGACTAGCAAGATTGAAGGTTGAACATGGTCAGATGTTTCGATTACCAGACCACTAGATGCTCCGAAATACAACTACATCGTCACACGTTGATAAGCCTATGGATGACCTATCGGTAATGGGTGACCTTGAAGTTTGTAGAGATTGTTAAGGCAAACTATAAAACTTACATCAATAATTTGTATTTCTTTTATTAAGGAAACGCTCTGATATCTACCGTTTTGCTTCATTGTTCGATCCCCGTAGTTGTCTAATGGTAGAAAACTTACTTGAAATCCGTCCGTTCCGAAACTCGCAAAATCATAGAAAGTCATGGAGAATGGACTCCTATATGGGATATTTAAAAGTAACACGCTTTTCCGATTTTTAAATGGCAGCCAAATCATGCCAGTTAACATTTCTTCCGTCAGTTTATCAACTTCAAGGGGCTAGAGTGCACAGAAGGTCACGAGATCACGAAGTTATGAGGTCATGAGGTGAAACGTGAGAAATGTCGATATTTTTTCACGAATATGTTTTCTATATTGATTTTTATTCGCAAAGATGCATAACATGTCCCACTTCCTCTTCATTATCGATGAGATATGTATCGCCAAAGATGCCCTGTTGTATGACCTCAAAATATTGCCGGAGCCTATAACTCCGAAGCCGTTAGTTAGATCGAGTTAAAACTAGTTCAGGCGTGTTCAGAGCATGAGACTACCCTTTACGCAAATCGTGTTCCAAATGCAAAATTAGTGGGTGTAAAATGTGAAAATATTTAGCCGATCTGTCGTGGAACACACCTACTGCACGATGATATCACCTTTTCTTTTCCGGTGATGACACGGCAGATGGGACAGTGTGGAGCTAAAAAATTGAAGGCAATCAAACCGCGATTAACGTTGTGACCCTTATTGGAGTCTAAGAGCAACGAGGTACCTACCTGTCATATTGAATTTGGGCACATGCTTGCAACACATAATTATTTATTGTGTGGCGACGGAAGATTAAAATGCGTGAGGTGTGATACCGCTCTGAGAAAACGCCATATCTTGGTAGATAATTCAGAATATGCCGAAGAACGCAAATGTCATTTCGCGCACTCCTCGGCTGATTGACGCACTCGGAGATGATTCTCGATTCTCCCACAATACGGCCCTTTTTGCTTCTTTAAAGATGTCAGATTCCATTCATATAGTACGTGCACCTGGTTAGCTTCATAATTGCTTCCTGAGATATCTGCTTTTCGACGTGATAACATAACGTGTTTTAAGTAATGTTTATGTGGGTACGGCATAAACATTCCTTAAAAGGTCATGAGCTAAAAAGTTGAAGCCAATCAAACCGCGATTAGCGTTGTGACCATCATGCTTACGCCAGTCTAAGAGGAGCAAGGTAGCTCTCCGTCATCTTACAATTGCGTACATATTTGCAATACATAGGTATTTATGGTGTGGCGACGGAAGACTAAAATGCGTTAGGTGTGATACTGCATTGAGAGTACGCCATTTCTTGGTAGATACTCCAGAATGTGCGGAAGAACGCAAGTGTCATTTCACACACTCCTCCTAGGCGATTGACGTACTCGCAGTTGATTCTCGATCCGCCCATAAGAGAACTCTTTTTGCTTCCTTGCATATGTCAGATTTAATATAATATGTACACCTGGCTAGTTTAATACTTGCTTCTACAGATATCTGATTTTTGTACGTGATAATATAACGTGTTTTTAGTAAGGTTGATATTGGAGTAACGTGACCCAATTATGTTGACATACCCTAAAACCCCAATAATACATAAATCAATTCATGGATTACGGGATCATTACTTGCGAGGCACAAATACCTGGCTTGCCATGTGATCGCATTATTGTTATTATTACTACTTACCAGGTTCGCCTTGTGCCCTCCTTCAAGCCCGTTGGAACAGAGGCACTGATAACCTGGCATACAGGCATAGCGAGCAAATTTTGTTTAACAATGTTGTGCATGTAACCACGTACCTAGTCTGTCAACAGGCTAACATCAATGTAGCATGCATTGGTGAAATATAGGATTGTAGACTCTGAGCAAACGGAATGGGGTGAGAACAGGACTGGAGGAAAGGGATAGTACACTCACAACAACCGGTCGGACAGACGTCAGGCTATACCGCTTCTTCAGGACCGGAGCATACCAGCCCGATATGGATCTGGTTCTACCACTTCTCTATACGTTCCTAGGCACCTGATAACGTCAACGGTCCGTTTTTTTATAAAGAATTTAGTGGGACAGTTATAGTAGTCTTGACCTGTTACCATGTCGGTGACCTCAAAGACGACGGAGAAAAGCTATCCCGCTAAGAAGCTATTCAGTTATCCATTTGAGCCTGAATCATTGCAGTTGACAGGTTGGATGGAAGCATGCAGGTTGGGCTAATCTCGAGCTATTGCGCATGGTGTGAGAGCATGAACTGTTGAACATCAGGTAAATGGCATCATCTCCCCAGCCCAGTAAAATTATCTCACCGTGCAGGAAATTTGCGAAAATTGACCTTCTTCATCGTCAGGTTCCATTGTCGATACAGGGTGTACTGGTCGGAGGAAGAGGAGGAGGAAGAGGACTGCCCAACTCGCTGCTGATGTGTTGTGAGTTTTCATGCTTATTTTGTCGGAACATTTGGCATAATTCTGACTCATATCCACTATGAGCCTTACGGCTTCCAGGTTCCAGGCTGTTGCCACTCACCTTTGCTGAGAATGTGTTTTACTGCTGTTCTAGGCGATAATCCTCAGTCAAATCAGATGGGCGCTACATGACCAATGAAATCCATGCGCCCTCAAGCCCAAATAACTATATCAGGCACATCAGGCACTAACTGCATGATATGGAACGGCACTGGATATTTGGTAGTGTTGAGGAAATGTCAGCACTTGGCCCGTTTGGCAGAAATAGTTTCAGTGAACTGTTATTATGGCTCGGTTGGTTGGTTCACTATCATAACGGCAAGCTCTGCTCTCCCTAGGATCATCATTGTTCATGTGGTCTGAATCGTCCGTCGTACGCTCTTCGTCACTCTCGAGAGAGGCTCGGAGGGGTGGCACGCCCTAGATTACGCAAGCAAACCAGTGCTACTAGTGATGACTTGTGTATGCTTATCAAAACTCGATGCACATCAAGCTCATCAAATCTTAAGGCTTAATAAGGGCCATAACCCAGCCGGGTTTGGCCCACATAGAATAGATAGTACAGGAAGAGAAAAACAGTCTGAAACCACCCTAATAAATGTCACGACCTGAGCTTAAAAGAACTTGTCTACCCAATTGTGTGCCCATTATCATTTTCATCAGCGTAACATACCCAAAGAAGTGTGTCAACTCAACTGTTATGTTGACCTGCTACTGGCATGACTCTGCAATTATAAGGATGATCTTATTCTTTCTTTTTTGATCAATTTAATCCGAATTATTGTTGGGGTGTCTTTATGGACCAGGGTCCTACTGCTAAGCAGAGCTTGTTGCGTGAACCCTGGCCCCACCACCCGATCCATGAATTCTAGTACAACGGCAGAATTTTGACCGAAAGTTTAACGTGCCGTCAATTCACCGACACGGCCGCCCGGTTGTTCGTCCCCGGCCCTATCCGGGCCAGCTGCCAACTGACCCTCCCAGCCGGAGGCTAAATGCGAGCGCGAGTAGCGACTCGAACCCTGTGTTGCCAGGACAGGGGAGACCAATGCAGGCCAGCGCTCTAGCCAACTGAGCTCCCGGGGCGGCACCTATTGACACCTACGGCACCGGCATCTTCGCCACCTATTGGCATCCATCCCTATCCATCTACCCAAATTTCCATCACCCTACTGTACAACGTTATCAGTAACAAGTTCAGAAAGAAGATTGCTAGACCTAGCGGATGTATCCACCCAATTTTGAAAGACAGCGTATGAGAAACTCTACACTGCATCACCAGGTAACCTATTCCATTGATTAACCACCCTTGGACGGAAACTTGCTGGCGTTCAAATGTCCTAAACCTCGTCTTGTCTCCCTGAACTGATGATACCTTTGTGATACACTAAATTTAAGAGCATCGTTCAGATTTACCTCGTATAGTCCTTTTATTGTCCTAATGATATGAATCATACCACTCCTTCATCACCGAAACTTGTCTGAGTGCATTTTCAACACCTTAGTTATAAATATTAAGCATATCAAGGCTCCATACTTGATGGGTGGCCAAGTACTATCTGTGACTCAGCAGGAGAAGGACTTAGGTGTTATTTTGAACACAAAATTGGGGGCATCAGAACAGACCAAAGAAGCCAGGAAGAAGGCACTAAGAATGCTTGGGGCAATAAATAGGAATGTATCATACAAAAGTGAGGAAGTCATCAGGAAGCTTTATTGTGCATATGTCAGGCCACATCTGGAATATTGTGTCCAAGCTTGGTCCCCTAGTTATGAAAAAGATTGTTGGCTTTTAGAGAGAGTACAAAAGAGGGCAACAAAAATGGTGAATGGTATGGGCAACCTGGCATATGAGGAAAGATTGAGGAAATTGAATATGTTTTCACTTAGATATAGAAGGCTGAGAGGAGATCTCATCGAGGTCTTTAAATTTGTTCATGGTCAGGAACAGGGTTATCTCAGGGAACTGTTTGAATTTAACAGAAATGATGCAATTAGAGGTCATCAATTCAAAATTAAAGTTAATCACAGCAGGACAAGGTTAAGACAGTCCTTCTTCACCAACAGGGTAGTAGAACACTGGAACCAGCTGCCAGAAACCATTGTCAGTAGCAACACACTGAACATCTTTAAGAACAGCATAGACAATCATTATAAGAATAGGGGGCTTGTTTTTCTGTATTCCAGGGAGAGTTAATCAACACATTTGGTGGACAACTGGTTCAGTGTACAGAGTGCAACCAAGAAGGGCCCTTGTGGCTCATAGTTGCACTGATCTTTTATGTTTTTATGTCTTTATGTCTAAATTACCATTTCCCATATTCTCAATTGCCTAGGACACTGATCAACCTAGTAGCTGAACCCTGCACCTTTTTAACATAACTATATCCCTTACTATGTGAAGCCTTCATGTCTGTATACAATTTTCCAAGTGGGGTCGCACATGGATATATACGATTTTTCATACATACCTTACATTTTTTGTTGAACACCCCAATCAACGATGATTCCTAAGATTCGAATTGCCCTCTTCCCGATTTACATTTTTCATCTTTAACCCACCCGGGACGGTGGGTAATTTCACACCCCTCTTAAGATTTCCTGAGACAGTGAAAAGAAACGGCGTTCGGGAGCACCGCGAAATGTTCAGTGCATTTTCGTGATCCTTTATGCGTCGGACCTGACATATTCTACCCCAGGTCATGTAAGATCACTGACCTAGCTCAGGTCAAAGAGTATCTCCCCCAGAATTGCTTAGAGATTGGTAGGTCATCCAAGCCATTGGTCATTGGTAGGTCATCCAATTGCTAAGAGGTCGCCAAGGCCATACAAGGCCATAATCCTATATCAGTTATATAAAACAATCTTACGATCTATAGCTGATAGACGTGGACATATATTGAAATAAACCTTACTACATAACTATTACATAGCAGTGCTTGTAGCACATCTATACCTACTTTGTATTTAGGGTTAAATGTGTGACCTAATTTCATGGCCACCTTTGGCCATTTGTAGCCCAATATGACTATTTTTGTAACATAACATGTGTAGTTCGCTATCCAGTGGCGTGGGATATACCTCTGTGCTCTCAACAGAAATCGAGATATGAAATGTAATTGAAATGTCCACTTCCAAAAACAGCCAGTTTGATTTTCAAAATAATATAAATCTAGACATGAGGCAATTTTTGGGCCTTGTTGCTCGAGGGTTTCCGATGGTGCCTGGTTCGTTTTCGTGCAATGTTTAATTTGGAAGGAAGAAGGGGTATTTAAATACCCCCGAGATCGGCTGTGAGAATTTGAGCAGGGAGACGTATAGAATGTCGTGCCCCTAGACGTGTGACGTGTTTAATCTATTGTTAATGCGGAGCGGTTCTCAATATATGTCCAAGGGACGTTTTCACTAAGTCGCATAGCTACTGCACAGCAAGGATAGAAAATGAGTTTATTTCTTATTGCACTATATTTGCATCGAAAAAGGAGCTCCCAGAATCGCAATCGGGATGTTCGCGACCGAATTGTGACCACATTCTATCAGTCCAGGAGAGCATCCATCTGAAAAATATGGTCAGTTCATTCGCTTCGAAACCCCACGGTCTCTTTACCCAACACTGGTAGAATGCTAATCAGCGTCCGAAACTGTTGACTTAATTGATGTTCTTGAAATCCTGAAAGATATGACAGTGATATTTCACCCTGGAATTGCAGCCCACAGCCGATAGCCCTAGTTCTGTTGAATGGGAGTGCGGGGAAATTTCTCACCTCTAACTTTTGCTATAGCATAATGCGAGAAATGCGACCTTCCAGCTTAGATCAAAGAGGTCACATTACGGGCTTCTCCAGTCGCCTGACCTATTTTTCAAAACCGAAGATAAATAAAGCTGTCCGTCAAAACGTGTCGCGTTAAACCTCTTCCACTGCAGCCGTCCTGGTACACAGAGCTTCCTGAAAATGGCTACCGGAAAACGACCCCCCCCCCCCCGAGACGGGATGTGAGGATCTGATCTAAAAGACGTGTTAATCTTAGCAAGCTCACTCTGGTGGAGTTCCTTCACAAACCCACGACCAGAGCGGCGCCACCGGCATCATGTCCACTCATGACGCCTGACGAAATGCTTAAGTCAAATCCAGCGCCAAAAACTACACTATTAATGAAATTGTGTAAAGTAAGGTCTGGATACTTCACACAAAGTTACCCGGATTATTGCCTACTATGAACTTGAAATGTTGGAAGCATTGAAATGCATGTGAAATAATTTAAAATCGTGATGCAAAGTTTTTCCTTGACACATACACTCAGCGCTCACGCAGCTATTCTTAATTTCTGTCCGCACGGAAAGGGGCGACCGGTGCACATTACGGATCATAGCGCCGTGACCTGACCTGATATCGTCTCGGAACGTGATGCACCCATATTGTGTTCAATCACAAAGTTTCGGTTTTCCTGTTGAGGTAGCTTGGTTTCAAACTATGGACCTGAAAACGAAGCCATGTTTCGTCTTGGACTTACCTCGCAACCTAATCTGAGGCTATTCACACGTAGATTCGCATTATTCTTGGCACAAATGCAAATGATCTCATTCAAGATCTACTACGACCATTCTACTTATCTTTAAAACATGAATGTTTTATCCCTCGTGAGATTACCACAAAAATGACAAATTTTGGAGCCAATGACCGAGCATTGACCTTACCGAGCTCGGCGATCATAGGCTAACTGACAAAGATGAACTATTCAACTGTGAGAAAGTATATAAAGTTTTGGCGAAATACATGCTAAGGTGCTGGATAATTCCTCGACAAATCTCAAGGGAGTCAATATTTTTCCGCCTCGAGCTCTAGGGTTAAATATTATGCTCTGTACATTTCATGTAGAATCAATCAGCAATTAATACCTGAAACACTTCGCATAATAGATTGCCTCCAGCTTCAAATATATAGAACGTGAATCACCTGGGTAGATCATACAGATTCACTGAAGCGTCGGAATAAGAACCAACAACGCACAGGTGACAATCACTTGCGACATGACCACGGGCTTATTTCCTGCTTTTTTCATGATCATGTTCGTCTGGCCCTTGTACCTGCCTTGTATGTTACTGGCTGTGTTGGCCTGACGCTTGAACATGACTGGAATTGAGCCGACTATGTTCGTCTGACCCTTATGCCTGTTTTGCAGACCCAATCAGTCGGAGCTTGTTCCAGAAATTAGCTCATCTGTTCGTGATGCATCTGAGAGCGGAGAACTAGTTCCCACAAAGTAAGCACACGATGACGATGAAGCACTTACACTCATGTATGATAGCGGAATGAAAGCATAAATGTGTATCCGATGTCGTGGCTGGAAATCAACAAGGAGTTCGATACATTTTAGTTGGGCAATCGAGGGGCACGACATGTTTTACATTTTCAACCTTTCTGAAGTCACACGTAGTCTTGAAATTGCGTGCACATTTTATGGTCAGAATTTGAAAACAGGACAAGTTCACGAGATTAGCCTGACACCCCAGACCTAGTGACCACCGCACCACACCCCACCCTCCTCACCCCTCGCTGCGGCCATGCTGTCAAAACATCTGGAGGTACATTCCCTTCAACCACACGGACAGGCTTTGATGGTTTGATGGATTGATGGTCCCATTGCAGAACCTTGTTTTTTCCCATGGTGTGTGCCTTCCACACCAACCTGTTGGCCTGCTATGTTATCGACCTACAGAAAGCGTTTCATGGTAGCAGCCCTTGCACGGAGCGGTGTGGTGCCGCTAACGGGGAGAAGCATGGCAGTCAGACTCTGCATCCTGAAGACAATGTTTAAGTTCATTGGCTTATTGCAACGCCAATTTTAGCGAGAGCTATATGACGTGCATGCATTAGGCTAGATATACACCAACGCCCGTAATGTTGATGTGTTCAAAGTCGTAAAAGTACATAAAGTAACATGGCCTAATCTAAGCTAACCTAACCCAACCTACCTGACCTAACCCAACTTAACGTAACCTAACCTAAGATGCCCTGACCTGACCTAAGCAGACCTAACTTTAACTGACCCACCCTGCCATCTCCTCGCTTTATTTACATACTCCCTATAACACAATTGTTTTTCCAGGTATATGACATAAGTTGCATTCACCTATAAAATCCTTCCCACGGCAGTTTGGCTGACATAACAGCACGTGCGACTGAATCCGAGCCATGAAGTTGGCTCAGCAATACCGGCCATTCCCTGGCCCCCTTGTCTAGTCCCCTTCCCGGTTACATTACCTGGTCCACTTCTTCCACCCTGTTCCCCGATCCCCTTTCCATGGTGCCATCTGCGGTCCCCGTTTCCGGTTCTCTTTCCCCGTCCCTTGCCCAGTCCCACTCTCCGTTCCTGGCCTCTTGCCCTTCCCGGTCCTGTTCCCTGATCCGCTTCCCCGGTCCCCTTCCCCGGTCCTCTTCCCCGGTCCCCTTCCCCGGTCCCCTTCCCCGGTCCCCTTCCCCGGTCCCCTTCCCCGGTCCCCTTCCTCGGTCCCCTTCCCCGGTCCCCTTCCCCGGTCCCCTTCCCCGGTCCCCTTCCCCGGTCCCCTTCCCCGGTCCCCTTCCCCGGTCCCCTTCCCCGGTCCTCTTCCCCGGTCCCCTTCCCCGGTCCCCTTCCCCGGTCCCCTTCCCCGGTCCCCTTCCCCGGTCCCCTTCCCCGGTCCCCTTCCCCGGTCCCCTTCCCCGGTCCCCTTCCCCGGTCCAAGCCTCAGAATATGGCCCCATTCCCTAGTCCCCTTTCTATGCCCATCCCCAGTACCTGGACCCATTCTCCGGTTCCCTTCACCGAACCCCTTCGCCTGTCCCCTCGCCGCCCTTATCCACCTGTCTTCTTCAATGGTTCCCTTCACTAGTTCCATTAATGGATACGGGGCAACCAAAGGACCAGCACTACGCCATGAATTTGAACGCCGTATCCTAAAATGAAAATCAAGCAATTTACCACGAAACTACCGGCGCCGGGCGACGTAGCGACTAAATAATCCATAATATTAGCTCGTTAAATTTACCTGCGCCATGACCTCGGTTCAATTAATGGCGCAACAATGCCCGATTTCAGGGGTGTGCACGAATGCCGATTAACTACTTCCCGAGCACGCCACTCGTCGCAGAGAAATCTAAAGATCCCACAAGCGTTGTGATGATTGGGGATGATGATAACCGTCTATAACGCATTTAATCGAAAAATGATCTATCATTCGGACGTTAACGGTGTGGGAACAGTGCCGCTTGTACTGGTCGCATGTACCTGATAAGGTCACAATAACTGACCTCCTATACACGACATGTGTCGATAGCCAATTGGGAAAAGTGTAGCCAGTACATGAATCTGAGAACGACGCAAGACACTGCGTTTCGTCACTTTCAGTGTTTTCCAGCGCCAGACCCGATCGTGAAAGACAATGAAAAGACCGCCTTTTCTCTTCACCCCTCCCTCGTGTGCACGCGTCACGTGCGGTAAAAATATTTGCTCTGCCGAGCTTGGTGATTGTTGTGACTACATCGTAGTGTCAGTTTCGTATTGATCGGTCCATTGGTTCGCCAGCTATGCCAGGTGAAACCAAACCGATTTCGTGCAATAAAATTGATCATATTGTAGGCAAGTTCGGTTTGCCTGGCAGTGATAGCCTGCGATTTGTCTCCCTTCTACAATGACTGGTTCCCAGTTCCAAATTCTTGTGTCATCCGACAAATTCTCATATCCAATACCAGTTAATGTCTTTATATTGATTGGGCTGATTAATAGTAATATGGTGAGAACTTGTGCAATAGCTTCAGCAGTTTCAACAAAAGCAACACCAGCGCGTTCCTTTTTAAGTTCGTGCTTCCAAATCTCGACAGGCACCAGTGACAGTCAACTGTTCAGGTTCTGCACGTCTGCTCACCTTCACCGGCTCTGCTACATCTTACCAGTATCGCCGTTCAGTCGTGTCTGACGGGTTACATCATACCGCGTTGACGGCTCAACTATGTCTGCCACGGGCCGCGCGCGCGAGAGGGGACCAGTCCCCATGGGAAGGGTGCTTGCACCGCCAACGTCCTGCCTGTCACTGGCCGGCATCACCTAGTTCACTACAACGCGAAGGGGAGGGTCTGGTCGACAACTCCGGCCAGCTTCCTGCCCTACATGTGCAATGGTGATGCTTCATATGCCAGTTGAATGCCACCATGTGCATGGGCACAATAGGGGACGGTCGGCCGGTCGCTGCCGAGCCGGAACTGACCAAGCATAACATCCGTCGCAGCCGCATCCCGTGGCATCAACTGCAACGGCAGCGTGAGCTGGCCGACCGACCCTGGTTCCGAAAAGTTTGGACATATAGGAGCAGCCGTGATTAGGCTGCAAACGCATTCGTAAAAAGGGTCCCAAGTTGACTTCTTCGTTACAATATTATGGAGTAACAATTCTCGTTTAGCATCCTAAGCCACTTCACGACAGAGGATTGTGGCTACACCGATTCTCCTATCACACCGGTGTCGGTCACGTGCGGCACATTGGCCCGATCGCACCGAAACGGTGTCCAAAGGATAGCCAACACCGTGGGCTTCCACGTGGTGTCGCACATCCATCGTCCCCTGTGATGTGAGCCGAGCCGGGAGCTAATATGTGGCGGTGGAGTTTTTCGACGACAAAAATCCTAACCCCTATGCTAAAAGGAAGTAGAGGTACCGAACGAATTTTGAGCGCATGACACGCCCTACTTTTCACCCACCCCTACAAGTTGTACATGCACGGATAGCCCCGATGACGGGATACCCGCTGACCAAGCTTGATAGCTCTGGTACGCGCCGCTCTCAGCTGAGATGTGACCCACTGAAAACAGATGCACGCGCCTGGCGGTCACACGGTACAACGCACCAGACGTCGACCATAAAATCACGCAGTTCACAGTTGGTACTGGGTTCCATGATATTGCATATTCGTAGGACCCGTGGTATAAGTTGTGTCCCTGGCTAACTGATCTCGGCATCACCATGGTTGATGACACATGACACGTGTCCACGTGAGCTGCGCGGCCCGAAACTACCGCCATAATCTATTCGCCGATGGGGCCCATCACGTGCGCAAATGTGGGCGAAATCCGCCCGGCCGGCGCCGAAGTAGCACATGCAGACAGACAGACAGCACAGACAGCACATGCAGACAAACATTTCCCGACAACTTTGGAAAACCGACCGCCATGTATTAAATCTCCGATAGAGATTTCTCCTGATATAGTCACTCTAAACCATATCTATGATTTTGAACTATTTAAGGTGTGTAATACGACCCTAAGACTAAGACGATTCTAACAATTATCCAACTTAGTATGCGGCTTTCGATACTACCAACAACACCATCCAGACATATTTCACTTGTTGGTTAAATGAAAAGCAGCCACCCCGAATGCATTCGCTGTTTGGGTAGTAATAGCCCGACCGGTATGGTCCAAGAGCAAATATCTCATATCGGAACAGGGAGAGGAGAGGATAACAGTACACAACATTTTGGTCCATAGCGTCAGAAATATTGTGGTATTCATGCACGTGGTATGTATGACTTAATGTGCGGATGATGAAAAGGACCGTGCTGATTGATGCTTATGTATATGTCTACACACACACATACGCAAACACACACACACAAATATATATATATATATATATATATATATATATATATATATATATATATATATATATATATAAATGCATATATGTATGTGTGTATATATATATATATATATAAATGTATATATATAAATATAATATGCACATGTACTTGAGTGTGGCTGTGTGTGTATAGATACATGCATATATGGATGTATATGTAACTACGTATTCATCATAGTGGCATATATAACATCACGGAATTATGCATCGTTTCTGTAAAGCAACGGTAAATATTTCAAGCATAAAGCATGTTTGGTTTCGGCTTCGTAAAATGAGGCAGAGGCCACGTGCATAGTTGAGCATCATATACTTAAGTGCATATGCTGGAACTCTCCTTTATCCTTCTGACAATAAATTACTTCAACCACTTTTTAAAAAATCATCAAGAGTGTTACAAGGATCGTTTCTTTCGTTAGCACGGACTATGATGCACATCTCCATTTAGTAATTGGCCAATACAACCATCAAATGTTCCATGCAACATTATAATCAATCCGGCTTTTGAACACGAGGGAATCCATTTTGGGGGACAGGAATAACTTTTCAGGTTGTGGGTGGCGGCTCCCTGAACCATATATGATTGCTCAACCTGGAGAATGAGTGTATAATTATTTGCAAGTAAGGCTACGTTCTTTACGCTACAATCAATCATTTTCGCCCATACCTTTGTTGAAAAAACGAACATATGTCCTGACCTCCATAAAGCTTGAGAGCGAAGCATCTCCCACTGGACCGATGATCATGTGGCGTTCTAGCGCGATTGGAATGTGCGACACATGTTTGGAAGCATGCTGTTGGCGTCTTGACGCGACATCGGGTGTTGCCCGCAGGGAGGATCGGCTCATCATCACGTCTTGGTCGTACATCCGGACCACCGTCACGTCTGTAAGCACCGTCACCACCTACGGCGTCACAGTGTCACTAAGTGGGCTCTGCACGCTAGGCGGCGCCAACTTCTTCCCCTTGTGCTAGTCGCTATCGGCTAGTTGCTGCCGGCCGGCGGCCGTCCGCCGCAGTGGAACGCCTACACCAGCCAGCCGTCCGCATCCGGAGCCGACTGGGGCCCGCTGAACTGTTATTTGTTGACCGATGTTTATGGTCACTCTGTCTCCTCATGTTTTGCGTTTACACACACACCAGTAGTGCTGAAATACATGAAATGCCTCTCAATGAATGACTACGGGATGCACTGGATTTCCCGAACCTATGAAGAGTTGGACCAGCAACAAAGAAGCCATGCGTCCTGTGAAGCTATGTTACCGAGGGCAAACGTTCTTTTTAAGAACTGGACTTAACCCTCACCTACAACGAGTATTCCGCCAGCCTTCCTATCAAGGGAGGGGGTTGCCATCCCTCGGCATTTCTCCCTGATTAAAATACACCCTAGAACTGACTGGTGGTGGATAGAGAAAATTGGGCTCAGCCACGGCTCTCGTGTTTTTTTTTGTTTTTTTTGTGCTATGGATTGCAGCCGAACGCGACGCACAATCCCGCCCCAAATTGACATATCTTCTAATAGTTAATTAGTTGATCTGTGTTTGTATGTTTGCATGTGTACCCAGGTTTACCTGGCTAGACGAGATCAAAGTGAGGTCACCGGTTTTGAAGTGTCATTTTTGGGTGTACGTTATCAAGAGCTGTCGAAAATATGGTTTCAAGATAACTAAACATCAAATCAATAGGTAGGCATTTGTCCAACGAAAATAGAAAATAGCTTGAGTGGTCCCAATGCATGCTACGAAGTCATGTCAACATGGAAAAAAATGTGTTTGCGTTTCTGCCCTAAAAATTTTCAGCATAAAAATCATATCGTAACAACAGAAATGCATTTGAGTCAGACATTGTCTTCTAAAAGTGTGCAAAGCTTCATGTCGCTATCATAGTCAGATTTTGGAGGCATAGCACAAAGTATGTACCGGTACTCCTCTACCCAGAAATGACGAAGTGTTAAAATGTTATCGTCCTTTTCTATGCGGACTGAAAGCACGGGGCAGTGCCAAGTGGTGCACGGAGATTTATAACTGCATGCTGCAAGGCGGGATGCGAAATGAAGTATTTTAAGCTAAATATGCCACACATGACCATACAACATCCACATATATATATATATATATATATATATATATATATATATATATATATATATATATATATATATATATATATATATATGTGTGTGTGTGTGTGTGTGTGTGTGTGTGTGTGTGTGTGTGTACTTCTAACAGCCTTTTATGGGGACATTTTCGTGTGTTTTACCCAAATTTCGGGGACATGCTATCTTGTGGGGACATTTTGTGGGGACACGAGAAAAAAAATTGCAGTTGGTTTCTTGTTTCCAATTCGTACTCTCCACTTACTCAGAAATTGTGTGGACGTGTATTTTTGTGTCTCCGGGAAACACACTATTTACCTTTCGCATCTTGTGTGTAATGTATGCACGTGGGAGGAGCCTATCGGACGCACTGATACTCCGCCAGATGGCAGTGCTGACGTCACGAGTGTGTATTGTCCCCAGGAACCTTCCTGAACAAGTATGTTGGCGGAGTCTTTTTCCACGCATGTAGTCTAGAACGTTGCCATGGTAGCTGTCCCTAGAAAATCCCAAGAAAACTTTGTGTGTGGAAGGAGCGTATTCGGACATACAAGGCGAGAGTGGTCGGGATTCTGGATCCGAAGGTTCCGGGTTCAACACTCGCACCATTCGGATCACTTCTCAATCCCTCGGCCCAGGGATGAAGCAGTATGGGCGACGCCATTACGCGTGACTCGGCATGCAGTGCGTCGCTAACAACCGAATAAAAATGGGCCATACACATTTGGGTATTATTGTCTTAAAACGTGTTTTTTTGTGGAATTTTTCTTCAGAACACTATGTTTATGAAGGTGACTAAGATGATGGGACCACTTACATTCCTTGCAAATGTTTTTTTGGGAATTTATTTTTTGAAAGATGATCCAGCTTAAAACACCTAAGCGAACCTAACCTAACCAAACCTAACCCATTTGTTTGCGTTATGGAGACTCCATAATGTGTGTAAACATTTTTCTTGTTACCACCTTAAAGCACAATCATACGAAAAAAAATAACAACAAAAAGTATTAAAAAAATTAACAAAATGTTGGATTTTCTTTGTTCAAAAGCAGCTTAGGTTACGTTAGGTTAGGTTAGGCTGGGTTAGGTTTCTTTTTTAATTTGAAGAATATTCAGAAAATATATTCCTTGACATTCTTTTAATTCTATGTTTTGCAATTATTTTCCTCGAAAGGTAGCTTAGGCTAGGTTATGTTAGGTTATGTTACTTTAAAAAAAAAAAAAATATTTTTATGCTGTTACCTAACTTATATCCACGTTTTGGCATTATTTTGCTCACAACTTGACAGGTAAGCATTTGCACAGAAAATAAGTGTTCCCATCATCTTAGTCACCTTCATAAACATGGTATTCCACAGAAAAAAAAAGAAGAAAAAAAAACACCTTTTAATAGAAATTTAACGACATTCCTGCCGTCCAAAGGAAGAAAAGGGCAAGTTCCTTGCGCATTCATTGAAATATACGCTTCTATACCCACGGGCAGCTGTAGTGCATTGTGCAAATCAGCTTTTAAAAAATGCTGTGATTATCCCCTACATTGATTCAACTCGGTCAGAAGGAGAGAGCCGAAAATTGCATTGACCCAAACGGAGACATACGATTTACTTCCTTTGGACGGGAGTTTGGCACTTGTCAGTGGCAGATTTGAAGGGTTGGAAAAATGAGCATTGCTTTTGCAAGCATGAAAGTGGTGTCATGTCAAACATATATTTTCGTAAGGAGAATGACTTGAAACATACTCCAAATGTGCTTATTCCTGGGGAATATTTGCTCACCTTTGAGCTTGGCGCACTGTTCTTTAGCATGCGTGGCTTCCAAGGTTAACCGGGTTATGCATAATTTACCCAAGTTCCATAACTCTGGAACTTCACTTTGGATGCAATCTTTGCCATATCTATTCATGGAACAGTAGTGAAAAAAAGATTTAACACCGAAGGAATCTCATTATTTTCCTATACGTGCGCTCACATATGCCGCAACGCCCTATTAAATATGATAATCCTTCAATGAAACTAGCTTACCTCGCATACTAGATTAGCTTACCTCATCGACTAGATCTAGGAACTACACTGTGCTATAGGCATAGGACACCAAATCTGGCTAGGCATAGGCCCCCAAATGTAGCTAGATACGTGCCAGAAGCAGCACGATGATTTCAAGTATACGCCAAATGTTATAATTCCTGGAGCAAACTTCCTACTGTCTTAGCTGGCACACTATTTTTAAGTACAAATTTACCTAGATACAAGAGTCACTTAGTTTACCTCACGACTAGACAGCCACTTTCCACAAAATATAATGCACAGGGCCAACGGAAATCCCACATTTTGAATGAAACGTGTTGCACCTTATATTTTATAATGAATGGAATTACGACAATGATTGAAAATAAGCGAAGGCGCTAGGTTTTCATTCTTGTAAATACTTGTGGCTAGCATGCCCATCGAAGCATGTACATATTCCTTATTTTAGGTATCAAAGACACGAAACGTTTTGCACGTTCTGATATCCAATTCCGATCATGCTGTCCATTGCCACCAAGGGTACCAGGTAACAAGGTTATTCAAGCTTGAACCTGATATATATATATAAATATATATATATATATATATATATATATATATATATATATATATATATATTTATATATATATATATATATATATATATATATATATATATATATATATATATATATATATATATACATATATAAATATATATTAAGGTATTCCAAGATCAGCATATATCTCATCCAGAAAAAAAACATCAAGTTCATGCAAATAACACAAAAACACAAATAACCAGCATACATATTTTTGATCCCTCCTTCTAACCCAGTTTCCTCCGGACCGTAAAGCAGTATCGTTTGGTACCATTTTTTCCTTGAATTGGATGTATGCATCGGTCGCAAGATATATCACCGTATCTTCAGTCTAAGGAAATAGATGTGGTATTCCTATAGATATAAAAATATCAGCAATGATATTCTACTTCTATTCCTGTCCTATTATCGAGGTCTCAAGGGCGTTGGGCATGACGTGGGTGCCATGAACGGAAAGCTGAATGCAGCGATGCTAGATCTTCGGAGGGTGGGGGATTTTCAGAGACTCCGCAACAGCCACAGTCATTGTCTGCCAAACGTAGTCGATGGAGCCCATGTGCTGGTGAAGGAAAAGCTAATCCCTCCCTCGGCAGTCACTTTGTGCACGGTGGAAGCTGTTGAGGAAGCTCAAGCAGTGGTGTGCCAGTGCCCGGAAAACTACAGCAACCAGCGGCTGTACCGCGTGCTGTGGATTGATGATGAGAAAGCTCCAGCGTTACGAGCATACATCCATATGGTAGCCAGAGTTTGGCCCACCTGATTCCGTGGTGGAAAGCATGGCCAGCACTGTGACGGATATTTTCGGTGATCATCGTCAGCTCAGCCAGAAAAGCGCTGAAGTTGAGCTGCAGATCCGGTGGAATGGACCACGAACGCGGAAGGCCGGACCGCTCAAACGCTGTCCAAAATGCTTACAACAACCAATTCATTCGTCGCTCTACCGCGATCTAATCATCGTTTGAGGGAACAGTGATTTCTAGGTTGAAAGGTGTCATCGTACCATGTTTCACTCATCACGGTCTGCCGTTATTCGTCAGTTCCCTATGATGTCCCTCTGTCACTGGCGCCTCAGGTGCATGAGATGGTCCATGAATGGGCGCTGCATGACCACTGCAGTTGATGCACCCCTAAACAACAATACACAAACGAGATGGTCCATGACGTGACGCGAGTCCTCTCCTCTTCTTGCGGACCGTTCGGTCGTTCTTTATGGAGTGATGGTTGATCTAGTTCTTGTGCTTATCCACAATAATTTGTCCAACCCGTTAGAGATTTAGGTTCCATTTGTCTTAGCGTGCGCTGTGTATGTCGTTTGCGTAAGTCAGCAAGGGGAGTCGCCACCGGGGGGGGCAGTCGCCCCTCCTGCCGTGAGACTGCCTCCCCTTGAAATTTGAGGAGGTCCCTATCCGGAAATGCATAGGAAAAAAGGTGAGCAAGGAGGCCGACGAGACAGAAGACCATGCTGTTAAGGAGGCCCCAAAACTGGCAACGAGGTCCCCGGGAAATCTAATCAGGTCCCTATAAGATACGTAGGACAGAGATTGGAACGAGGCCCCCAGGACGAAAAGGATGCCACCGAGACGGGCAAGAAGCCACCCAGGTTAGACAAGAAAGCCTCCGATGGGTGGCAGGAAATTCTTAATTTGGAAAACGAGGCCCCCAAGATGAAAGAGGAGGCTCAATACATTAGAAATAGAAATACAATACAATACAATAGAACATAAGGAATTATAGGAGATATTTCTCCGGACGCAAAAGGGAGCCCCAAGACGGGTAAGAAGGTCTGCGAAGGAATGAGAGAAGGCCATTGACGCCAGCCAGATGAGGCCATATTTTGGAAGAGGAGGACCTTAGGAGAGAATATTTGGGACTATGACGCAAACGCACCATGCTAAGAGGATAATGAGGCTACAAATACAGGTGAGGAGGCTTCCAAGACGTGAGAGGAAGCCCCAATTTGAAAAATGAGTCACCTATGAGAGGATAGGAGGCCCCCAGGATTGCAAAGGAGGCCCCAGGATTGCAAAGAAGGCCCCCAGGATTGCAAAGAAGGCCCCAGAATTTCGAAGGAGGCCCCAATACGGGAAGGGAGGTCCCAGAAAATGAGAGGAGACCCTAAGACGGAAAAGAAAGCCAGTGGATATGAGATGGTGTTTCGGAGACGCAAAAGCAGGCCCCAAAATTGGCAAGGTTCCACCAAAATAGAAAAGGATGATCCAGAAACGTGGCAGGAGGAACCTAATTCGGAAGAGGACGACACAGGATTGGAAATGAGACCCCATGATGAACGAGGAGGCCCCTAAAACAGGACAGAAAGACCATTAGATAAGAGGGATGTCTCCCAGGTGAGAAAAAAGGCTCCAAGACGGGTAAGAAGGTCTCCAGGAGATGACAGGGCAACTGAAATAGGAAAGGTTGCTGATCATTTGGAAGATGAGGCACCTGGGAGAGTAGAGGAGTTCACCAGGAGATAAGAGGCCACCATTAAAATTGGCAAAGATCGAATCAAAACACAGCGCAGGAGGCCCCCAAGACATCAGAGGAGACCCATAATTTGAAAAAGAAGGCCTCTAGAAAAGAAAAGGATGCCACTGCCGGACTCGAGAGGAGTCTCTAAAGACAGAGTAGGCGGTCTCCAGGGCCGAATGAGGCCCCGAAGACCGGAAGGAGTTCCCAGGAAATGAGAGGAGGCCATTAAGATGGGAGTTGGTAGCAGGTATGGAAGAAGGTGAGGTTTCCCAAATTGAAAATCCCTCAAGACGGGTAAGGGTTTGCCAGGACAAACGAGGCCCACGAGGCGTGGCAGGAGGCCCGTAATTTGGCAGAGAATGTCCCTGGAGCATGAGAGGAAGCCCCATGCCATGCTAGGGAGGCCCCAGGATGTAGGAGGAAGCCCTCAAGACGGGAGAGGAGGACCATTGAATATGTAGGAGGGTAGGACACAAGAGGAGACATCCAAAACCGGTAAAGATGCTCCAGGAAATGAGACGAGACCCCTAAGACACGAGGTGAGGCCTATAATTTGCAAGAAGAAGCCCCTAAGATATGGTAGGAGTCGTGCCAGAGTACTTAAAAATCAAGGTATAGGCCCAAAAAGATGCGGCCGGGGCCACTGAAAATTACGCTGAGCCTGGGGTACCAAAAAGTCATGCCCGGACCATGAAAATCACGCTAGGGGCACGACAGGTCGTACCGTTCCCAAACAGTCTCATTTGGACACAAATGAAGCCGGGGCGACGAAAAAGAATCTGGACATGGATGATCACTCTGGGACTCCAACAGTGCCGCCAAAAGCCTCCAAAACGTATTGGACCCCCAAAAAGTGTCGAGGTCGCTAAAACTCGCGCTAGAGATCCAAGTAAATGACGTCGGGTTGCAAAAGATTACATTGGACTAAAAAAAGTCGCACCGCAGCCCCTCAAAATCACACTGGGGGCCCAAAAGATCGCGCCGGGCCCCCAAGAGTTGCAGCTTCCCCAAAATATAAATTATCAACCGGAATGTCACTCTGCGGCCTCAAAAATCGGGTTAAGGTCCACAAAACCCGTTGGGCACCGAAAAAAAACGTGTCAGGGCACCGAAAAAAAGATCGTGCCGGGGCTCCAAAGGTCGCGCTGTGGCCACCAAAATTCGCGTCGATCGACCAGAATTCGCACAGGGGGCTCAAAATAAATACGGCGGGCCTCAGAAAACTCGCTCCGAGGCCCGTAAATCTGCAACAGGAACCGCCAAGATCGCGTTGGGGCTGCAGCTAAGAACAACGCGCCCCGCAAACTCGAAACGGTCCACTAAATATCGCGCTCGGGACCCACAATTCCCATCGGTAGTCCCAAAAATTTGGTCTGTACATCAAAAATTCACGTCGGGGCTCCCAAAAATTGGCCTCTAGGGCCCCACATAAGCAGTGTGACCCCAAAAATCGCATCGGTTTCCGAAAAAAATCAAGCCAGAGCCCTAAGAAGTATGGAGGGATTCCAAAAAATAAATGTCCGGGTCAGGAAAATGGCTCTGAAGCACCGAACATATCATCAGATCCCTTCACAAATCACGTACGGCCCCGAATAACATCGGAGCTCGAAAAAATATAGGTGAGATACAAAACATGGCGCTAGGGGCTCGAAAAATTAGGCCGGGATTCGGACTTTAAAGAAAATTCAGAAGAGATCCACAAAAATCGCGTTGAGCCAAGAAAATTGGCGTTGGGTCCCCGAAACCACGCGCCTGGGCGCGATAAGTCGCGCTGGGACCCGGAAAAACTGCACCAAAGCACCAAAATCGTACTGGGGCCCCACAAATGTGTGTCAGAACCTTCAAATAAACACAGCGGAACCCTAAGAGCACAACGGGGCCGAAAATGCAACTGGCCCTCCAGAGTCCCGCAAAAGGCGACAGGGCCTTAAAACATGCGTTGCAGCCCTACATAAACATGCCGGGAGCTCTAAAGAAATACACCGGAAGTTCTTAAGGCATACAGATGCCATGCGACCGCACAAGGGGCTGAAAAAGAGGCTGGGGACGCAAAAAGCAGCATGGTCCCAAAACGAACAAAAAGACCGGGCACTAAATAAACACATCGGGATGTTTAAAAACGCCCCGACACCTAAAAAGATAATCGGTGCAAAAAAAACTAAAACGAGCAGGGGTTTCCAAGATGTGTTGGGATCCTAACAAAAATGGATTGGAGCCCTAAGACACATCCGTAGACGAAGAAAGACAAAACGGGTCCAAAAAAGAACACTGAGACAGGGCCCCGGTTCAGTAGCCAATCTGGGAGCATATTTAGAAAAAGATATGAGGTGCATCAAAGCTCAGCGGGTATCCGCATTTTTAACCACCATAATATGTGGGAAGAAGGGAACTGATGATCGAACTTAATTAATCGAATTTTCGCAGCGAACGCCCATACGAAGCATTCCATCACGTCAAATATGGCGCAAGTCTATCATGTGGCAGCAATTAGCAAAACGTAGGAGGCCTAGCAGAAACCGTAGCGTCGCACGAAGTGTGGCGAATGCGCCGAATGCACAAGATGGGTGTGCACGTGCACGAACGTTGGCGTCGTGGGGACCGGGCGCTATGAACTGGAATGTCTGAAATTGGGAAATGTTAAAGTTGAATGTGATTTGCATAGGTGTAATTTCAGCAGTGTGAGGCGGCTTATCAAGGGATACCAAAAGAAAACCTTAGGACAGGGTGGGGGAGTTAGGTTTGAAATCCGACGAATCAGAAACAATAGTGGTAGATTAGGTCCCTCCACAGGATAATTCAGTTGGTCATTAATTACTTCATTTCAAAAGGTCCCCTTTGACAAAATAGTGGTCGAAATCCAAGGACTTTTTTAGTGGGGTATGTGGACCCCCTTCAAATACGTTTGCCCCTCCCCCTTGACGCAAATATAGGTACGCCACTGGTCTCCCAATAATTTTCAGAAGCATGCACCCATGGAGAAAAGCCGACACCGAGGGAGCAAATTCCCCCTCCCAAGCACACAGAACAACACCGACACCCCATATCAAATGGGAGGAATCATGTTTTTAAATGCATTTTCTTCCTACAAACTTGTCTTCTGTGATTACAGCCTGCATGATTAGAGCTTCCCAGCTTCAATACCTTCTCAACGACGTCATTTATAAAACTGTACAGCACAGCGAAACCCATGGGCGTGGCGGCGTGGAATTTGAAAGTTTTGCATTCCCATTGTTACATTGTTGCATTGTCATCTATGCATTGTTGTTCAATGCTTGTTCTTCCCGTGCATTTATTCGCTCAATATTTATTATTTTAGCTTGTGTGACAGGTGCCTTGCAGCCAGCACCAAATGTTATTTTTTGTAAATTAACAAATCGCTAAGATGGCGATCAGAAAACCAACTCAATCAATTTCTCGTTGTCACCGTCGCGAAATTGTCGTCCTAGGACTGAGAAATGATCGTTTAAGCTTGCTTATGACATCAAGCTGATGGGAATGACTGATGAACAGTAGTGATGAATCTTACTAAATTCAGCTAGACTTGGTGGACATAGAAGTGGGTTGATCAATGGGAGATATGTTTAGGATATGCTCAGCACCAGCCCCGCCAGCTCGCTGCAATCTAGAGGCCAGCAGGAAGATTCTTCTGGTCGAGAAAGCATTAAGACATTGGTTGTTTTGCCACTTAGGTATTCATCCACATATTACTTATTTATACCCTGGTATGGCTCAGTTGTCAGCGAAAAAAAGACGATTACTGCTATTTCGTTTTGGGTAAATAATGCACCATGCCAAGAGCAAATAAGACATTAATATGAAATCATGTGTCCCATTCTGGAACCATACTAAGAGTCTAAAAAAAACAATAGGAGGCCTTAGCACAGTGGAGGCCCCCTTTCACCATTGCCCCCCCCCCCTGGAAGTATTTCGTGGCGACGCCACTGAAGTCAGCCATGCATAATTTTCTTCTTTTCACTCTCGATGCTGCTGCTAATGGTCCAACTGCGTTTTGTTTTCCCGGGGTTGTTGATTTGTACTTATATTTTGCTTCTAAGGCACGTAAGTGGCGAGTGTCAGGGTATCGTAGCGATCGCTTTTTGTCGACGTGAGGCATACGGTAGTGGATGTTTGTCTGGGTATATTTTTTCATGGCCGTGTAGATCTCGTCATATCTTGTTCGCTGACGTGTGAAGACAGGTACACGAGCCGTCATTTGAGCACGCGTTTGCAGTATACGTTTATGCATAGCACGAACATAGTGTTAGTTCAGAGATAGCACGTGCAATGTTCAGAAGCTGGTATGAGTAACTCTGTTGTTCCGTTGAGAGCACCAGGTTGTATGACGATAAACTGATGACTGTTGTTGCTATTTCTTGTCACCAATAAATCAAAGACTGTGAGGAAAAACAATGTGTGCACCCCCGAGAGTAATGAGGTAGTGATCTGCATCTTCAGCGGCGGTACTGTACGCTGGAATGTACGCTTGAAGAGGTAAATGTACTAGGTAGGGTGGCACATTATAGGTAGTATAACTGGTCCTTGGTATCAAGAAAGGGTATCCGATTGGCACATTCTTGCACATCTGCCTATCAAGAAGGAACATGTAAAAAGCTATCCGAACTTATTGCATTGATCTATACATCAGAAACTAACTAAGAAGGAAAATTAGTCTGATAATTTGCGAGAAAAAACAAAATAAAAGGTGATTATTATATATTTATATAGATGGTTATGTCAGTATGTGACTGTGAGTGAAGAGAACGTGATGGTGCATATGTGAGCATATGCTTAATTGCATGCATATGCATGTGGCATGTGCATATGTGTATATGGATGTGTGTACGTGCATGCCTTTCTGCTCGTATGTGTATGTGTGCACGTGTATGTGTATGAATTGCATGTATTTATGTGTGCATGTACGTGCATGTGTGTGTATGTGTAGATTTACTGTAGGTATATAGGTTGTGTATGTGAGTGCATGTGTATTTGCATGCAAAGTATGTGCATATGTGTGCATATGTAAGTATGTCAATGTGTACTTGTGCATGTGCATGCGCGTTTGCAAGTGGGTATTAGCACGTATGTACACATACTTGTGTAGGCATGTGCTAAATTGCATGGCTCCATCTTCTCCCCCTTCCCATTCATAACCCATTTCACTATGTGGCCCCAGGAGTTCCTTGGTGCTAATAGCTTGCTACCTAGCTGAAGTGCTCCTGGGGCTACATATACCAATTCATAGTGGTGGCTTACCTGCAAAAAAAATGGTTGAAAAAGGATGCAATTGTTTGTAGTGAACTGGAGCCATGGCAAACGAGATCTATGTATCGATATCCTGAGGAATTCCTGAGTTTACTTTTTGACAGCTCGCCATAGGAAGGCCCAGCATCAATGCATCATGTAATAGTGCGTTTAGCCAAATAGAATAGGCTGCTGCATACGAAACAGGGATCGAGATTATGGAAAAACTGTGCTTTCTGATTACCATCACAGAGATGGGGCGAATTTGATCACCCTTCACCCACGTCTCCACATACCACACAAAGTCAGAATCATCGTCTATATTCCGCACGCTTGTATTTTTCTTCATTTTTTACAGTGATCATATTTACAACATAACAAGGAGACAGTCCGTAATCGTATTGAGCTTCGCATAACAACATCAACAACAACAGCAGCTGGACAGCAAGCTCAGCAGTTGGGCAGGAGACTTTGTCCGGACGCTGTGCAGGAAAGTTCGAGCTGCAGTGTGACCGAGTAGTTGGTCGACATCTCCGTCAACGTCACAGTCGTGAACGACGTGGTCCAGATGGTGAAGAACAGCTTGCCGGTCGCGTCGGACGTGTCGATCCGACCGACGTCCTTGGAGGAGCTCAGTTCGGGCGCCACCATGTCGGGGGAAGCCCTGCAATATCGGCGTCAAATCAGTTGCCGTGTTCATGTTCATGTTGCCGGCGGCGACATGAATCACTCGCTCTGACGCCGAACACCTGACTGCGTCGTCAGAGCTCACAAACCAGCATGTGTAACCGCAGACAGCCTATTGGGCGATGCTTAGACTGACGCGAACAAGGCTGCACGTGCAACCGCAGTCAGTCTACTGGCTTAGACTCAAGCGAACAAGGCTATATGTTCAACCACAGCCAGCCTATTGGCTGATGCTTAGACTGAAGCGAAGATGGCTGCATTCTGAGCAAGAGCACCCTCGAATGTGAAGATATCGCTTTAATGGCCATTACTTCTGGATGTCACCAATAAATGGGTCGTAGTAGGTGAAGCAGTCAGCTTGGGCCATCGCTCAGCTGGACAATAACACTCGCACATTGCTGATGCTAATGCCAATGCAGACAATGATCCACAAGCATCCTGGCTAGACATTTCTACGTATGTAGGGATCCCCACGGTGACAACACGTGCTAATTACACCAAGTTGAAGTTGACCAGGCACTGACGACGAAAGGGCACGAACACTCCAACAAGCAGAGTAGGCACACGTGCGTATGTCTGGACGTACAGCTGGATGGTGTCGGTGTTGGCGCGAGGTGAACGCTTCCTCCTGCGGCGCTTGCAGGCGGTAGCCGTGGTCGGAGTCGTGTGGCACGTGTACGACACGGTGGTGGTGGTGGTGGACACCCGCGTCAGCGAGAACGTCGAGTAGAGCGCGATCAGACGCTCCTGCGCCGGGTCTGCTCGCGGTAAAAGCGCGGGTGAGTCGCCGACCATTGTATGCGGTCATCGAACACCCGACTGTTGTGAGCGGTGCCATTTTGCCACTTCGACCAGACTTTGTGAAACATGCACACGAGCGGTCGTGCACACTGGTGTTTAATACACAGTTGATGGTGTGCTAAGCGCACTGTAATGCTGCGCCTGGCAGGGTGATTAAATAGTAGAGTAATTTGTTTCATGTGGATGTAAAACGAGCAAAAATTGCTGTGAAAACGATGTATGGATGGGGCACATGAATTTCGAGAATGTGTTAGAAGCTAGTATGCTGTTCAGGTGGATTACCGACAGGCTGGCTAAGAAATGAAGGAAACCGTCACCTGCCTGACAATTTCATCGCATCATGAAATGTGCGTGATCGAGTATTGGTGCCAGCAACGCTTCGGTCCTTTTTCTGCCGCAGACCACAGCATTACTATTAGGGGGACGACGGTGCCAATATTTGGATTAACACCTGGAGGGATTCAAATATTGCGCGGGAATGTATCAAGGTAACTGTACAACAGACGCATCCTACATTATTTTGATTATTTTCGGGAAAGTTATATAACGGATCGTGCAAGATGCTTTGCAATTTACCGATGCCGTCACGTAAGCGTTCCATAAACTATGTCGACTCTACCATATTGGCTTTCTAGCGTTACTGTATCACTGCGTACCGTAATTTTACGATACTGTAGCCGCGTGGAATGCGTCAGTAGTAATAGCTGCGGTATAATTTGCACTAGCTGATGTCGGGTTGCCCGTGGCCTACTTCTGGAGCTCAACAAAAGCATCGGGTCCTTCTGTGAATAGTTCTACTGTTGACCATATAGCGGCACAAATTTCTTGCGCCGACTGGCTGCCGAATTGCTCGAAAAGCGAGCGGTTAGTGAGATTCGAAGTCAATACGATCAAAAGTCGAACTCTGTGCAGTTCTAGAACTCACGTCACACACCCTTACCGGCATCGCTGACTTCGACGTGGTCGCGTTCGGCGGCATAGCAACTGGCCGCACACAGGGTCACGAGCAAGAGGATCCGTGACTTCATCTGTAAGTGGCCACACAGAGGGTCACACACAGGATCACGTATAAGAGGATCCGTGACTTCATCTGTAAGTGGCCACACAAAGGGTCACACACAGGGTCACGAGCAAGAGGATCCGTGGCTTCATCTGTAGGTGTCCACACAGAGGGTCACACACAGGGTCACGAGCAAGAGGATCCGTGGCTTCATCCGTAAATGTCCACACAGAGGGTCACACACAGGGTCACGAGCAAGAAGGTTCGTGACTTCATATGTAAATGAATGCTGTGTCAGCATCACCTGTGGCTGGTGAAAGACACAACACAAACAGGCACAACACACCCTGCTCAGCTACGGAGGTACCCATACGCGAGACGTTCGCTCCGCGGGCCTTTAGACAAGGGCTGGCCTGGGCTCGGTGATCTGGAGCACCCAGTCAGCGAAGGGACGAGCGGCGCCCGAAACGCCATGCTCGCACCGTGACACACCTCTGTAGTGGCTCGACTTCGCAGTTGGTCTAACGGTGGGCCACACACGGCTCCTTTTATAGCTGTCCTGGTTCGAAGCGTGGCCCGACCGGTGGGGCGCCTCTTGCCGGAGTAGCCATCCTATGGTGACCCGCGGCGCACGGATTGGGCGTGGCCAAGCGTGGCCCGACCGGTGGGGCGCCTCTAGCCAGTGTGGCCATCCTATGGTGACCCGCGGCGCACGGATTGGGCGTGGCCAAGCGTGGCCCGACCGGTGGGGCGCCTCTAGCCAGTGTGGCCATCCTATGGTGACCCGCGGCGTACGGCCCGGGCGTGGTCATGGCGTGGCCAGCGCGTGGCCAGCGCATGACCAGCCGGTGCTCTAACAGCCAGGTGAAGCTCCTCTGCAGGGGGTTGTGTGTTATCGCCCGAGGGCTGCTTCTTGCGACTACTGAAGACGGGCCGCGGTGGCATGCCGTCCTCTGACCGGCATATTCCACAAAGCTTTTCCCCTAGGTTTTGCCCGCTTTACTACAATTGCTGTCTTTATATATATTTTTTTTTTTTTGGGGGGGTGTTCTCAGGCCTTCTCATTTCATATTTGCACACCTTCGAAGTTGAAAGTAGGCTTTAAAATGTATAAAAGGAAGCTCATTTGACCTCGATTCATCGCAAAAAGAGAGGACATTGTAAATTCACATCCTTTTAATTCGCGAGCTACCAGCAGCAGATCATACTCCTACTCCTACATGGAGGGGACGGAGGTTGCGAGGGGACATACGTTGCAGCCTAATGTTTGTTCTAGACCATGCAGATAAACACGGTTGTCATGGACGCGTAGTGCCATCCTTCATCCATTCATTGGTAAATGATGATGGTAAATGATGGCAAGTAAATTATGTCTACCTTTTACTGTTGATCCCCCAGATCGGATCATATCGGTCAAGGTCGTAGTATCGCCGACTGACAGGTATATTTTTCCTGCTTTCGACTCCTAACCGCTAAACAATGACATTTTCGGCTAAGACGTGGCATTAATATATGGCTGAGCGCCCGGCGAATACCATGTTATTATGAAAAAGCGAATTAAAGGTTGCGGTCACGCGTAGGAGTCGTAGGGAGCAGCATAGTTTTTCCTCATTTGAATGTAATTGTACAATACTTTCCAAATTGCGAACGTTAAAGTGATAAAACAAAGACGTCTCCGAAACATGCGCTGCAACATACGGTGTCCAAAGGCGTGATGAAATGATGGAAGGTGTAGTAGCATTTGGTCGGACAGGCGTACACTTCTCACACCATTCGATTTATATATTGCGTGCATTTCCGGGGTAAAACGAAGAGGTAAGTTCGAATTCAGCATCGAAAACTACTTCAGAGAAAACATACTGCAAAGCGATGAACTTGGATCACATCCGGCCACCTGGGTCATTGACCTAGGATGGGCTAGAATGGATGCGAACATTAAAATACACGTAAAGGACATGCCAACTCATGCATCAAGAGCATGCCATATCATTTAGCTGCCTAAAAGCACCAAGGTGCTGGATATGTAAAAATTGATTAACAACATGAATGAAGTAGTTCCGCTTGAATATATATATATATATATATATATATATATATATATATATATATATATATATATATATATATATATATATATATATATATATATATATATATATATATATATATATATATATATATATATATATATATATATATGTATGTATATATATATATATGTATATATTTATATATATATATATATATATATATATATATATATATATATATATATCTCTATATATATATATATGTATATATTTATATATATATATATATATATGTATATATTTATTTATTTACATACATATAATTGACTTCACATTCAATTTCATTTCAGAGTTTCAGCTAGTGAATATAATGGGAGCAAACTACCTGAACTACAATATCCAATTCAGTACCATGGACGTCGTCACGAATTTTCGATGGGGATGGGGGAACGAACGGGCTTCTGGGGCACATTCTTTTCAACGCAACGTCATGGGCGTAACGTGGAATTTCATCAAGCTTGGCGTGGACGCGTCACTCAGTCCCCGCCGTGGTGACGGCCATTTGTGGCATCTTGCATCCACTTAACCTCGGGTGTGTGGAAGGAAATGGTCGTCAATATCGGCGCATGCATGGGAGAGGGAGCATGACTTTATCAGAATTGTCTACCGTAGATAATATGCTAAAATGCGTAGAGACCCGGCTATAAGTAGTGTTCGATCAATATGGAGGCCATGCATGAAGAAGCCACACATTAATTGTACCCTGGTGGTGTGGTAGGATATATACGAGCGTGGGGTATATACGGGAGAGAACGACACTACATAATCACAGGTACTTACTGTATTTAAAAATGGGAAATCCGAATAAGGCACATTGAGCCACCATACTCAATTATGATTTCAATCATACTATTGTACAAACTAGTTGGTGGCGTGGTAGTGTTCCACGTATTCATGTGTATGTTTCGATGGCCCTACAACCCACTCGAGAAAACTGCTGGATACCCGTGATCGAGTGATCTGAGGAGCCTCGATCGGAAAGCTGGAGAGCCCAGCCCTTAGATTGGGGAGCGTGTGATTAGAGGCGTGACAGGCCATAAAGATCATTTGCGCCGCCTTTAAAGTGAGTGGGCATTACAAACAAGTCTAGGCAAGTGTACATTTACGTCAAAGGAGTCTTACCTCATAGCGTATGTGACGTTAAGGTGCTGAAGGCGGGAGGGGAGGGGGTAGGTGGGCGATGGGATTCTTCCCGGATGTTTATAGTTTCAGCTTACCTTACTCCTACGCAAGATAATTTTGGCTGTGGTGGGAAAGTGTTGAAGAGAAAGTTGATGTTGCCAGGGTGCCGGCATTAGCATACTCTTTTCGAAAAGCACCGAGGGATTTCTGCCGTGCGGACAAAGAGGGAAGTGTCAACGCCGCCTGCCATTCCGCCTGTCAGGGACAGGGAAGACAGGGAAGTGTCAACAGGGAAGTGTCAACGCCGCCTGCCATTCCGCCTGCCGCCTGCTGCTTGTTAGTAGTGGTTAGTAGCAGCATGCTTCCATGCGAGTTGTGTGTGAGGTTAGTACGATGTTTTGCAATTCGGCTCATCTACGATCGTTGTACCTACCTAAAACCGTTTTACGTTGTGAATTGCAAGGCAACTGGGCTGATCTACGTCCGATGGCACCTTATCGTTTTACGTTATGATATTATTAAACCAAGTCGGCTCATCCACATCCCAAGGCACCGCTAGGTAGTCATTTATTTCGCATTGGAAACCGAATCGGCTCATGTACGTCCGATGCCGTTATTGGATGGATATTTACGTTATTGCTATAAGTGTATGCGCGGGGATGCAGTGCGTGTCGAAGTGCGTGTTGATGGTGTGGTGTCTAGAATGCTCCTGCTAGTTGGGGGGCGTACAGATAGCCAACTGCAATTGGAGGAGTTCTGGGTGCTTGTGACCCAGGAGCAATGGAAGCGACAGGTTGACGCCCTCTTTTTGACAGAAGGACTTGAATGACTGTCTTTGAGCATCAAAGCTATTACAGTTTAGCAGGATGTGGTCTACGCTTAATGTGGTGTTTCATGTGTTACAGTGAGGTGTTATATAATGGTCATCCTCTAGTTGAGGCTGTGTTAGCTTTATGCAACCAGTCTAGTGAGGATGGCTTCCGTTTGGCGCGATTAGTTTGATATGTTCCATGTACCTAGCCTTGGTTTGATGTTGGCGTGGTTGGAGTGGTGAGGTGTAGAGTTGTGTTGTGTCCATGTGTTTTGGTGTTGCTTGCACACGTGACGTTGTAGGAGTGCTTTGGATTCGTCTACCGAATATTCCAAGTTCGGATAAGTGGTCGATGTTAAGGCTTGCTTCGCCAGTCTATCTGCTTGCTCGTTTCCTGAAATGTTGACGTGGCCCGGAATCCATAGGGATAACTTTTTACGTTGCGGGCCACGTCTTGCTAGATTCCATCAATGAATAGATGCGACCAGACGTGGGTGTTGCTAATTGATTGAAGGACTTATGTGGAATCTGAACAAATTACTATGTTCCTCGTGTTGCGGCTCGTTAGAATATGGAGATAGCAGACAGCATGGCTAGTGCTTCAGTGGTGTAGATACAAAAGTTATCCGGTAGACGTTTAGAAAGCCTAAGGCCTGGTCCAGGGATTCCGACGCTTTCTTTGACCTCGCGGTTTGATCCATCCGTGAATATGAATGTTCTGTGATTGTTCAGATCGACGAATTTGTGCCAAGGTGCCAAGAATTTCAGCCAATGTGATATCTTATGTCTTTTCCGAGAATAAGTACTCGACCTTTGGTTGACTGTGGGTCCAGAATGGCACAGTGGGCGGCGAATAAGTACTCGACCTTTGGTTGACTGTGGGTCCAGAATGGCACAGTGGGCGGCGAATAAGTACTCGACCTTTGGTTGACTGTGGGTCCAGAATGGCTCAGTGGGCGGCTGAGCTGCAGTGGTTGGTATTCTGAGGTTAAGATCTAAAAGAGTCGGATGGATCTCAACACTGAATGGTTGGAGTTTGCGTCCAAACCGGCTCCGGTCATATCTGTCAGGCCGAAAGCATCGCTGTGTCGGGTGATTTTCACAGGACTTGATTTTAATATGGTAGCGGCACACTTATTGTATTCTCCTTAGAGGAGGGGAGGCATGTCTGAGTCTACCAGAATACTGGCTATCGGTGTGTTGCTGAAGGCTGCTGCAGTTGCTCTGATGCAGTTGTTTTGGATGGTTTCAATTGTTGCTCAGTGTTTGAGAAATGACAGCAAAGATGATGTTGTTGTATTCTACGATGGGTCGCATTATTGCCTTGCAGAGTCGCAGTAATGTTTTCCTGTCTCCGTCCCAGTCTGTGCCTGCTCATGCACGGAGTAGGTTGACGCTCTTCGCACATTAATGTTTGTTGAAGTTTTAGTCCAAATGCATTCCTAAGAAATTGAAACTTTATACTTGTTCGATTACTTTGCGTCGATGTTGAGTAAAGTTGTCAGTTTGGGGCGGATGCAGCTATATGCGACTGTGGCCGATGTCTCTGTGGACAGGGTGATGCCCCAAGTTTTCCATCACTTTGCGATGTGGTCTAGAGCTGTTTAAATAGTGTTCTCGTCTGTTAGGAATCATTTTGATGTTGTCCAAATGGCTATGTCGTCCGCGAATAGTGAATGTCGAAGTGATGTGTCGGTGTGATCAGCAAGTATGTCACTAATCATGATGAGGAATAGGCTCGGCAAGATCACGCTCCCCTGTGCCAGACCTTGATCCTGAAGTGTGGTGCTTCATGTGACGCTGCCGCGTCTGACCGTAAGGGTCTCTGTCTACGAGATCCTTACGGTCTCTGAAGAAGAGACCGTACTTACGATCTTACGAGTCTCTGAAAAGTTGAGAATGACTCGTGCGATGTATTCGCGTAAACCTAGCTTGTGGACTTTGCGTGTTAGTGCAGGCTTGTGTACTCGGTCGAATGCGGCAGTTACGTCTAAGTGTGCAGCTATTGCAGTGCGTGTAAATGAGATGGACCTATACCCATTTGGGGTGAAACGAGGTTTGTGCGGCTTTGGTAATGGGATGACTACACATTCCCGCCATATAGCACGAAGGGTGTCATTTAGGTACAGATCGTGAATGGTCGCTGTTAAGTACGTTATATAAATTTGGCTGAGACGTTTGACAAACTGGTGACGAATGTGGTCCGTCCCACCCGACGTGTTTCCACACTTGCTGATGGCGAAGTTCAATTCGTGCATGGTGAGTGTTTGGCTGTAGTCCTCTGTGTTGTCAGCGTTGAAACTTGCATTTGATGTGACGGCATCCAGAAGGTTTACTGTCGTGGTGTCGTCGGTGTTGTTTTCCGAGACGCTGGCTTAGGGCATTTTGAAGTGGTCTACGACTTGCTGTGGGACAGTAATGTGCTGTTCTCTCACCGTCAGCTGAGGAAATGGGCACTTTAGGTTGAAGCGCTTCGTCAGGTCCCAGATTCTGCCGGTAGGGGCGAGCCTATTGAATTGTGACGCAAGACTGCCAAAAGTTTCAGCGTGTTGTTCGAATTGTGTACCGGCATGGTTTTTGGGACTGTCTGTATGCTGATAAGTGTGCTTCGCACACGCATCATTTATGCTGTTTGTGGGTGCAGCGCTGGGCGACGATTGCCCTTTGACCACCCGATATCCACCATGGCGCTTATGCCATTTTTCGTAGCTTATTACTTTTCGAGACTGAGTTTCGTGCTGCTCAGCTGATGACCCTGAGTATGGTTTGGTTTTTGCTGTTCTCTGAACACGCAAGGTTGAGGTCCACCTGATCTTCCAATTTTGTCCAGTTCGCTCTTTTGAAGTTCCAAGATTATCTGCATAATATAATATAATCACATAAGTTTGTGTGGTGAGTCCGTCCGGGGCATGATTATGATTCGGTAATGATCGCATAGCCCGGGGCCGTCTGAGACGAACCAAATACTGAGCTTGATCGTGGGAGCAGCACGTCAAATCAATGCCGCCGTCTGAACCTCTTAGCGTCGTGTTGTGGCGGGTGGTGGCGCGGGTATTTAGGAGCACTAAGATGCGGTTTGAGATAAACTGGTGAATTTCGCGGTCACTAGTGTCCGTCTAGTTGCTTTCCTAGGAGGGGTGGTTAGCGTTAAGGTCTCCGATAATGAGGACTGGTGAAGGGAGCGTGAAGCAGCAAGTCGCTCAGCTTCCTTTGGGTCGGGGTGAGAGCTGACGGTGAGATGCATAGTGAGATGACAGTGGTTTGTCAATGGGCGATTTTGAGGTTGACTGCTACGCAGTTCAAGGGTAATTTAACTTTACTTGGCGATGAGGTATGTTGTTAGCGATGAGTATGGCTGCGCCTCATTTCCGAATCGAACCACTTATGTTGTCAACATGCCAAGTGTAATCTGATATACTGTTCCAAATATAATCTGAGTCTCGAAGAATTGTTTCTTGGAGCGCAGCTATTAATGGTTTTTGTTGTCGGAATCCTGATTTGAAATCCTTAATAGGAAGAGACTCATTGCCGAAAGTGAATAGTGTCTGTTGGTGTTCCTATACAGGGGGTGTCGTACAGGGGGAAAGTTGGATCCGGTGAATGGTGAGGATGGCGTGTAGTGAGTCAGACAGGACTGGTTGCCGGGCTCTGGTGATACGGGCTTTGGGGAAGAATGGACTGTGTGTCAACCGGTGGGGACTTCGCGCTTGGAAGGGGAGGTAGGTTCGGTCGGGGTTAGTTTCGCAAGGGTTGTGGATTCGGTATGAATGATTAATTTGGTGGGAACTGCGATGTGTTGAATGTCAGTACCATGATGTTGTGTGCGGGTCTAGCCTCCCATCTGATGTGGCCTACTGCTGCTGTGGCGTCGAGGAGAGCTGTGGCGTCAAGCAGTGATGCTATGTTGGCGAGTGGGATCTTATCCAGCTCGGGAGCGAAAATGTATCCCCGGCTGGTGTTCAGTGTGCGACGCAGTGTAAACGAACAGCGTCGATTGTTGTGTGTATTTGTGTCGAATAGGTGCGTGTGTCTGCGCTGTTCTGTGTGCGTACTACGATGTGGGTAATGTGATGTGTGGTGTGTTGAGGATGTGGCGTAGTGTTTCTGCGATAGTGAAAGAAGACTCTGGTGTGATGGTGTGCCGTAGTTTGGTGCAGGTGCCTATTACGTAGGCACCGTGTGCCGAATGGGTGTTAGACACCGGTGTGGGTGATATGGTGTTAGGGTCCGGCCTGCTCCACCGGCAAAGTGGAGTATCCTTACTGAAAAATATCCGGATTCGTTGAACCCTATACCGAGCTTTCGCCATTTGATCCACTGCCCCGGCAGCAATAGCCCAGAGCAGTGAGCTCGTCACCGTTAGATTTCCTCCGGGATAGAGGTCAGCTCGGAGACAGAGAGAAGTTGGGGATTTGGTGTGGGTGCATTTCCTTCTCGAGTTGCAGATGTGCTCGTTGAGGTTGTTCTGGATCTCTTCTTTGCTTCTGCTGCCACAGATTCGTCTTCGTCGAACCTTGGACCTTTGCCTGGAGCTCTTCTTTGCTTCTGCTGCTAAAGGCTTGTCTTCGTCGAGCCTTGGACGTTTTTTGTTTTCGTGCTTCTAGCAGCTTCCCTACGAAAGGACCTGCAGGTAGGATCCCATTGGGCAGAATTCTATAAATATATAATGGAAAATCAACCATTGATTGCCGCTGTTCAGGAGACCCGAAGGCGCAACAGCAACCCCTACAATGTTGATATTCTTGGCTATACTCCCTATACTCAAAACCGAAATTCTACGGAACCGGGCGGCGGTGGGGTAGAATAAATAGTAGAGACCCACAACATGGTCTTTCTAAATGACCAAACGCCAATCCGCGACGCCGACATTTCATCGTACCGCACATCTGCCATTGATCTATCCCTTGCTTTGGCCTACATTCCCTCCCCCTCTTTTCGTGGCACTTCCAACCCGACCCCCTTTTTAGCTATTGATGTCCCCTATTGATGTCATATTTGGACGCTCAGCCCAGTCTAACGATTATTCATTTTCACCCCGATGAAACGTTCGCAAAGCGAAATGGCCGTCTTTCACCTAGGAAAATGATATCGTTTACCGTCCGCAATCGCCGCCCCCCCCCCCCCTCCCCCGATTTCGGCTCACCTCAATGCCATTTTACTCTCGGCAGAAACGCACATCCCCATGCTAATCATTCTCCCCTCCCCAGCCGTAAGGACGTGTCGTGGTGGAGCGACGAGCTCAACGTTCCGTCACCCTTCGGCGGCGTGGACCCTCATCAAACCAGTTCCTTATGCACTGTACAGACGTCACCTGCACTCGCCGACTTATTCACTCCGTAATCACCCACCGGCACAATCACTCACCCCATCATTCACCCAGGAATTCACTCACCCGTGCACCCACTCACGTGTTCACTCACTCACTTACACATTCGTTCATCCACACACGCGAACACTTCGAGAGCATTGACGTATCACGGATATATGTGTACATAGAGATGCATAGGGTAGGTGTATACAGAGGGTGTCTAGGGAAGCGACGAACATTTTGGCTCTATTAGTGTCGCATCATTTGTTATAATTCCCTTTGTTCTGTTGGAATTTAATTACTTGAACTCAGATGATGATTTCGTCAATATTGGTAGGCGGCTTAATATATATAGCATGTGCGTAAAATCATATGCGTAAAATGTTTCTGTATGTTTATTATGTCTCCGAAGAAGGGTCATGCCCGAAATATATTAGACCGATTTTTGAACCTATTTACTTAATATGAGCATTTTGTTACTTTTTATAATCATCTTCAATTCGACAATGCTCAACACAGCTCTCCGCAACATTATCAAAATGTAGGTGTGCTGGATTACAAACACCATGTGTGTTGTTTACCGAACACTTAAATACATCGATTATATCTCCCACAGAAAGGTGTTATTTCACAACGAAAGCTCATTCTTAGGTTTCTGGCGAATTTTCTGATCACAAGGCTTCGCACATTTATTAGCCAGCCCCCTCATTCCGACCAGATCCTCAGTCTGGGGGTCATTATAAGACCCCTATGATCTCCAAACTAGGCATCGCACAAATATGACAGAGGTGTCATCGGAAAGCGCTCGACGAGTAGGGCGAAACCACCTCCAAAATAACATCCCCTGGAAAATTACGTTACTAGGGGGTTGATGTTGTCACGATTGACTTTATGTTTTGGCTCGGTGGAGTTCATTTTGGAAAAATATTTTAAAACCAAAAGTGATTTGGATTCAGAAAAGGAAGGCGAAATGGACCATGATCCCAAAATGTTTGCCCACCTGTACATCTTTTTTTATTTGCAAACTTGGAATTCGATTTTTGGAGTTTTCTTTTTCTAATGGGTAGAGCGCACCGATAAGCGTTTTTTTAAAAAGTAAGCTTAACCTCATACCCAGTGCTTATCTTAGTCAGAAACTTCGATTTTAGCCCGAATAGGTAAATATGCAAAACAAATGTTACGAAAACTGAAAAATTCAAAAATCCCTCTGGTGCGTTTTATTGCGCCTCTAAAGATAAGCCAACGCTGAAACGTACATTCAACTATATTTACCCGTTAAAGCGTGACCACTGATTGAACCTTCTTGGAGGTGACATCATTTGACCTTTATCAGCTGGGTAACCATGGATGACCTAACCTTACAGTTTCCACACAGCATGTCAAATTTATGTGGAAGAAGGTATGTCAATTTTTGGCGCCCTTACTTGCGCCGTTCTTCCACTATATAATGTATTTTTAGTGTTTTACTATTTGCAGGCGTTTATTATATTTTTAGTTTTTATTGAAGAAGGTGCACCTGATCTGACCGAATAGTCAGGATGGTCGCTTAATATGCACTTGTCACACAGGCAATACTTGGAACCGGCGCCCCAGGAGAAAGTTCCCAGTGGGGGTATGGGTGGATTCAGAATTTCAACCGTGACATCTGTCGGGAAGGGCACTATTTTCTGCGTGGGCGTCACTGCGAATGTCCCTGAATGCTTGTCTTCAGGAAAAACAATATGTATCCGTCCCTGATGGGGAGAGGCACGGGTGTTGATATTTGAAAATTATTAGGGAAAGAAAATAAATGAAGGCAATGTTCGGGCCAAAATGGATTTGGGGGCACACTCCATATGGTTTCATGTTAAAAGTTGAAATTATTGGGGGGGGGAAGCTAACATTGAGGGGCACTTGCCTCCTCAAGAGTATATAAAACAACACCCCTGGGGAGCAGGGGCGGTCCGAGGTACTGAAATGGCAGAGTCATCACTGCACCGCCCCCCCCCCCCATACACACACAAAACTCGGACTTCGGCGGCTTTATGTTTCGGTTCCCAAACTTCTAACGTCATTTTTTCCCACAAAGATAACTTTCGGATCTTAGTACAAGTTTTTATAAATCTATTGATTGCCAATATGACCATTATCATACTGAGGGAATGATATTGCAATTCATTCACACTGAAAGCGACGTTGGCGAGGTTAACTTCTGGCAAGCAGTTTTCCTGACACCCATAGAGTCGGCAAACATTTCGCGCAACTCCATTGGATTTCAATTCCATTTGTAGATGTAGTTAGAAAAATATGCTATGAAATGCTATGCAAACATGAATGCAAATATCATTCCAAAGTCTAAAGGTATAAGGAAATGTCTTGTAAACCATGGAAGTCACCTGGGCTACTAGCATAATTGGTGAAGCATAAATTCCAATGTTATACCATAACAAAATCCAGTCACTAATTGAAGAGAACTGAATACAAAATGGAGTGCACTGGCTATCTGAACAGTACAGCCAGGGAAAAGACCAATGGGAGCAAGAGTCCCTCCTGGAAACCGGAGAGCCTGAGACATTCCTGACTGCACCCATAGGAAAAGGAGAGACAGTCCCTTGACACACGACTGTCTCGAACATCTTAGAAAACCTAGTCATTTTTTATGTGCCTTCAGTATCCTTCTCTAAATTTACACTAATAAATTATTTGATGTTTATGACTCATATTTATCAATTTTTCAATGGCACCCCTCTTTCCATATGTTATTTTGCTTAAAGAATGTAGTTGCTTATCACAATTATTTTCAAAAGTCATCATACCATGCCCTTAGTAATGTCGAGTTATTCCACTTGATCTATTTTGGTGAACATGATGGAAACTTGAAACAAGGTAGCTGTACATATGATGAGTTTTACATAAATACTTTTAACCCAAAAATTATCAATGCATTTGTGCTTTAAGGTAATTTTTGTATTCTTGGATCTTAACCCAATATAACATTAATGCATGTGATCAAGACAATGTGACCACTCATTTCTTCTCCAAATGCTCACTTTTCAGCTTTTTGTTGGCAAAATGGCACAAATGAAGTAGCTTTGAGTTAGTTAATATAGCATAAAAGGAAAAATAAAATTGTAACATACCCAATCCTAACATACCCAAACATTCCTTTAAAGAAAGAAATAGATTTCCGACAAGGAGTTGGAAATTTCTTCTTCGAAATTGACAACATCAAAAAACTAATCCAATCTAACTTTAGCCCTTTTTTTAAGAAACTCATTACTTTTTATTTAAGCAAATCAAAACTTACCAAATCAAAAAACCTAATCAAACCTAACATAACCAAGCCCATCCCCTTTCTTTGCTTTCTGGAAGTAACGGGTGTAAAAGATATTCTGTGAATACTTTAAAGCACAATAATAAACTGCTCTTGTGTGAACAATCATCAATATTTCCTAATATAGGTAAGGCTACGTTTATCCATTCTACAGAAGTAAATCACACCACAGAGAGGAATTTAAGGAACACCCAATAAATTTTGTTTGGCCAAACAAAAAACTGTATATTTCCTAGACCTGGAAATGCATTGGTTCATATACCAAGGAACAAATTGTATGATAATATACAAATTTACATTCGTTGAGAGGTCTGTTTCACATAAAAATATTATGGAACACTTGAAAAAAATGCAATGAACATTCTACAGTAACCCATCATTAAGTATAGTCATTGGTGATCACATTTAAATAAAACACTAGGAAACTGAGTACAACACATCTTTGAGTAGAACGCATGACCGACGCAGTCGATGCACCCGCAATGTGGGCGCAGTCGATGCGTCTTTGAGGAGTCATTATTTTTCAGTGCACCGCTACCACCACTACGCTGTCGTGACCAAATTATCCCCCACCACACCACTTTCATATCTCTGGATATAGTCCTAGACGATGGACTCTATTTCGGTCCTCATATTACTTATATTAAAGCACAACAGTACCACTCTGTCCCTCTAGGCCCTAGTTTGATTTTGAAATAGGTAAAAAAGGTGGTGACATCAGAATCACATTGCAGATTTTAACACAGCATATGGTGATTAACGACAGTGCATTTCCACCATAAGCATGCTAACATGTTTTGGAGTTGGTTAGGATTGAATGTGGGTCGTCCACATGTGGTATCTTTCCCAGGTGCATTTCTTGAGGTTCTTCAGATGTAAAAGAAGTACCAGATGCACATCTTTAGTACCAGGTACAGAGCATCGACATCAGGTGTGCAAGACAGTAATACTGAAGTAACAGAAGTAACACTGAATTTCTGAAGCATAATTTTGAACACATTCCTTTATTGACCAATACATATTTTTACAAACAGTTGTCATGTTTAAAAGGTAGTTTTCCAATCAGGCGGGATTTTTTTTTACAGTGAGATGATTTTTCATGCCCGAAATGGAAGACAGAAGCCTGTTATTTACATTGTGGTGCCCTCTGTGGCTACGGAACACAGAATAACTGCCAACAATTGATGGTAACATCCTGCTCAAGCACTGTAAAGCTTTGTTTATGTCACCCACATCCCGTGGCGTACCTTGGATTTTGGCTAGGGGGACGAACAGATTTGGAGGTGGCCCAACTACCCCATTTAAAAAGTCCCCGGATTTCGAATACCTTTTTCAAAGAGGCCCATTTTGTTTTTGATATACAAAAAATTGGTGACCAACTTAATTGTCATGTGGAGGGGGCCCAATCTACCGTTACCCGCCTTGCACATTCAGCGCATTCGCCACACTTCGTACGATTCTCCAGTTTCTTCCAGACCTCCCACGTTTTGCTAATTGTTTTCACACGATAGTCTTGTGCCGTATTTCACGTGTGGAATACTTCATATGGGGGTTCGCTGGAAAAATTCGATTCATTTAATTTGATATTAGTTCTCTTCTTACCACATTTTCTGGTGGCTAAGAAGTCCGGAAACACGCTGGCTGAGCTTTGATGCACCTCATATCTCTTTTGTTAAATTTCATCCCAGAGTGGCTACCGAACCGAGGCCCTAGCTATGTGTGCCTTTTTGAACCCGTTGCGTTTTCTTCGTGTAAGAATGTGGTTAAGAAGGCTTAAGCCAATTTTTGCTAGGGGCCCGGTACATTTTTTAGACCCAGATTCTTTTTAGAGTTTCGTTGCTTTTTGTGCACCGACGATATTTTGTATGAATCGGCGCGTTTTCGAAGACCCCGATGTGTTTTTTTAGTGCCCGGTCTTTGTGTTCCTTCTTTAGGACCACGTCGCCTTTTGATTGTCCCAGCCTGTTTTTGTGACCCCCATGAGGTCCCATGGTCCCGGTGTGCTTTGAGAGCCTTCGTTGTGTTTTTTTTAGAGCCCCCGGTGTGTGTATTTAGAGCTGCAACGCATCTTTTAAGGCCCAGTCACTTTTTGCGAGACTCGGTACGCTTTGGAGGGCCTGGCGCATTTTCGGCGTCCCGTTATGCTCTTAGGGTCCCGCTGTGTATATTGTGGGCTCCTGATCGCACATTTTTGGGACACCAGCACGATTTTATGGGCTCCGGTATAATTTATCGATGTCCCGGCTCGATTTTTCGGACCCAGGCGCGTGGTTTCGGGGGGGCGGCCCCAATATGATCTGTTGGGTCCCTGGTGAGGTTGTTTGGGGCCCCAACGGGATTTTTAGGGAACCTGGAGAAATGTTTACTGAAGCCCGGCGCGATTCTTGGGGCCCACAACCTCTCAGGTGGGGTGGGGGAAACTGTCCCCAATGCCCCCTTCGGTACACCACTGCTCACATCGCTGTACAGCAATCTGCTGGATGGTAAAATTCTTCTGATGTGTAATATATTTATTCTCATTGCTCTGATGGGGCGTAATGGGCTTCTTCTTCACCTCATCACGCTAAAAACATAATCATATACTTAACTCCCTGTGGTATGAATAAAAGATATAAATACAAAAGATAATTACAACTATGAGCCCGAAAAATTCAGATACCCGCTGAGCTTTGATGTACCTTATCTCTTTAGTCATATGTGCTCCCAGATTAGCTACCGAACCGAGGCAATGACTCGGTGTTCTTTTTCGGACCCGTTGCGTTTCTTTTGGTCTCCGGGTGTGTTTTAGAGCTCCAGCACATTTTTGCCACTTGAACCCCCTGGGCGATGTTTGGGGTTCTCAATGTGATTTTCATGGGCCCGGTGCGATTTCTGGGGGCCCAGCGGGATTTTTAGGACGCCCGGCGCAATTTTACTGAACCCCGGCGCGATTCTTAGGGGTCTATGACTATGACCTGAGTTTAAATATGACTGGCGTAAATAAGCACTGACGAGTTGGCGATTTATGCACTGTATTACTTTGATGTTTTCACACCAGTCTTGCCCAACATTGAGCTATGCAAGTGCATATGGTCATGGATGAATGCGCATGTGCGTGGCAGTAAGGACATGCTTCAAAGCCGATGTTGAGTGTTAATGTATATACTTGCTACCACATTTCTCTGTTCTTTTTCTTTTCGGAACTATGTCAGATGTTACGTTTAAATTCGCCATGTGCAAGCATGGCTCAAACGACCTGAGATTATTTGCCTAACATTTGCGGCATCGGCACGAAGAGGATCCATATTTCAATGTCGGGTGTAATTTCTGCACTAAATTTTTCAACACATCGAGAAGTTGGTAGCGTCACGTACAGGTACATGTTTCCCGGCAAACAGATGCAGTTCATCGCTTATCGATCAGCTCTCCGCATTTGAATGTGGACGACGACTCAGCGCCTGTCAGTGACGTTGGGGTCTCCAGCAGCTCAGGCACTTCAGTAAACACTTCAAACGACACTGTTACTTGGATTGCTGAGAAACACGCTGAATGTCAGGAAGATAAACGCGAATCATCCACGGCAGATTTCATAATCGCAGTAGCCGCTTGGCGTCGGCAATTGTACTCCTGGGAATATCCATGTACATATTCAACATGAAAATGAAGTCCTCCAAGAAGAACATCATGTAGTTCCTCACCACTAACATCCTCGACTCCGGTGCCGGTGGAGGCCTGGGCGGACCAAGAAGCCATGAGAAACATCCAGGATCTGCAGATCGGAGTGCCCTCCGTCTCGGTTGACATGCCGACGCCACGATCTGGATGTAACGTCCCCGTAACGTTCTTCTAAAATGTTCAATATACTTTTAACATTGCAAACTGTCTCATAGTTATCTACAATGCTCTTTGGTATTGCATTACTTGTACATCGTCCGAGTGCATCATGACACCTGCGCCCAGTATGCGTAATGTACCAACTAATCGCGCGGACGGAAGTGGGGTTAGAAAGTATTGGTAGAAGGCCACGGTAACAGTGTAGTTATTCAATGGAGAGTGGTCATGTACGTGCCCGTAGAAAATGAAAGCGACTGTTTAGGCCGTTTTGCATGGTCATAATCCTCATTTGTGGGTGCCGGTAGTCCAGTGGTTAAACTGCAGGCGTCTGGGAAACCAGAGATACTGGGTTCGACTCCTCGCGGTGCCCGCCCTTCCTGCAAGGGTGGGAGGCAGGCGACATGCATATGGCCTCAGCTGCTGAGTGCGTCGTAAAGCCACAACCATCAATCGGCATTCAGATGGTGCGAGGTACTGCGCTGATATTGTGCACCAGGTCTGATCCTGGAATGGAATGTACGCAACTCCAGGTACCCAGAGGCCTCAGGGTGAACGCTAAAGTGTCGGGGGCCGGTAATGTAGTGGTACAGCGAATCAGCTAATAAGTGTAGATGGTATTAGGGTGGTAGGGTGTACCAGGTGAGGTAACACTATGCTAATAAGTGCTAGATATTGTTAATAGGGTGGTATAGCTGACTGGGTTTGGTGGTAAAAGGGTGGTAGACAGTATCAAGAGCGATGATACTACCATGGAAACAATTACTGGGGCCAGAAATGGAATGGTATGATTTATGAGGGTTGGTAGTAAAAGGGTGGTAGACGGTACTACGAGAGGTGTTGCTACATTGGTAACTAATACTGGGACTGGTACTGGGGTGCTTTGGTTGACTAGGATAAGTGGTATTGGGGTAGTAGGCTGTACCAGGTTAGATAGTCTTACTGTGGTAAGCATAACCAGAAGCCGTGGTAATTTGATGGCAAATGTTATCAGCTTACCATAGTAAAGCATAGTAGTACTTGGGTCGTTTTGATGGCCAGAAGAGGGTGGTAAAAATTGACACTAACGCAAAACGCGGTACCCCTGGTAAATTTGTTTATCAGTGTGGTTTGTTCTCCTAGTTAATGACAGACTCGATGAATGATGACAGACTTGATGAATGCTTGCGAATGAGGTCTTAGGCCGCATTCGCAGTCGTTATTGCATCATGCCCTTTTACATAAGATTGGAATGTCAGTCGTGAGTGGATTTGTTTTGGTAACCGCGCACGACAAAATGCATGCGATGGCACTGGTGGGTCGGCTAAGCGTGCGGTATATCGTGTCAGCCTCCAATGGCCATTAGATAGGTAAATCGTAGCCCTTCAGCATGCTATGAAAACCGTGTGTCGCGCCTCAGCACTAAAATTAAGTTTTTCTTTATCTCAGCGTCCGAATATGTGTAATGTGGCGATAAACATGCAGCTCGGTTACGTGAATCCGCTCATCTTGATGAGCATAAAGAGACTTCAACGCTTTGTGCAGTGAGATTGAAAAAGAGCATGATAGTAGAGATAATGATATATCTGCGGATGTCGACCACTGTGAATGCCGCGTCCCTAACTGACACGCATGGTCCTGCCTCGATATTGCGCAGAATGGAGCACGTTTGGATAGGAGGGCTTTAATGTGGGCTATGTACTGGATGTTGATGACGAGAGTGCCGTTGGCAGGGGCTTCCAATTCTGGATTGGTCAAGGAGCAGATGGCGAGGAGCTATTTGGTTCGCCAGAAAACATTGACACGGCGGAAAGAAACCACTTCCTCGACTGACTTCACTAGAACGTTGGACTCGAGGCTATCAAAGAAACGTTGGAGTCGAGGCTATCAAGAAACGTTGGAGTTGAGGCTATCAAGAAACGTTGGACTCGAGGCTATCAAGAAAGAGTTGTTCCGTGATCGACGATATGCGGGGGGTCGACGACGTGAGATGGTAGAGTGGTCGGAGACTGTCAAGTCGTGTCCAGGGGCGAGCGAGGGCCAGAAGAGGCGATTTGATGGTGGTTAGATTTAAGAGCATCAATATTGGTCGTGGTCGAGTTCGGACATTGTTTAGCAGCGTGGCGGGTGGTGGTCTTGGCAGATGCGGCATCGTTTGGCATTGCCTTTGGACCTGAAGGAGTCGGTTGGGAGCAAAGGACGTCAATAACATCATCTAGGGGAAAGGACGGGTGTAGGTCAGCAGCAGGGCCATCGGTATATGGGAGAGCATTCGGAGCAGATTCAGAGGTCGGGCGCCGGCCATCAAGATTAGCCATAACGGGAGCATCGGTATCCGAGTCCACGGGCGAGCTGGGGTCGATGCCCATTTTCCGTTTCTTCCCCATCGTGGGGAGCGGAACGGAAGCCATAATCAGCTAAATCTACAGTAACACAAAAACGAGTGCAACACAAACGGAAAAAAGGAAGCGATCGGTGTCACTCCAACCGAAAGTAAAAAAACATAAGGCTGTTGGATACTTCAGGTGTGGTAAGATACCGATTGAAAGGCACCCAGCACTAGCAATCAGCAGAGGACCGGATCGCTAGCGTAACTCTACAGCAGCGTGTAATGCGTGCGCGAATCGCATTGAATATTCCATGCACATGATATCAAAAGCAGTCGCCAGCTTAGCAATTTTTTTACCGGTTTCCACTTCCATGGTGATGCGATAACCATTCAATTGTGTGGGAGATGCTAATGACCTAGATCTGTCGGCACTGTTTTAGAAAACGATGAAGCCTGTCCACCACGCACATAGCGCAGATGTCAACGCTTTCCCAACTATCTCTCCTTTAACTGGTTAGCAAGGTGAAATGGTGAATGATCCATCCAATTAGATTTCCTGGATCTTTCCTGCCATACGCGTTGCATCCTGTGTACTCCAGTTTCGAACTCCGAAACACAGATGGCACCACCGTCGTATCTGTTTCCCAGCGAGTGTCACCACTGAGTTTGCGATTTCACCTTGCCATGCTGAAGATTCGCCATCGCTGAAGTGCATTTGACTCGCGGCAACAGGTGACACCCAGGATTTTCTTTGTGGAGGATCGGGGTGAGCGCAGCTCCTAATATTTTATTATATTCAGTGGAGTGTCGGAGTGGCTGATGTTACTTGAGAAAGTTAGTAGAAAGGAGGGTCAGGAATTTACCTGCATTTTCAGTACAAACTTGTTCAGCGGGAGGATGTTTCGATCAGTTTTTCTTTCTAAGTTCCGAAAATACATTTTGGCCCCGACCACACTTGGGCGTGCTCAGCGGCGTAGACAGGAGGGCGTAGACAGGTCCAGGGAGGCCGACGAACATCTGAAGAGGGCCACCTACATAGGCCCCAACTTTTCAGAAACTCCTTATGATTTAGGGCACATTGTTCATATATATAAATATATATATATATATATATATATATATATATAAGTATATATATATATATATATATATATATATATATATATATATATATATATATATACATATATATGTATCTATCTATATATATATATATATATATATATATATATATATATATATATATATATATACACTGAAAACAAAATTACCCCGCTGCAAACAAAATTACCCAAGGCTCACGGGTAACTCTTTCACGGCACCCAATGATGGCGAGTAATTTGAAAATTTACTATCTTAATTGTGGTTAAGATATGCACATTCAGGGTCGTGGTGAGAGAGTGACTACCGAATCAGGGTTTATCCATGGAAGGGTAAATATTTACTCTTTTGCGATACACCTGATGCATGCTCCACTCAACTAATTACAACGACAGTCTCGCAGATCGCGGGTAACTCTTACAGGGCGACCCGTCAATCGGGTGTCGTTATGTGGTTACCCAAAACGATTACCCTTAAGCGGATGTCCTACCGAAAATGGTAACTCGCAGATTGGTAGTCAGCGTCAGCCGGCGTGCGTTAGCCATCTTGAATTGCCGTTGAATATCGCGCGAGGGGTGTCATGGTGTATGCTTCGCGAGAGGCATATGAAGTTCCAGAACTTTACACGCGGGCATACATACAAATGTAAGTATTTATAGGTTTATAATTGACATCTAAATCATGGAAACATGTCGCATTTATATGGCTGGATATCCCTGGTGGTTCGAGGGGGTCTGAGCGCCCCTGGTTTGGTGCCCTGTTAATGATGATGTCTCATTTTCTCTATTCACTCTGAAAATATGTCTTCAAAATAAACAACCCCTGGTTTCGTAAGATATATCCAGCCTCGTATATGTCTACCAGGTCACTGTGCCAGAAAGGGCACTGCCCATGTTCACAACTACCTACAGTAGGCGAAGAGGGGGGTATCTGAACATGTTCTGTTTCCTGAACACCTACCTTTGATCCTCTCCCACATCATGTTCAGTGCATAAATAACAAAAAGTTGGTGGTATTCATAAATGGTGGACCTGTCTATAAAAAATTGAAAGTCTGATCACATAGTTCCACCCATTCTTTGTGTACGGAGGTTGCGAAGTTCACAGGAACTATTTTAGGCTTCCAAGAGCAGCTGACTTAATGAAACCATAAGGAAGTGGCTTTCATTTTTTTTGCAATTAAACCAGCATTTTTTTTAGTGGCTACTAATGGCTTGTACCACAACAGCTACAGTGAGGTAATCCTGAACAACAACATTTTCGTGTTCGGAATACGGCACACCACTATAAAATAATTATATGTTTTGAAGTTGCTCTTTGCAAGTGGTTAGAGGATATTCATTGAAAGGAACTGTTTGAATATGGATAGCTTGATCATTTATGTGTTCAGTAAACACAGTACAATTACTGGTTCAGCCATACAGAAGCAGCAGTAGAGCTATTTGTTGCATAATGCCTTAAGTGTTCAGAATCCCCCCCCCCCCTTCTTCCCCTATATATCTTAAATATTGGTCATCTTTAGCAGGCCTGCATCAAAGTGAACAGAAGGATCAGTTCATGTTGTATTTAATGAAGTATGTGAAGAGAAATGAAGACTAACTGAACAGCCAGGACATTTTTATGTTTGGGACCCAATGTTTTTGAAAGCCATCTTGGTTTAATAGTGGTATGCGATTTGACTCATGACGAGTGGGAGAAGTTGCACCATGAGTTTACGCTTAGGGGCGCCAGTGCCTACCTCTTGCATTGGCTGTAGATAGAGTATGACACAAGAATTCTTCAAAATTATTTCTCCTATGCAATGTTTAGTTATGTAAATAACATGATGTGACCACTCACTTACTGTGCAAATGTTCATTTTTCAGTTGGCAGGCTAAATGACACCAAAAAATGGGTTGTGAGTTAGGTAACATAGCCTGAAATTCAATGTTTGAAAAGGAAAAACATGAAACCTAACCTATCCTTACCTGTGATGTAAGAAAAAAAGCATTCTGAACAATCTTTTCTCATTTTTATGACAAAATAACATAGCCTAACCTGACCTAATCTAGCCCAGCATAGCCTGTTTTTGAACAAGTAATAAAAATTTTCCTCAAAAGCATGCACATGTTTAAAATGTTTTCCAAACTTACCCTACAAACAAAACAAAACCTACCATAACATTATTGGGATTGGAAAATTTGGGTGATTTTGTGCTTTAAGGTATTTGATGAATTCTTGAAATTTCTTTTTCCAATGCAATGCTTATGTATGTGGCTAACTTGATGTGACCACTCATCTACTGTGCAAATGCCTACTTTTCATTTGGCAGGTCAAATAATACAAAAATTGGTTTGTGAGTTAGGTAACTGCATAAATACAATGCTTAAAAAATGAAAAATGAAACATAGCCTAACCTAACCTATCCTTAGCTTCCATGTAAGGTAAAAATGGAAAGAATATAAAATTCTGAACAACCTTTTCTCATTTTTAATGAAAAAACTAGCACAACTTAACCTAGCCGAACCTAGCCTAGCCTGTTGTAGGAGAAGTATTCAAACATTTTCCTTTAAATTTTGGGACGTGTATCAAAGGTTCTCCAAACTTACCTTACAAATAAAACAAAACCTACCCTAACATTATTGGGATGGGGAAAATGGGGGTAATGTTGTGCTCTAAGGTATTTTATGAGTTCTTCAAATTTATTTTTCCAGTGTAATGTTTATGTATGTGGCTAACATGATGTAACCTCTCATTTACTGTGCAAATGCTTACTTTTCATTTGGCAGACCAAATAACACCAAACATGGAGTTGTGAGTTAGGTAACAGCACAAAACATTGTTTAAAAAAGAAACATAACCTAACCTAACCTATCCTTACATGTAAGGAACGTGTAAGTAAAGAACATGTAAGGAAAATATGTAACAAATATATAATTCTGAACATTTTTATCATTTATAAAATGAAAAACTAACATAACTTAACCCAATCTAGCATAGCTTGGCCTTTTTTATGGAAGTAATAAAACATTTTACTGAAAAAAATTGGGAACTATATAACATGTTTTCCAAACGAAAAAAAAACTACCCTAGCATTGTTGGGATTGGGAAAATGGAGGTAATATAGTGCTTTATGATGTTTTATGAATTCTTCAAATCTCTTTTTCCAATGCAATGTTTATGTATGTGGCTAACATAAGGTGACCACTTATATACTGTGGAAATGCTTACTTTTAGTTGTTAGGCCAAATAACACAAAAAATGGGATTGTGATTCAGGTAGCAGTCAGTCATAAAAGCAATGTTTAAAAAAGAAAAGGATAACATAATCAAACCTAATCTAGCCTTATCTTCCATGTAAGGAAAAGTGGGGAAAGTATAAAACTCTGAACAATTCTTCTTTCATTTGTTTTCAAATGGCAAACATAACATAACCTAACCTAACCTGGCCTAGCCTAGCCTAGTCTGTTTTTTTTTAGAAGCAATCAATGATTGTCCTCACAATTTTTGAAAATGTTTAAAATGTTTCCAACATAAAAAAAACTACGCAAAATAGCGTGACCAAAACTAACCCCTTTGTTTGCTTCATGGAGATAAAATGTGTGGAAAACTTACCTCATCAATACCCTAAAGCACAATAGCACTGGTCAGTTTGTGCTTTAAGGTGTTTTATGAATTATTGGAATTTCTTCCTCCAATGCAATGTTTATGGAGGCGATTACCATAATGTGACCACTCATTCCTTGTGCAAATGCTTGCTTTACAGTTGGCAGGCAAAATAACACAAGACAGAGACTTCGAGTTAGGGAACAGAATATAAAATGAGGTAAAAAAGCAACATAACATAGCCCAAGCTCAATAATACCCTGCATTTTGTCTTGGGGTAAGAAGAGGCAGTCAAGAAGGCCCACCTGGGCTTCTAAGAACTGCTAAATTGAGTATGTTGTGTACTATTTTTGTGGTATTATTTTGTGGTATTCAGCAGTTATAATTCTTACTAACAGCTTAGAGAATCAATTTTTTTCCTATTTGCACTGGCCACGCTCATATTAAATCTAGTGTTTCCAGCCTTTGTAAGGTAAGTGGATTTTGTTGATATACGTTGGATTGAAAAAAAAATTAATGAACAAAGCTGATGAACATTTGGATTTTGACAGTGAAGGCATCAATAGATCACGAGTGCAGCAGGAGAATGCCAATAGTGATTAAGATTGGCACAAATGTTCCAAATTGTAGTATGTTGGAAAACTACATAAACTAATGATTCCCCAGGGAAGAGTGGTACCAGAAGCTTCCAAATTGGCATGTGTCAGTCTGTTGCAACAGGCACAACCCATAGCTGATAGCGAGCAAACATGCACTGGAATACTCAGCATACAGTATTACAATACAGCACTCAATCAAGTATAGGAGATTAAGAGGTGATATAATTGAAATGTATAAAATTATTAAAGTGCTAGATCAGGTTAAATTGAATGGTACCCTTATATTTAGACTATCACATATGGGTCATCAATTCAGGTTAGACAAATCAAGGTGTAGAACAGATAAGCGACAATAGGTCTTGTCAAAGTCAACAGTCAAAGGATTGTTGATCATTTGGATAGTCTGCCTGTTGATGTTGTGGGGAGTCCCTCTTTGAATGTACTAAAAAATATGGTGGACAACTATTTTAGGTTGAAAAATCTTATATTTGAGTTCTAAGGGGTGGTGTGTGGGGTGATATCCATGCAAAGTGTGTGTGCACTGTACATGCCCCTTTAGGTGGGGTGGATGGAGTCTGAAATTTTGTCTTGATCATGCTGATAAATTAAGTATTATACTAGCTATATATGGTATATTGTACTACTAGTATTATATAATACTATATAGGATGTACCTAGCAGTGGATGCAGCACCGTCCTTCGGGAATGTGATGCTGATGAGTTTGGCTATGATAGCACAATGGGGCATGATTTGAGGGGTAGGAATTTGTTGAGGCGTGTGATATGCAATGTCAGTTCAATGGTGCTAGATAGGCTGGGATATATAGTTCCCTTGGAACTTGAGATAATGGATTGATTGGGGTGGGAGCATATACTTTTCTGGTATATTTTCTAGACAGGCCTGACCCAGATGGCCACCTTTGACTTTTCATAATTCTAACATATATTGGTGGCTGTGTGATGTTAGTGGTGCATTACTGCAGCAAATTCGAGTGGGACCTGTAAAAGAAAAACAATGCGCTGAAAAATCCGTGCTCAAATTACAGCTCCACAGTATGAAATTGACATGGCATAGCCACAGGCGTTGATTTCTGAAAATGATTGGGGGACAAAATACATGAAGGGAATAGGCGGGACGAAATGGACTTGTGGGCACACCACATAGAATTCCATGTTAAATTTGATATTATTGAGGTGGGGTGGGGCAAAGCCAACATTGAGAAGGCACTTGCCCCCTCGAAAGTATACCAAACAGCACTCTTGGGTAGAGCAGAGCTGTAACATTTGGGAAGCACAACGGTGGATTATAGTGCAATCTGTTCATGCATCATGTTGCTTGAAGTTTGTTTGTGGGGCAGGTAAATTGTGACAACACAAAGCTGAGTAAAAACGTGAATAGCAAACACCCCATTACTGAACAGTTTATGTCCCCCAAGAAGCACGAGCCTGACCACCCGAATCCAGCCCATATTCTTCTTCAAGGGTGTCTGTGCCAATTTGTTTTCATAAAATAAGTATGGTCTTCTGTCAGTCCCAGTTATTGAGCTAAGCATGTGAGGGATCCTTACTAGATAAATTGATATGCATTTGTGGGCAATGAAACCAAAAGTAAAAACGGATTGCCAAAATATTGTATGAACACCTGGGACTGGTGCAGAGGTGAGAGGTGGAACTTTCCGAACCTTTGAAGGCATCCCAGGTTGGAAAACTAGTGTTAAATAGAATAAGGTTGAAAGCGGAACATTGAAATGAAATAATAAGGTCTCAAACTGGAATAGGGACGAATGGAGCGAAGTAGAAAGTTGAATAGCATCGAAATGAAAGTCGAAAAGTAGGTGCAGGTTTACTAGTATTAAATGGAAGAATGTTCAAAAGGAATAGGATCATATGGAACAGGATCTAAAGTGGAATAGCATCAAATGGAATAGTCAAAAAGCAACTGGAGATACACGCTTTGGTCGAAGCGCCCTTAAACTCAAATAACTAACTAACTAACAACTGGAGATAGGAGAGACTGGGATGGCATCAAATGAAACAATGAAAAACTTAGGCCAGAGATACGGTAAATTTGTGCTTTGAGGCGTTTCATGCATTCTTATAATTCCTTTTTCCAACGCAAGACCTATCAGTGTGGTTAATATGATGTGACCACTAATTTCCGTTGCAAATGCTAAATTTTCAGTTGGGAGAACACCAAAAACAGAAGCATTCAGTTAGGTAACAACATAAAATATTGTTAAAATAAAAATGAATTATAACCTAACCTAATCTACCTAGCTTAGCCTAACCTCCCATATAGGAGGAAACATCAAAAAAGGAAAAATACCAAACCATTTTTAACCATAATTTTTCAACTTGAAGAACGTAGCCTAACCTCAACTAACCTGACCGAACCTATTTTTTAAGAATACTGTCGAAAATGTGGTTGGAAAAAAAATCACAATTTTAAAAGCATTTTACAACTTAAAAAAATTATAGCCTAACCAAGCCTAACCAAAAATAGCCCCTTTGTTTGCTTCATGGTGGTAAAATGTGTGGAAACCTTGTCTTGTGAATAATTTAAAGCACAATATTGTTGGTAAATGTGTGCTTTAAGGTGCGTTATGAATCCTTTGAATTTAATTTCCCAATTCGGCCCTCATTAGAACAAATCCACACGATTCTCATTGGACTTGACCCGCACAAAGCATGTGGACCAGATAATATCAGCGCCCGAATCCTCCGAGAGTGTGCTGACCAATTATGCGTTCCGCTGTACAAAATTTGTATCCTCTCCATCAGGCAGGGAAAATTTCCGAACTGATGGAAAATGGCAAACATCACACCAATATATAAGAAAGGCAACCGGAAAAATCCGACGAACTACCGAGCCGTTTCACTTCTTTTCCGGTGTGGCAAGATTTTAGAAAAAAATCATTTACAATGTTTTGAGTGCTCACATTTTGCCAGTACTGACTGACACCCAGCACGGTTTTATTCCAAAAAGGTCATGTGCTTCAAATCTGGCAGTTTTCTTGAGACACGCCTGGGATTCGATCGCTGCTGGTTTCCAGACAGATGCAATCTATACGGACTACTCTTCGGCTTTCCAAAGTGTCAACCATAAGCTGTTACTATACAAGCTCGAAAATGCATATCATGTTTCAGACAAAATTATCTCTCTGATTCGCTCATACCTGACTGGTCCCCGCCAGCGGGTGATAGTCAACGGGGCGGTCTCGGACTGGGCTGATGTCACTTCCGGTGTACCGGAAGGGAGCTTGCTGGTCCCTCTGTTATTTGCCCTGTTTGTGAACGACCTGCCATCCAGGATTGACTCGGAATGTCTGATGTTTGCTGATGACGTAAATTTTTTTAGGAGTGTAGCGTCTGTGGAGGACGCGACCCGCCTCCAGGGGGATATTGATTCCCTCTGCAAGTGGTCCGCAGACTGGATGCTATCCTTGAACCCTCTGAAATGTAGGTCATTCACAATGACTCTCCGTCGTACTCCTATGCGCTTCGAATATAAGGTACACAATACAACGCTGCAGCGTGAGACTGTGATGCGAGACCTGGGTGTGTACCTGGACAGCAAATTCACAACATGTGGCAAAAACTGTGTCATCTGCGAACCGAGCTCTCGGACTGTTTATTAGATCAATGCAAGCAGGGGTTCCTGGCAGCAAATTCTCGAAAATTGCTCTGTTGGCGGCATATAACGCGAACATTAGGTCTCGCCTTGAGTATTGCTCCGTCATCTGGGCAGGCGCACCCACAACACATCTGACCAGGATTGATAGGGTAGAACATAAATTTGTAATGTGGCTTGCTCAACACTGTAGTGCCACACCTCGACCGGAATCTCTACAATATCAGGACCTTCTTCGCTTTTATAACATGACATCTGTGTCCACTCGTCGCGTACAATCCGACATCATGTTTTTTACGAAACGTTTTATGTGGCAGGACGGACTCATCAGTGTTATTGCAGAACTTTGGATTATGTGTCCCAGTCAGGAGAAATAGGCAACCTGTTTTATTTCATGTACCGTATGCACGTGTAGAAATCATTAGATGTGGCTTATTTACCAGATTATTAAGAGAAACGAACACATTTTTAGCGATGACACCAAGTGCGAACATATTCACGAACCCGCTGAATGCTTTTAAGACGCAGGTGGTCAGATACTGTGCTGCGTCACACGCTCACATCTGAGCTGCGGAGCCATCGGGCATCGATGCAGTTCTGACAGCCGTTTACCTGTTTGACCTGAAAACTGTTCACCTGTTCTGTTTACGTTTTTTTTTTAGCTAATGACTTCTCCTGTAAAGGGCACAATATGCTGTTGGAGATTGTGGACAATAAACAATAAACAATAAACAATGCAATGTTTATGGATCTGGTTAACATGATGTAACTATTCTTTCGTTTGCAAATGCTTACTTTTCAGTTGGCAGGCGAAATGACACGAGAAAGTGCTTCAAGTTATGTAACATCATAAGAATAAGGTTAAGAAATATAATATAGCCTAATATAACAAAGCCTAACGTCCAATGTTAGGAAAATTTGTTAAATGAAAAAAATACCAAATTATTTTTTCCCTCAGAACTTTTCTAAGGGAGAAACCTGACATAACCTATTCTAACCTAGCCTAACGCAACATTTTTGTAACAAAATTGTCTTGCAAAATTAGAAAGAAAATTTGATTATTTCCAACTTTCTGGTACTTTCTTTTTTTTCTCAAAACGCTCCCTTGCATGGGAGGCTAGGCTTGGTTAGGTTCGATTATGCTGAATTTTTCGTCAAGACAACCTTACCCTGATTGTTATATGTCAACAGCGTCGTTGAGAAATTTGTTATTAAAACTGGGTGAAAAAAAAATTCAAGTACCTATTCATATTAATTGGCATGCGTGATTTTCAGCAAAATATTTGCAATCACCTTCTTTAGAGCTTTACACTTTCAATACAGCACCTTTCGCCTGTTAATGATGTCTGAAATTGTATGTCCATGATATTAGCAACGCATTCGCATTCGCATTCAGCATCCTATTCGCATACTCTCCGAATTCGTTCATTTTTTCAGGATATGATCTTCGTCACTTGCAAAAGTAAGGCAAACAGCGATTCTTCAGTAGGACGAGCGGTTCGATCTCCAGAGGTCCAGAGAGGTCACTCGGGTCAAAAACGGTGTACCGTATGAAATGCGAAGTATTTCACTTAGCCGAATGATTCCAACGCCTAGATGTCCGCTGTCCATCAAAGATGCAGCACATCGAATTACGTGAACTTCAATGTCACGGTTTGACCTCAGGTCACCGAAGTTTGTTTTACTCGTGCACTACATCTATTTACGGGGTACCGAATAAAGTCATGGTGACACATTGGATATACCTGATTTTTGCAGGTCATAGTCTACATAGCACGTACATAGAGCACATCCATCAAGATGACCCATTATGGCCACTGATTGATCACTATTCGCCAAAAATGCCCCCAAAATGCAACTATACCAAATTCTTGTGTACCCGATAATTTCCGCAACATTTTACTTGGCACGACGAAAAACCACCCAGACATTAGCTATGGCCCATGGATGCAGCACATTGAAGCATCTGTCCTGCAATCTCATAGTTTGACCTATATTCGCAAAATACTGTTTTGACCATGCATTATTGCCATCTGCGTGGTACCTGATAATGCCCTCCTAAATACATTCATCGGATGGACATTAGCGCCAAAAAATCTCACATCGGACAAGAAAGCAGCACATCCAAACATGTCACCTTCAAGCTCACCATTTGACCTCAGGTCAACGAAGACTTTAACATTATACCCTATGGGAATATCACGGTGTACCGAATACAATTTCCCTGAATGCATTTATCCGATGGATATTGGCGTCGAATAATCGCCCACCGAGTAAGGACGCAGCACATCCGAGCATGTGCCCGTCAGCGTTTGACCTCAAGGTCAGGCTTTATGAAATTAAGAAAAAGAAAGTAGTCCACGTGGGTACCGTATGTGGGCCAAACGAAGCATTCAATGTAGACTATCTCAACACTGATGAATGCACTAGCAACACAAGAAGCAGCACACTGTGTGACCTGACCTCTATCGATGACGCATTTCATCAGGTAGCACTAGCGTCCCATTCAACAACGCATTCAGAAACGAATTCACCAACGTTCGTTCGTTCAGACGACGTTCAGACGTTTCGTTCAGACGTTCAGACGAATGGGAATTCGTCTGAAACTTTGACACAACCGTCGCAGAAATACCCGTACATGCATTCCGAAACCATTTTCCGCTACGACGAACCATTTCGCCTTCAGACGCGAAATGGTCAGCCATGTCAAATCTGGGGTACCGCATAACTTGCCGGAGATTTCACTTATTTGAATCATCCAAACGCTTGTGCCACCGCTGTCATGGCGGCATACAGCACACCAAGTCAACTGGTCACTCGAGGCCACCATTTGACCTCAGGTCAACGAAGACTTTAACCTTACACCCGATGGGAATATCACGGTGTATCGAATACAATTTTCTTGAATACATTTATCGGATGGATATTAGCGTCGAATAATCGCCCACCGAGCAAGGACGCAGCACATCCGAGCATGTGACTGTCATCGTCAGCGTTTGACCTCAAGTCAGGTTTAACGAAATTGAGAAAAAGAAAGTAGTCCACTTGGGTACCGTATGTGGGCCAAACGAAGCATTAAATGTAGACTATCTCAACACTGATGCATGCATTAGCAACATCAGAAACAGCACACTGCGTGACCTGACCTCTATCGATAACCCATTTCATCAGGCAGCACTAGCGTCCCATTCAGCAACGCATTCAGAAACGAATTGGCCTCTGAAGGCGAAATGGTTCGTCGTAGCGGAAAATGGTTTCGAGATGCATGTACGGGTATTTCTGCGACGGTTGTCAAATTTTCAGACGAATCGGAGAACATTGGTGAATTGGTTTCTGAATGCGTTGTTGAATGGGACGCTAGTGCTACCTGATGAAATGGGTCATCGAGGTCATCGATAGGGGTTAGGTCACGCATGTGCTGCTTCTTATGTTGCTAGTGCATGCATCAGTGTTGAGATAGTCTACATTTAATGCTTCGTTTGGTCCACATACGGTACCCATGTGGACTACTTTCTTTTTCTGACTTTCATAAAATCTGGCCTGAGGTCAAACGCTGACGCTGACAGTCACATGCTCGGATATGCTGCGTCCTTGCTCGGTGCGCGATTCTTCGACGCCAATATCCATCCGATAAATGTATTCAAGAAAAATGTATTCGGTACACCGTGATATTCCCATAGGGTGTAATGTTAAAGTCTTCGTTGACCTGAGGTCAAATGGTGAGCTTGAAGGTGACATGCTTGGATGTGCTGCTTTCTTGTGCGATGGGAGATTTTTGGCGCTAATGTCCATCCGATGAATGTATTTAGGAGGGTATTATCAGGTACCCCGTAGATGGCAATAATGCATGGTCAAAACAGTATTTTGCGAATATAGGTCAAACTATGAGATTGTAGGCCAGATGCTTCAATGTGCTGCATCCATGGGCCATAAGTAATGTATGGGTATTTTTTTCGTCGTGCCAAGTAAAATGTTGCGGAAATTATCGGGTACACAATAATTTGGTATAGTTGCATTTTTGGGGAATTTTTGGCGAATGGTGATCAATCAGTGGTCATAATGGGTCATCTTGATTGATGTGCTCTATGTACGTGCTATGTAGACTATGACCTGCAAAAATCAGGTATATCCAATGTGTCACCATGACTTTATTCGGTACCCCGTAAATAGATGTAGTGCATGAGTAAAACCAACTTCGGTGACCTGAGGTCAAACCGTGACATTGAAGTTCACGTAATTCGATGTGCTGCATCTTTGATGGATAGCGGACATCTAGGCGTTGGAATCATTCGGCTAAGTGAAATACTTCGCATTTTATACGGCACACCGTTTTTGACCCGAGTGACCTCTGGACCTCTGGAGATCGAACCGCTCGTCCTACTGAAGAATCGTTGTTTGCCTTACTTTTGCAAGTGACGAAGATCATATCCTGAAAAATGAACGAATTCGGAGAGTATGCGAATAGGATGCTGAATGCGAATGCGAATGCGTTGCTAATATCATGGACATATGGACATTGAAATTGTGAAGGCGCGACCGTTTTGCTGAGGAAGCTACTCCAAATGTACCTTAAGGTAGGGGAGATTCAGTTGACTGGGCATGTAATTTTTAGTGTCGGTGAGGGTAGTACCATACTTGGTGGGCATTGGGTCACGGTCCTCCATTATTATTCAAGGGCGGATTTTTTAAAATAAAAAAGTGGTTATGGGAGCAGCATCTCTCAGAACTGGGAGTGTTTTCTATTGTGAAGGGTGCTATCAGCTGAAGAACCCGTTGAGTGGGAAGTGGGAAGAGCTGCACTCAAATGTGCAAGAGAGCACCTTGTTCCTGTCAAATAGGAGCCACATGTCCATCAAGGAGTGGGAGCACATGCCCTCAAATTTCCCCTAGGTCTGTCAGTGGCGTGATCATGGCACCAGAATTTCTTTCTTAAATGTGCTGATGTGAGTGGAACTAAAAGTTTGGATTGTAGGTTCCAAAACCTGCCACAAATTACCAGTGGCGCAGCCAGGATTTTCTTAAGGGGGCGTGACCCCAACAATGTCATGAAGTGGAAAACGCTTTTGCGCGGGAATCTCATCGATTTTTTCCCCGTTTTACGTGGTGAAAATCGCAACAATTTCTTGTATCATCCAGTATCTTTTTGTTTGCTAAAGGGATGGGGCGGGCCCCCAGCCCCCTTCGCTGCGTCTTTGCAGGTTGTTACTGCCTGCCCAAAGCTTTAAAAAATATACCCCAAAGTCAGAGTGCTGCCCCAACAAGACCCTCAGCTCTGCCAGAGAGCACATTAGGCACATGACGAATGTTTTCTTATTGGTATGTTTATATGTTTGGAATTTATTTTGCAGAAGAGACGGTAGAACACCTGCTGTGCTTCTTCCACGAGTTGGAGGTCATGCAGGGGTCGTACCTTGTGAAATCAGCTCCCTGCATCGATGAAAACATGTTCGTCGAGGAGGGCGAGGAAGTGCTGAAATTCAACCTATCAACGCAGTATACCGACTACTTCCTTCAAGCGTTATCCTGAATATGTGATGGAGACGAACGTATTTGTAAAAGTGTCGAAAGATGTGTCCTTTCTGGTGTAAGACGGGTTGGGGTAGTGCAAAGGGCTCTGCAAATTGGAGACGTCCTTGGAGGCTCTCCAAGGGCGTTTTGTTTAACTTGTTCCTAGATATTGCCGCATAGAATTAATAAATGCACCGCATTTTCTGTGTCTCACGCGTTTGGAAATGTACGAAAGGGTTCAAGTGATCAGCTTGTATTGGAGGGCGACAGCATGTTAGGCATAGCCCAAAATATCTTCAGCGGATTGATGTTTATGGAAGAGCCAAT
>JAOTOM010004658.1:10000-257500 GCA_034440615.1 Ashinkailepas kermadecensis | reverse complement strand
TGCTTCTGCTTCAAAAGATCTGTTGCAGCGCTGGAATGGCGCCATTATTTGTAGACAATGCAAGGTTAGTTGTCTGCTGAAAATGGCGGCGGAGAGTGTGCATGTGCAAACCAGGTCACAATCGGCAACGGGTTTGGCGGATTTTGTTGGTTCCGCTCAGAAGCTTGTGAGATCCGAATTACCAACGCTAAGGGAAGTCCTACGTCATGGCTTATTCCTACAGAGCACAGCACAGAGCACAGATCTGGCCGATAAGAGGAACATTCCCTATGCAGACATCGCCAAAGAACTTGCCGTAGAAGTTATGACTATCTGGCAAAGAGCTAACAGGAAGTTCCGTCCATCAGTCGTTATAAGTGAGCGGCAACTACACAGGAATATCGAGACAGCTCTGAAAATAGCATCCGACATCGGCAGAAGAAGAGTAACGTCGAAAAAAGAGGTGCAAAAGGCAACCGACAGGCCAGACAAACTCCTAGATTTGACGCGTGGTAAATGTCCGATTGTGGCGTGCGATCAAGCCGGTTGTGAGGGCTGTGACACCGAGGCGCGTGTGCAGCTGCCCCCGAGAGCGGAAAATTCCACGCATCGAACTCAAATTCCTCATGAGCCAAAGGCAAAAGTCAAGTGATATGAAGGGATCGATGCATATGATGGGGGAAGGTGCCATTGAGTCCAGGAGAGAGAGAGCACGCGAAGTGAGACAGGACACAGCAAGGGCTCGGGATGAGAGGGCGAGACTCGAGAGAGAGTCAACTTCTGATGAAAGGACTTCAGGGGAGATGATGAGAGAAATGATGCCTGAAGATGTCGATAACAGTGCCGACACAGAAGATGATGCAGAATCTTTAACGAGTCAAGTGCAGCCCAGCGGCACCAGAAATATGGTAAAAATAGCACAGACTGCACTCGCGGCTATTCGCTTCAATGTGTCCGATTACGCAACCGCTGCTGTCGCGAGCGGATATCTGCAGGATCTCATGAGGGCTGGCATTGTGCCAAAGAATATAGGACATCTCGCAGTAGATCGAATGAAGGTCACTAGGGCCAAGAACAGTCTGATGATGAGCATGAGGAAAGACGGACGGAAAGAAGGCGGAGCGGAATGTGTGATGTTTGACAGCAGGATTGATGCGACTAAAGTAATTATCTATGACGAAGAAACACAGACAAATCACACGACATTGAGGATGGAAAACCACTATTCACTAACTGACGAAGCCGGAAAGTATCTCACTCACTTTACCCATGAGAAGGTAGAGGGAACCAAGTCTTCTTCAGAACAAGCTGCAGACTTTATTGTGAATTGGATGACGACACACGGAGTTGATGAAACACTCGTCGCTATCGGAGCTGACTCGACTGCAAGCAACACTGGCCACAAAGGTGGAATCATCCACTTCATTGAGCAGAAGCTGGGGCGAAAGTGTGCGTGGCTGGCGTGCGAGCTCCATACGAATGAGCTACCTCTTCGCCACCTCATCGAACAGCTGGGTGAGAGGTCATTCCAGTTCGCAGCATGCTCTCGCTAAACCGTGTTGTCAGTCTTGGTAATCCGGTTATGAAGTCTCATTATGATACAGAGGTCAGTATTATGCCTCTCTTTTGGCTAGGGCCCGTTATATTCCGATATACAGATGTATTTATCCCTGTATGCATTTTAAAGAATTGTGAATTCCTGCTGCAAACGTTTTGCCAAATAAATATTTTAGCGCACTGCAAATCATGACTCCCAGAATCCGGAACTCTAAAGGTATAGACTGAATAGATACCTATTAGAGTTATAGCATGTTTTGCAGATGGCAAGACAAACTCCAAGACGGGGTTTTCGGGCGAGGTGGACAAACTGCTGCAGCGAGCGAAGGATCTCCCTGTGAACTTCAAGTTCAAGCCCATCACGACCGGGGAACCCTTGATCGACCTGCCGGACGAAGTCGTGCGGGACTTGTCAAAGTCAAAGTCAAAGTCATTTATTAAGGCACTGCCACATTGTGGAACTTACGAAATACCTAGTCAATTGATCACATTCCTGCCATCACGTTAGATAAAATTGTAAAAGATAAAGGATAAAATCACATTACAATTTACGGACGGTGCAGCTTCGTAAAAATACCGGCTAGAAATTCATTCAGTTGCTCATGACATCCAATACAGACAAGCATTGCGACTCTGGTATGGTTCTTCACACAGGTCACCTAGCTACCTAGTTGTATGGTTGAGGCTGATAGCACGCACGAAGGTAGCACGGCTAATTGTGTCGCGTGCTTGACCGGGAAACGCATTCCACTGGAGAGTGGAGCGGTAGGAGAAGCCCCGCTGGGTGGCTGCTAACCTACATCGTTGCAGGTGAAGTGCCCCAGCATCGGAAGCACGAGTGCTTCTCTCCGACACAGCCGAGCGTTCAACAAACATTTCCCTGATGGCAGATGGGCAGTTCGCGACACATGGACTTGGACGAGGAGCTTCAGGACTTCAGGGGTGAAGTGCTGCCGGAATTTGAAGAGGGACACGATGATGGCGGTGCACTTCCGGATGATGGAGGATATGTGCTTCTCCCACGTCAGCTGCTGGTCGAGGAATACTCCGAGCACTTTCACTGCTGGAGCCGGGTGGATATATTTTTCCGAGATCATGATGTGAAAACCTGAAGCTTTTTTTTTAGAGAAGATCTGGTGCCAAGAATGGTGAAGCAGGTCTTGTCCGGGTTCATTTTTAGACTATTGGACTGGAACCACTTTTGGAGTGCATGGAGAGATTCCTCGACCCGCAACCGAAGGTGGGAGAGGCTGACGACGTCAGGAGCAGAGTGGTCTAGGAGGTCGGTGTCGTCAGCGTAGGCCACAAGGCGACCGTGAGGAAGGAAGGAGGACAGATCATTGATGAAGAGGAGGAACAGGATCGGCCCAACGATAGACCCCTGAGGGACACCGTGGGTCAGGAGGAGTGTGGAGGAGTCGCCCGAGACCATCTGCTTCCGATCAGAGAGGTAGCTTTTGAACCACGGGAACGGGATGCCGTACCACCCCAGCTTACTCAGGAGAACGCCATGGTCAACGCTGTCGAAGGCCTTACTTAAGTCAATCGTCGTTAACGACGCGACGTGACCGATGTCGATGGCCCTAGAAATCCATTCGACAGCGTCGAGCAGGGCGTCCTCCGTCGAATGACCGGGGCGGTAGGCGTGCTGAAACGGGGACAGAATATTGTTCGACAACAGATAAGCCACAAGTTGGGAGCAAACGACTTTTTCCGTGATTTTGGAGAGAACAGAGAGATTCGAGATAGGCCGAAAGTTGTTCACATCATCTTGCGTGCCAGATTTGTGAATGAGAGTGACGCGAGCGACTTTCCAAGCACTCGGGAAGGTTTGTGAGGTGATGGATGTGTTGACGAGGTGGAGCAGGTGCGGGCCGATCACTGCAAAACATCGCTTGATCGCAAACAATGGTACGACATCAACTCCCACCGCTCGAGACGAGCTCATACGGCTTATGGCCTTCGATAACTCGGGGAGCGTGGCGGGACAAAACACAAGAGCAGAGGCGCACACTCCGGGTGGTCTGTGTGGGCACTGCTCTATGTCGCCGGTTCGTCCCGCCTCCTCGGCAATACGGGCTCCCACCGCCGCGAAGTGGGCGTTGAAGTCGTCTGCCCTCGCCGTGGTGTCGTCGTCTCTGCCTGGGAGGCCTGCCGCGGGACGGAGACCGAAATGCTTCATTCGGCTCCAGAATGAGCGCCGATCGGTCAGCAGGTCCGCACACAAGAACTCGCGCCTGGCCCTGACCTGTTCGCTCATGAACCCGTTCCTACATCTCCGGTACTCCTGGCGTGCGGTGTCGTCATCTTCGCTCCTCCTCCACACCTCGCACGCCTCGCGACAGTCCTCTTTTGCAGCATCGATGCCGGGGTCGTTACGCAGCCACGGACAGTCAGGGTGCCGGATCCTGCTTGTCACCAGCGGGCAGTGCAGGTCCACGGCTGCGTTCCAGATGCGCATGAAGACTTCAAGCTTGCCGTCGATGTCGGCGCGGTCGTACATAGGCTGCCAATCGGTGGTGATGAAGTGCAGGCAGAGTGTGTCCCAATTCATCTTCGCCCACGGCCTTCTGGTAATGGGTGGCAGTGGCCTGTTCCGCTGCCTCCTGACCTCGCCCCTGAGCAAGACCGGCAGGTGATCTGCCACCGGCTCCGGTAGGACAGTGACTGTCGCCTTCCCCTCGGGCAGGTTTGTGATGGCTACGTCCAGCAGAGACGGTCTGGGGAGGAGGTGGGTTGGCTCTCGCACGAGCTGCCCCAGGTTCAAGTCGTTTAGTGAGGACAGAAAACGACGTGATGCAGCACTCTCTGCTCCTTCCAGTGAGTTCAAGTTGTAGTCTCCAAGACCCAGCACCGGATGTCCTCGTGAGACTGCTTCCCGGAGCTGGCGCTCGATCAGGTCAGTGACGCGAATAGTGGCTGATCTGGTGGGTCGGTAGGTCACTCCCACGGTCACCGTCTGTCGTCCTCTCCCGCCCACTGACATCCACAGCGACTCCAGCTGTGGGTCTGATCCCCCGATGTTGAGCCTCACGGCTCGGAGTGAGTCGCGGATGATCAGAGCAACTCCTCCACCCCGAATCTTATCGGCGTTGGGATCGGCGGGCGTCTCCCGATCGCGTCTGGTTATCGAATACCCTGGAAAAACCAGCGCTCTGTCCAGTACTTCCGGCGTTAACCATGTTTCCGAGACCGCCAGTCCATCCAGGTCGTGGTCCTGAAGCAGGTCATTGACCAGGTTAAGCTTCGGGGCGAGGGACCATGCATTGATATGTCCTAAATCATCAGACCAGCGGTACGCGTACGGGATGGTGCAGGCGGTGCGGTCTGGGGAGCTGCCGAGGGACCTGGCCCTCTTGCAGCACGGGCCTATCTGTCATAGCCGGTGGTTAACCACTGGCTGTGCGCTTCTCCGACTGTGGGTAGCCGACCACGGCCTAGCGGGAGAGCTACTGCTGAGACTCGAGCGGCTCGTCACATTCGTTGTCAGCTGCTACTTCAAAATGTGGTTTGACATGAAGGTCAGAAGTAGCTGGCTGGACGCGCCACGCCACGTCATCACGGCCCTTCGATGCCTCCGGCAACAGGATCGGGTGGTTCAGGACGCTGTTGCACCACACATCAAGCGTGGCGCGTGGTTTGCACACAGTGAGGCGGTTCTGCAATCGATGGTGTGCAGCAGCAGCCGCACCGAGCGGGAGTTTGGTGTCGCCAAAATCCTCCAGCTGCGCAAGGGCGACGATCGAGGGAACATGTCCGTCAGGGAAATGAGAAAGCCCAAGCTGAACGAGGGCGCCACCAAGCTAGAGGAACTGATATACTCGGATAACGCACATGAGCCGGTGCTCACCTGCGGTCTCAGCAGCGACTAGATGAAGGAGTTCATTGAAGCTCCGATGATTGCTCCCACCTACGCCGCTCATACGCAGGACACCGAGCGCATAGTGAAGGAGGTAACGGCGGCATCTGCCGCAGTGTACGGGTTCCACCGCCGAGACGGATTTATTCGGGCTCGAGACGTTCACAGGGAGCTGCTGCCAGTGTTTGCTACGAAACGTGACATGATGCGAATGCAACAGATCATAGAGGAGTAGGGAGAAAGCAAACGTAACATGCGTGCAGTAGCATCACTGGTAGCAGCTGCCTGTGATTGTAACCCGATAGGCTTCTTTCCTCTTGGCGTGTATTTGTTTGTCCTGTCGTCTGTTACAAATGTATCACCTGTAACCGTTGGATATATGACTTACATTCTTGTTAATTATAAATATAATCGTATGTACCATCCCTATACTTTTTCACATGAAACAGGATTTATAATGAGTTGTGATAATTTTGAGTGCTGGATTCGAATTCTGCACCTACATTTACGTCTAGAACTTTAAAACCGGGAATTTCGGACACTTTCCAACTTTGACCATCTGTGACCTATGACCTTTGACTTTGAGAAGAAATGATGCATTATATAATAGCACAAGCTTCGGATTAGGCATATAAGTAATATAATCCCAATTTTGTTGATCTATTCTGTAACCGTAACAAGATAAATCCCAGAAACCTATAAAAACTGCCTTTTTTGGCCAAACTGAGGTCGATGACCTGACCTGGAGCGTGAACCCGTGATCTAAGGTCATCATATTTGGTGTCGATGGATTTATCTCGTTACGTGCAACATTATAAAGCTTGTTTCACGGTTCTATCTTAATTACGAAGGAAATGAGGATAAATTTAGCCTATTTTTGGGGAAATTTTGGATTTTAAAGTGCGATTTTGCGCACGAAAAATTTGAAATAAAAAATTAACAAAATATGTTTACATGTTCCTTATGACCAAAGGCAAAGAACCCCACTACGCGGTTTTTCCAGAAAAATACTTCGTCTCTGACGTTCTACCTTAGCGGCCAGGCCATTAGGATGAATTTGGCTGCTTGGGCAGTCGTCACCGCTGGGGCGGCCGTTGTCGCTAGGACAGTTGTGGCCGCTGGGGCGACCGAGGCCGCTGCAGCGGCCAATTGAGCCGCTGCCACTACTGAGACGACCATCACCGCTGGGACGACTGTAGCCACTGTAGCATAAACGGCCGCTGAAATGGTCTTCGCCGCTGTGGCAGCCGTGGCTACCGGGACAACTGTCATCGCTGGGGCGCGGCCTTCGGCATTCGGGAAGTCACCTAATAATGGTGATACTTCATCCTCAAGGAACCGTTTATTGCTGCAGCAGGTAACGGCACTTTTTCAGGATGAATATGCATCATAGGGAGATCGCTCAGACGAGCCTTGCCTATTTCGATCCTCCTTAAGGATTTCCCGCCTGTAGGCACGACTCCTGGCACCTGTTTACTCCTCAGAGTCATGCTCCTCATGGCCCTGCTTATGCCGCAACTGCTAGGGTTCAATTTGATTCGAGACTTTCTAGCTGGCATGGACCCTCGTGGTCCCTCCGTCGGCTGGGAGCCCTCTTTAACGGCTCAGAATACTCTCGTCCTGTCGGAGGCACCTCTTTCAACAGCTTGAGACTTGTCTATCACACCAGGGGCCACTGTGCGGCTTCGGCCACCTCTGTCGGCCTAGGAGCCCTCCATACCGGTTCGGGGCCGTCTCCGATGGTCCGGTGTTCCTCCGCAGCTAGGGGTCCTCCCAATCGGTTAAGGGGCCCTCCTTGGCGATCCAGGGCCTTTTCCGTCAGGCCGGAGGTCCGTTGTCAAATGCGTGGTCTCCACCATCTGGTCAGGGGCCATTTCTTCTGATTTTGCCCTGCTGTCAGCCCAGGGATTCTACCAACGATCCGGGGTCTCTCTGTCGACCTAGAAGCCCTTCACATCGGCCCAGCCCAAGGCCCTCATCATCTGCTCGTAAGCACTCTCCGTTGACTCTGAGCCCTCTTTATCAGCCCGGGACCCTCTCCTTCAGCCCGGGGCCCATTTCGTTGGTCCAGAGGCTTCTCACATCTGCCCAGGGGCCCTTTATGTCCACCCAGGGGTCCCTTGCGGGGTCCCTGTGCATACGCCTTAAAAGGTCCTTGCAGGTTCCTCAATGTGGTCGCCTGGAGGACCCCCGGACCCTTCATGGGCATCTGACCACTTCGCTGTCTCCCTTGGCTACACCACTTGGTGTGTTAGTGCCGAAGAAGTTATTACTCTTGATCAGATTCCACAGACCATGATCAGCATACAATCCATTACGAGCGCTGAATGATAGAGGGCATGAGTCTGGCTAAATGACTTAAATGTTGCAGGCACAGGATCAAGGATTATAGCGGAAAGAAAACTTGCGAACGTACCGCAACTGGGCCGAATCGGTAACTCGTGAAACATGAGCGCATTTTGTCCAATTTCGGCAGAAGTGGATTGCACCTATTTCTTTCAGAAATAGGTGCAATATATTTTGACACATTGCATTGAAATTTCGAACACACCATATTCAACATGGAAGCTCGGTTTTGAAAACAGTGTCTTTGTTGTCGGCATAAGCGCCTTGTAGACCAATCCGCTTTAGTAGAAATTGGCAGCACTCTTGCCAAAATTGGGCTTCTCCGACGAATGTTGTACACGTATCTCACAGCCGAATGCACAGTGCCCAACTGTTGTGAAATAACATAGTCGGCACGGCGTGTCCTTTCTGTCTCACAGCTCTTCCCGTCAATTCACGCCACACAATCGTTCAGCGCAGCAGCTCCTATAACGCTGTCACTGAAGTAGTCGGCTGGCCGACCCCAGGGCACACAGGTCACGTGTCATGACGTCACCGCGCGATTTATAGCTGTCCGAGCTGGAGCTGGCTGAGCTGGCGCCGTCTAAGATCCACCAAAAAAACCTGTCCTTACCCAAAACAAATACGAGCACTTGAAAGGAAACATCGTTATACAAGTCTCTGAAAAAAACTGGAAGAATCGGTCTTGTTCGGAGTTAAACTTGAAACGCTGCAACAAAAGGTAAAAAGCTTGAAAGACGTTACCGTCGGGCCGGGTCGGGCTCGACTGGTTCGATTATATGAGCTTCCACCGTATATTCACGAGTGTAGGGACGCTCGGGCTTGCCCCCCCCGGGTAGCAATAATACATGTAGAGCTTATTGAGGGGAAGGGTGAAATAAATTAGCAAAGGGGTCACATCGAGTGCACGTGCCTAACGGAAGTCGCAGTGTGTCGACGCCATGGAGTGTGTCCATTGCCGACAGTCAATCCAGGAACAATGTAACATGGATACATTTTTGGTTGGTTTGATGGCTGTCTGTTTCTGCGAGTAAATCTGCTTTGCATTGTAATACATACATTGCAGCATTATGACGAATGAGCTTACTATTGTTCGCATATTGGAGCCCGGGCACGTCATCCAGAAATGACGTTCAATACATGCCGATGAATGGCATGCCATCATCTACCGATCTGCGTCGCCATACGCGCGCACACTCACAACACACGACCATACATCGGTGCTACGCATGGGCAAGCATGCACCCACGCCCAAACGCCCACGCACGCACGCATACATACATACATGTGCATGCACGCGCAAAGGGCGTACACACCAGGCGCTGACCGCGTGATCAGTTCACCGTCACCATTTGCACAAGCCGTGCACTCCGTAATAGTTACAATAATGGCCTAGAGCAAGTGATGGCATTGCAGAAGAATACATCGGAATCAGACGTTATCACACGGAGCAGATCACCAGTCGGCAGATATCACTTGGAGGAGCAGATGCCATCAGCATCAGACGCCATCACACTGAGCATATATGTATATCACCAGACGGCAGATAGCACAGGGAAAAACAGACACCATCAGCATCAGACGTTATCACACGACGCATATCACCAGACGGCAGACATCACCAGGAAGAGCAGACACCATCAGCATCAGACGTTATCACACGACGCATATCACCAGACGGCAGACATCACCAAGAAGAGCAGACACCATCAGCATCAGACGCTATCACACCACGCATATCACCACACGGCAGGTATCACCAGGAAGAGCAGACACAATCAGCATCGGACGCTATCACACGACGCATATCACCACACGGCAGATAGCACAGGGAGGAACAGATGCCACCAGCATCAGACGCCATCACACTGAGCATATATATATATATATATATATCACCAGACGGCAGATAGCACAGGGAGGAACAGATGCCACCAGCATCAGACGCCATCACACTGAGCATATCACCAGACGGCTCTCTGATGTATGCTATCAGCAGCAGCAGGCGGCATCGGCCGGCACCCGTCACCACCAAGTGTGCCGAGGTGGCTCACAGGTGCACGCGTACGTGTCAATCTTCTGCGAAAACGATAGCGAATCGATGAAATGTGCTAACGGCGCGTATGTCGTGTGCCAGATGTTATGCAGGGCCAAGTGGCTGTCCTGCCGTGCACTAGCTTTGGGAGGCGTGCTGGTGGTGTGGGCGGTAGACGGTGGAGTTGCCACAGAAGCGGCCCGGCGAACGCCCGAGGCACCTGAAGCGGGTCACGTAGGTCGTGAACTGATTGCCGCCGGACGGAGCAGCTGGTCGGCTGACTGACCAAGGCCATCATGGCTATTCAGTGTTTGTTGCTGTTAGTCAGCATTGGAGGCGCCATATCAGGTGAGACATGTGTCAGTTGAGTACCTGCTAGAATGATAGGCTTGGGTTAGGTGCACTGGCTTATTTATTCCGGCAGTTTGGAAATACATTTTACAGTTGAATTCGGTCCTGTTTTAAGGTAGCGCATTATTTTCTTTAGCGCTTAAACGTTTTGGGGTTGCTTTGATTGTGCAAAATTTTCAGCAGCATGCAAATTGCCAAGTAAAAAGGAATAAGCATGCAACATCGCCAGGGGATAATGCAGAGCGGATGCCCTGGGAGCATGTGCCCCTCCCATGGAAAAGTGGCGCCCCTCCAGTGACACCAGAATGCCCAACCCCCATCCCGCTCAACTGATTTTTTTCAGCGAATGGCACCACTCTCAGAGGAATTGGCGTCCTCTGAGGGAAAAATACTTCTTTCTGAGACGAAAAGGCTCCCTTCCAGTGCGCTGAAATGCCCCCCCCCCCCCCATTCAACGAGTTTTCACCCGAAGTCGCCTCTCCGAGGAAATTAAACCTCTCCAGACGAGTGACCTCCAGGAAACTTCCTGGATCCGCTCCTGGTCATCGTTCAATGATGTGCGCGAGTGCTTGTTCAATAACTGCAATGAATTGCAAGACTCAGCCGCAATAAGTGCTGCTGCCGCAATATTCCCTGCCCCCCCCCGCCGCCCATTGTAATTCAGTGCACTGTCCGATGCAGTCGACTTCCAAAGAGAGAGGGATGGGAGACAAAGGGGCCGGCCAAGCGGGGCCGGACAGCCGGTGGATTTCTGGAAAACTTTGTTAAGCTGCCAAATGCTAGCGGATTTATGGGGGAAAAATTGTCGGACGGAGGGGGTACGACGCGGTCTTATAGTTATAAATACTTCCTTTCGGATGGGGGAGCCAAACACGTGTCGTCTCTATTCAATCAGGATATTTATATCGCCGGCAAGGTACCCAATGACTGCTTGGCCCCCTCTTCATATTAAAGAGGAGCCATGTCCGCATTCCCCCATCCCCTGGTCTCACTAGTGGTCACGTGCATGTGCGGCCAAATTCTGCAGGTCATGTCCACAAATGCAACACGTGCAAGACAGAGAACGCCGCGGAGGTGTTCGCCAACTTTCACTGCGACGAGATTCCTGCGACGGCGCCCGACTGCACCCTGATCGGACACGGCAGATCCGGCTTCCAACAGATATGTCCGGCCAACAGTCACTGTCTCACCATCACCAGCCAGGGTAGGTCAGAAATGAGCCTCCCACCGGTACATACAAGGAGCAGGGCAACAAGTAGACATTTCCAAATGCATCCTATTGCACACACTGCAAACTTGCTGTTTTTAAGCTTGCAGTGCACTTGCTCGGCACACTTTTTTTGTTTGTTACAGAGACCAAAGTTCACGCCACGAAAACAGATACATGCTATGAAAATACCACAAAAGGGAATCTGATGCTCTTGACTGAGTACCTATTTGCATCACAAGGCTAAACTAGATGCAGTGAAATGCTACAAAGCAGAACATACAGAGAGTCAACGATAAAGTGGTACATTTAATTATTGTTAACACCAAAATAATAAGTACGTGATAAGTGTGGGTCTGGGAAAGGTTCATACCATGACCACCGAGGCCATTAGGTGAATTTTACGCACAAAATTTAACCAAAATGATGAAGGCCACTTGAAATTCGCTTCCCTCCAAGCATCTTTTTTGAGCAGATGCAACATATTTGGAGTTGACAGGATACGGGGGACTGCTCCTAATCCCTACACCTATGGGTCTTATCTATGATTTGAAACATAAAAAATGGCACATAGTTGGTATTCAAAGATATTGATGAATACTATATTGAACATTTGAAGCCTGTGTACGTTATTAGTTTTCGGACAGGAACGATCACATGCGATAATGTTTTGTTTTGCGAAATTACCTTTAACCTGATCTGCGAGATCAACAAACGGACCGAAGTAGACTTCTGGTATTAATGGCGATATATCATAATGCGCAGCACGCTGGCATCGTTCCCTGTCGCTAACACGTCGTTTTGAAACACTGAGAGCGGGAGGGGTACAACAACTCCTGCACTGGGGAAGGTGGCAGCATGTCGTACACGGGTCAGGGCTTGTGATCTGCTCAACAAGGCGTATTGCTGGCAAGATTCGTTTCATGAACTCCTGATGGAATATCAGCGTTTAACACGCGCACCGGAGGGTACGTCACGGCACACAAACCGGGGAGGTGGGCGGACTCCCCCAAGATCTCGGAAGCTAATGAAGCTAATAACACGAAATTTGGCGTGGAGATTCCAGCTGTAATGCATTTTCTTCCGTATACATTGTACGACCCGAAGTTAATGCCTTCAAGGTCCAATGAAGTCGACCGATCCGTCGGTGCGCCGTACCGCCACGCCACCACACCGACGAAACCACTCGTGGCGGTCGGCCGGCGGCGGCCCGTCGGCCACTTTGCACCCCACGCTTCCTATACTTACCAAAGGATTTAATTTTTTTAAAATAATATTTGCACGCGATCCGCTTGTTCCATTTGGAACAAAGTCACACGATTGCATGACATTATGATTACCCGTTTATGAGATACCTTTGAGAATAAAAAAAAACAGAAAAGGTGGGCGGATTTCGCCCCACCCTCCCCGGTGCGCGTGTTTATCTCTATGCTCACGTGTAAGCACTATTATGGTGCCTACAACTGCAAAGATATGGTGCACGTGCTACCTTCACGACGATTATTATCACTACCGCTAAAAGGCTACCTCGATGCTATGCTCTTGCCGCTATGCTCAACGCTGCTGCAATGCTGGTAATGACCTGGCGCCATGTCTTTCAGCCGAAGAGCTGCGCGTCTGCACGCAGAAAGGTCAAGTGGGCACAATCACAACCACCGACGGTATTGTGATGACCGTGTGCGGCTCCGATATGTGCAACTCGGCAGAGTACGCCGCTGGTCGTCCTGCCCTGGCGGTACTGTTGCTGCCACTGACCGCCGTCCTCAGTCAGCTGTGGTAGTACGTCACTGGCCGGCCGGCCCTGGCAGTGCTGCTGCTGCCACTGACCGCTGTCCTCAGTCAGCTGTGGTAGTACGCCGCTGGTCGGCCGGCCCTGGCAGTGCTGCTGCTGCCACTGACCGCCGTCCTCAGTCAGCTGTGGTAGTACGTCACTGGCCGGCCGGCCCTGGCAGTGCTGCTGCTGCCACTGACCGCTGTCCTCAGTCAGCTGTGGTAGTACGCCGCTGGTCGGCCGGCCCTGGCAGTGCTGCTGCTGCCACTGACCGCCGTCCTCAGTCAGCTGTGGTAGTACGCCGCTGGTCGGCCGGCCCTGGCAGTGCTGCTGCTGCCACTGACCGCCGTCCTCAGTCAGCTGTGGTAGTACGTCACTGGCCGGCCGGCCCTGGCAGTGTTGCTGCTGCCACTGACCGCTGTCCTCAGTCAGCTGTGGTAGTACGCCGCTGGTCGGCCGGCCCTGGCAGTGCTGCTGCTGCCACTGACCGCCGTCCTCAGTCAGCTGTGGTAGTACGTCACTGGCCGGCCGGCCCTGGCAGTGTTGCTGCTGCCACTGACCGCCGTCCTCAGTCAGCTGTGGTAGTACGTCACTGGCCGGCCGGCCCTGGCAGTGCTGCTGCTGCCACTGACCGCTGTCCTCAGTCAGCTGTGGTTGTACGTCACTGGTCGTCCGGCCCTGGCAGTGCTGCTGCTGCCACTGACCGCTGTCCTCAGTCAGCTGTGGTAGTACGTCACTGGCCGGCCGGCCCTGGCAGTGCTGCTGCTGCCACTGACCGCTGTCCTCAGTCAGCTGTGGTAGTACGCCGCTGGTCGGCCGGCCCTGGCAGTGCTGCTGCTGCCACTGACCGCCGTCCTCAGTCAGCTGTGGTAGTACGTCACTGGCCGGCCGGCCCTGGCAGTGTTGCTGCTGCCACTGACCGCTGTCCTCAGTCAGCTGTGGTAGTACGTCACTGGCCGGCCGGCCCTGGCAGTGCTGCTGCTGCCACTGACCGCCGTCCTCAGTCAGCTGTGGTAGTACGTCACTGGCCGGCCGGCCCTGGCAGTGCTGCTGCTGCCAGTGTTGCTGCTGCCACTGACCGCTGTCCTCAGTCAGCTGTGGTAGTACGTCACTGGCCGGCCGGCCCTGGCAGTGCTGCTGCTGCCAGTGTTGCTGCTGCCACTGACCGCTGTCCTCAGTCAGCTGTGGTAGTACGTCACTGGCCGGCCGGCCCTGGCAGTGCTGCTGCTGCCACTGACCGCCGTCCTCAGTCAGCTGTGGTAGTACGTCACTGGCCGGCCGGCCCTGGCAGTGCTGCTGCTGCCACTGACCGCTGTCCTCAGTCAGCTGTGGTAGTTAACTGTGCCGGAGGGCAGGTGACGGATGCCATTTAACCACTCGTGCGCCTACAACAGAAGTGGTTCAGTGTCTGTCCAAGTCAAACCTGCCTGTTCTATTTTCTCATTTGGACGTATTTTTAGTCTAATATGGGTGGCAGGAAAACTAATTTCATGTTGGTCACAAGTTTTGCCTTTAAGCTGGGTCATTGTGATTGTAGTCACCTCAGAATTGTTCCACGGATATGTTATCGTAATTCCTAATGGCTATCGCTTCGATTGTGTAATATAATACAACAAGGTCACGTCCTTATAGATAAGATTACGTCGTGGTGTTATGATGAATCGCGATTGGACCATCATGATAAAGTATTGGACCATCGTGATAAAGTATTGCAGTTAATCCGCTTGGCCTAACTCGACATCGTTAAGCTTCAGAATGCACTATTCATCGTTAGACTTAACAAATTCACAAACCGGGTATTATGTGGCATTTGGGAGATTTGGTGGAAATCGCGATTCTCGAAAATCCTGGAAGGAACGCGCGGCAGTTGGAAGTGTTTTTAAATCGCCCTCAAATAAACATGGCTCCTTTGCATTCACGTCTCCCTGGAAGATCCATCATTCGCTTTGTTTCTACTGGCCATATACAAGGGTGTCAGATGCGGTGCAGAGTAGTTATGGCGGTTGCCATGCCAACATTCGTAGACAATGCAGATGCATTTTGAAATCCATCCGCAATATGCGACTTGTTCGCAGCACATGATTGCAGGTCGGACATTTCAACGATACACATGCAAAGCGTATAGCTTCAGTTTCCTCCGCGGCGGCGGACGGCGATAGAAGGTTCCAGCGAGGACGTCGCAGCTCGCAGCTCGGCTACTCCCCGGCGAGAGAACTCGCCGGGAGTCGCCAGTCTCCACCTTCGATCGAGGGGTGAAGACTGGCCACCGAGAGCCGGGCGCCCCGCGGCAAGGCGGATCGGATCGCCTCCGAACAAATGTGGGAAAGGAGAGAGGAGCGGAACACCCTCATTGATCAGCACTCGGTAGAACATAATGATATTCCTCACTCACCTTCCCGCTTTTTCTCTCTTCTTTCACTCTCACCCTCACCTTCACCCACACCCTCATCCTCATCCTCACTCTCACTCTCACTCACACTCTCACTCTCACTCTCACTCTCACCCCTCACTCTCACTCCCACTCTCACTTTCACTCTCTTTCTCTCTTTTTTATATCTCTCTCTGAGTCTCTGACCAGTCCTCAGACCGTTCCAACTCAGGATTCCGGTAGTACTAACAAATCAGTGCTTCGAATTTTCACACCCCAACGCTCGTTTTGCAATGTCAACTGTTTCGTGGTCTTCCACAAAGTACCATGCAGATTTTCTCCTTTGTGCGATACAGAAAACGCGAGTTGGAGAGTAGTTCCAGATATTTTTGAATGTGCAATAATATAGCATGGTGGATGACCTGAAAGTAATCTGCAGGCGCCGCTTGAAAGCTCTACAAACCAAAATGAGCAGCCAGGAGAGCGTCATCCGACCCGACGTGCGGGAGCCGATCGGTGTCAACTGTGGGCGGTGCGGGGATGGGGGGGGGGGGGGGCGGATGGTACAGGTGGACGATGATACAGGTGGACGTGTGCCTGTATCAATAAATGCCAGCCGCGTGTCAACATAAAATTCCGGCTTTTGTAGCGCAGGAAATCGATTCTGCACAAGTGGCTTGAGGGTCGCCAGACAGCCAACCACCTGCAGCGACAATTGCAGCGACAGTGAGGATTGCTGAAGCCAATCCGGAACCGGGTGCAGGAAGGTCCTCTGGGATTAGCAGATGTGTCGAAGCAGCCAAGGACACGATGGTTGGCTATTGTGGTTTGTGAGCAAGTAGACCCTAATGAAATCATTCTGTGTCAGTTTTTCTATATAGTCTGACCAGATTATCATGGCACGGGTAGAAATAATGTCATCCAACGCTCATTTAATTTTGATACGCAGATGGCCTCAAACAAGGTTGGAGATCTCTCACCATGCCAGGGAGGAGGGAGTGTCTGGGTCCGAAAAATTCACATTGAATGGGGAGCATGGCAGCATAACATTAGCGAGGTCTCAAACCACGGCGGGTCGGATTCCTGACCAACCCGGGATCTTCAGCCATGGCCTCAAATAACATTTCTGAAAGAAAGTGAACGTTTCTATGAATATGCTTAAGCCTTTCCTGGGTTCTGCGCCCCACCACCACTGCCATTTTGGTTGCGTATGCGGAAGACAATTGTGTAGTGTGCTGGACATGGCCGTTGCTCACTACTACAGGTAGAACCTGGCTGGTTACTTCCTGATAGCACGTGGTTGGTTATTTAACATTTAGGGCACGCCAACCACAATGGTTATGCAGCGCTCTTGGACTGATCCTGATCAATGCTGAACGATTGCGGGAATAGTCAGGTAAGATAATAACTATGATAATGGAAAACTCGTCGAATGTGACAAATAAAAGCTCGTCAAACGTTTCAACAAAACACAGCCATCATAATTGCAATCATTCTACATATACATAAATGATATCAGTGGAAGGGATTAACGCCATTACCGTAACCAAATGCAAAGTTAGTTCCTCTGCCGGTCTTCGACAGTGCAGTGAAGTAGCAATGTACGTGCATCTTGGCAAAGAAGTGCTCAAATAGTTTTGAGCGAGGCACATAAGTGAGCGACTCGCGTTTGCACATTGCTGACAGATGTACACCAACTGCATGCATTGCCGGTTGCCGAGAAACGGGCAGTTGTTGGCGCCGCCCGATTTCACGCACTCACACTTGGAACCGAAAACTTCGGTTTCTCCCTTCTCCGAATAGTGCCTACGTTACGTGGGAGAAAACGGTGCAAGTTGGGTCTCTCGCATAACGCGAAACGAAGGGGATGGTGGGTACGAATTCAGCCCCCCCCCCCCACCACCACCGAAGATCCCAGAAACTAATCTCTCCGCAGTATGTATTGTTGCGTTGCCAGGGTCAAATGAGGTCGACCGATCGGCCGGCACCATGCCTCCGCCCCGACGAAACCTTTGTGATCCCGACCCCGAGGCGGCTGGCGGCTGCCGATTGGTAGACCTTGTGCCCCCGCAGTACGTATATTTACCAACATATTTCAATTTTTGGCATGCAGTATCCCCAGTTTGAGATATCATCGAAAAATAGGATGGGTTGACTGATTCCGTCCCCACCCCCTCCAGTGCGTGTGTTACGAAGATGAGGCCACCCGAAGGACTTGAACAATGTAGTCTCCCAAACTGAGTTATTTGACCTACACTGCAACATGTGATGGCGCATGAGCATACGATCACAAAGCCAGTTTTGAATGCTACGTGGTAGTTGTTCAGCTATCGGTTGAGATATATCACATTCCAATATGAAGTTGGAAGATGCAATTAATACCCCAATATAGTTTCTCAATAGCATTTGTTTTGCATTTTGTTGATTGCGGACTTTGCGGCTTTATGGTGTGGTTAGTTAGTTATGCGAGCTTTAGGACGCACTGATCCTAATAATCATGTAGCGCCCATTTATTTACTCACTGACCTGAAAAATCAGGCAGATTTGATGTCTTTTCTCCTGAACTGTACCCATCAAGAAGCTCGTCGCATTCATCTGGCCATTGGCACAACACTCCGGTAGCAAGATTGTACACACCAAAAGAGAGCTGAATAGTTGCAGATGTTTATTGTACTGAGACATCACCTTATGTGATAGAGCACAGCCCATGTACACTGTACAAAACTCACCATACAAACGGTATGTGCACGTTCAATAATTTACATGAGAAACATGACGGTGCGACGACGGCCACCCACGACACGACCGTGGAACGCCTGCGCCATGACATCATCCATCATCCATCGTCCATCGTCCACCGTTCATCGTCGTCTGCCGACAGTCTCGGCTCCCATCACGCCACGGTCAAGCCGGCCGGAGCGGTGAGATCGTTGGCTGACACAGCGCAGCCCGAGCGCCCGCCTGAACACCCCGCACCGGCACCGACGGCCCTCAAAACGGGTCACAGTCGGGCCGACCGCAGCGGCAGGTAACGACAGCGGTGCGGCCGACAGCGGCCGACAGCGGGCGGCTCTCTCCGGCCGCACCAGACACAGCCACAGTTGTTGCCGGCCGGCGCGAGCGCCGACACACGCCGCCGGACAGCCGGGCCAATACAGCCAACAACCGGTCCACAGGTACAGAGCGGCGGCCGACGCCGCCGAGTTGGGCCGGTGCCTCCGCGGCCACCGGCCCATTCCTGAAGCAGTTCCACACCTCGCAGCCAATGTTTCACAGACGAAAGCTCATGATCAGCCCTGTGGGGAGCAGTCGAAAAGGGCCCGATATATAGACAACGCGGACATATTATGGCTATGGCACGGGTAACTCGAAACGGAGCTTACATAAAATTACGGCCATGTACTTGAGGTTGTAGATGACGATTTTCCTGGCGGCTGGCTGTAATACACACCTGCATACTTCGCTGAGTCAACAATTGCTTCACACTGATACACACATTGGGAATTGATGAACTATTAGGGTTACAGGCGCAGCGACAGCATTGGTCATCTTGCTTACATAGCCACATCTAACTTCGAATGTGGTTATGAGATATCCGCTGGATACTTCACGACATGACCAGCATAACACCATATTCCATAGTAAACATTACCGATCAGTCAGTGAGACTTCTTGAACCATTGCAGATCTTCTGCACTGGATACCTCGACCAGTCTAGCAAATCTTGGCGAGATTCAAAGCCCTAAGACAGATACCTGCCCCGTACCGCGCTGCGGAGCACGCCACCCTTCCTGATTGATCATTTGGTCTGGGAGTCTCGGCGTTTCGACGACTGACGGCTGCGTGTGGTTCGGCCGTGCACGGCTGTCGCTGGCACGCAGCACATGCCGGCGCGCCAACGGACCGGTGCGCAGCGCATCACAGGTCAAGGCGCGGCCAGTCACCGCCCAGCAGCCGCTTGGTGGCGCCGGCCAGGTCCAGCGAGCCGTCGGCGCGCACCTGAGCCTGCACGTGGCGGCGCAGCGCCTGCCACACGTTGACGCGGAAACCCTCGCAGGCGGCCCACCTGACCAGGAAGAGCGAGGAGCGCGCCGTCGGCAGGTGGGTGAGCAGGCCGCACAGCAGCCGCCACATGGCCGGCACCAGCTGCGACAGGCCGAGCCGCACGCCGGCGCGCTCCGACAGCAGGCGCACCAGCAGGCGGCGCGTGTGGCCGCGCCGACGCCACGCGCGCCGCACGAACACCGTGTCCAGCACGTCCATCACGAAGTACTCGGGGCCGCCGTCGATCAGCTGGCCGCGTCGCTTCAGGCTGGCGAAGCCGACCGCCTCGCCGGCCACCCAGAGCAGCAGCGCCCAGTCGTCGAGCGGCACGGCCAGCCAGCGGTGCTCGCCGGTCGCCGCCGACCGCTCGCGCTCGCCGTACACGTACTGGCTGAGCAGGTAGAGCGCGATCCGGTCGGCGGCCGAGCGCACCTGCCACCAGCCGTCGGCGCGCTCGTCGCAGGCGCGCAGCAGCGGCCCCAGCCGCGTCCAGCGCTCGGCCACGCGCACGCCGCCGCACGCATCGCACAGCGGGCAGAAGAGGCCGGCCAGGCCGCGCTCGCCGCCACTCGACCCGTAGAACTGGGCGGGCACCGCCAGCCGCGGACGCTGATGCCACTCGAGCCGCGGCTGCTCTGCCTCGCACACGCGGCCCATGCAGCGCGTCCTCGGACACGGAACTGCAACACAAGAGCGTGTCGGGTCAACACAAGAGCGTGTCGGGTCAACACAAGAGCGTGTCGGGTCAACACATCTGTCGGGTCAAACAAAGCGTGTCGGAAAGAACCCTCCACAACGGCGTGCTACACAAGGCACTCTTGTATTAGCAGGGTTAACACAGGGGTGCGCAGGGCTAGCAAGGGCGCTCAGAGTCGAATACCAAAAACAGAACAAACGGCCGCATCTAAAGCCGAGCACACCATCGGCACGGTCATGAAGATGCTATCCGGCCGGCCTCCCGAGTGCTCCCCCCGCCTCCCCTCATCCTCCTACCTCCGGGCATCTGCATCATCAATTATCACAGAATCTGCGACATGATGGCATAAAAGGCATCCGACACCCCTGCCAGGATAACCAGTATTCATGGTGAACCAGCTAAATGGTAAAATCTGGTCGATGTGTCCTAAAACTCATGGTGAACCACGAGTAATCATGCGTGCCATCATACCATATTATGGTGGTGGGTTGTTGTTTAAAAGCGCATCGACTACTTGGTAATTCTGCGCCCGTACAACATATATCACACGATATCAATTTTAAGACCACATCATGAATCAGAACATACCAAGCAATCCTTGTAGTGCAGCAAGCAATACCTTCAGCACTGCCACCTATACATGAGAAGGGACATACGAAGCGCCACCTAGCGCCCGCAAACAATTGTCTCCGCATCGTTACGGCAGGGAGAACGCAGAATCAGCAACCCCAGATGCAATGAACCTTCATATAAGGGTATCTGCGCTTTTACGGCAGCACACAGCAATCGGTAATAATTAGTTGAATAAATTCAAGAAAAACACAACGAAAAACAATTTGAAGGACACTGTGTGTTGCAATTTACAGGATGCTGACTCCAGATTTAAGCATGTGCTTCTCATGACTAGATTACGCCTATGCTCACGCAAGTATTCAGGCATACGCTGGGTGTCATGAATACTCTGTGAATAAGCCTATCTTCCCTGAGGTGTACAAACAAAAGATTGTGCTTCCTCATCACTGTGATATCAGCCTATGCTTCTTCAGGTTTGCATACATATATGCCTGATCTCTTGGCACATTAAGACGCGCTATGCTTCGTCAGGTGTTCAGATACAAGACACGCTTCCTCGGTTGTTCAGACGCAGCGTTAAAATAATGATTTCTCGTTAGGTGTGAGATGTCGAAACGAGTACGGCAGGATGTCGAATTCGCCATGGAAGTAATGTTATTTATAATCGTGTAAGTCCTGCAAACCCAACTTTGAGATAATTGCGCACATATGACTGCTCCCGTTTTGCATGTTCTGAAATGCATGTTATCTGGAGATACCGATATCATCGATAACGATGCAAACACCTACGCTATAAACTGGCATTATATGACATAGCGCATCATAGGTAATCTCTTCAACTGAAATTTCCCTACGGGATGTTCTTGATCACGATCTCAGATCCGTTATGGTGAGCAAAATAATGATGCTTGCGAACGGGATACAGTTAGAAACGAGGCATACAGACTTCACAAACATGCACCAATAAGCACGATGGCGATACTTCTTTGGGAAGGATATCGATTCAGTGTTCATTAAGTGGTATATTCCACCCTATTTCGCGAATAATGTATCACTGTTCAGACGTCATTATGTGCTTACTCATACGCTTTCGCTCCCTCAGAACGTGAGGAAAGCATGTGCCTGGTGAGAAGCTCAGGCATAACGCTGCGTTCTCGCTCAGGCATAACGGCAGACATTTCGCGCGCGCTACCTACGACCACCGACACCACCCTGTGCTCCGACATGGGACAGACGCCCGGCGAGCGTGACGCCGCCGGCAGCCGTCAGGCGGGCGGGCCGTCCCAGTGACGGCACGACGTCGCCGGCGAGCGGACACCTCTGGAGCTGGAGCTGGAGCCGGCCGGTCTGGCCACCAGCACCAGCACCAGTCGGTGTGGCTGTGGTGCGGGGTGACGCGGGGACGCGCCGCCGACACACCATGGCTGTCGTGCTGAAGCTCGTATCGGCGGCGCTGCTGGCGGCGACAGGTGAGGCACACCAGCAGCGGGTACAGCCGCTGCCCGCGACCGCTTTAACTTCGGGCGATGCGCGCGCCGCTCAAAATGTTAGCCGCGTCCACGTCCGCCCAGTCACCTAACTCTCTAGGCGCGCACTGCCTGGGTGTCGTTATGAAGACCAGACTCCGGTAGGTTGTTAGCCGCGTCCACGTGCAGTCACCTAACTCTAGGCGACTGCCTGGGTGTCTTAAACAACCCGGTAGTTTTAGCGGTCCCCCCCCCCCCCCCCCCATCTCTTTTTTTGGGGGGGCCCTTTTTGTTTTTTTTTAAAAAAAAAACCCGGTGGTTTTTTTTTGCCGCCCCCTCCCCCCCCCCACTCCCCTAATTTTTAGGGGCGCACTGCCTGGGTGTCGTTATGAAGACCAGACTCCGGTAGGTTGTTAGCCGCGTCCACGTCCGCCCAGTCACCTAACTCTCTAGGCGCGCACTGCCTGGGTGTCGTTATGAAGACCAGACTCCGGTAGGTTGTAGCCGGGGCTCCCCAAGCGGCGCGGCCGGCAGTCATGGCGGCTTTGTCAATCGCGCAGTTTGTTTTCTTCTTCAGATGCGTGCATAACCGTTGCTAAATGAGAAATGACCCATTTCCAGCTAACATTAGCCTTCGCAGTAGAACACACCCATTTAGACGGCACGCCGAGTACGTGGGAAAGGTACCGTCAGAAGTCGCATGCAGCACCACAAATCGCAATCGCGGGACATTTCGCCGCAATATCAGAGCATAATTACTGTCGCACACGGACAGGACGCCGATTTTCCGCTGGGAACAACTTTACCAACTATTCGAAACAACTTTTGGAACCAACTCATGCATGAATGCTCCTATTAATAAGACTCATTTATACAGTCATAGTGAGGATCCACATGCAACCATTCCCCGTGACACAGGCCTATATAATGACAGATCCATTTCAAAGGCATCCTTAAGAACACCCCATTCAGCAACATGACACGTTTTTAGCCGAGTGGTCTCTATCGTACTTGAGAAATACCTTCACATGGTTGGGAGGGACAGCATATTCAGCAAGGAGCGCCACTTCCCAGATAGGTGAACAATAGGTGGAGTTCCCATTGATTTGTATATTTGGGCTTTAGGGCGCATCGACTGTATTGGCCATGTGGCGCCCATAACAATACTAGTTATTTACATGTCAGGTGGAGTCCCCAAGCCGTTCGGAGGGGCCCGAACACTTCCACTGCTTCTGCAAGTCCCACCTCCTCAATAGCTGCAGAACTGAACATGGGACTGTACACTGAACATGGGTCAGCTCCTCCCGTACGATTCGACTTCGGCTGTAGCATTGCTGACCAATATCTGTTTGCAGCTGAGGGGAACGTCTTTATGATGAGGGCATGCACTGGTGTGCCGATCGGTGAGATGCTGCTGAACGTCGTGGCGAACTATTGCACATATCGCAGCATCATCTTAGCACTCTTTTGTTGCATCAATTTTTATCCCTTTTAAGTTTTGCATCCAATTTTTTATCTCTCCAACTTTCTATCTTGCCAAGTGCACAGCTGGTGGCACGTCATATTACGCAGGGATGGAAGTGGGAGTGGGAGTGGAGGTAGGGGTGGGGCAACCATCTCAGTACAGGACACCTGTTCCAGTGAGTGGCACCCCAGCGTGCATGACTCCCTCAACCGATCCCAGTCATGCCCATGAACCGCCGCCATAGCTGGACCCCGGTCGCATCAGTCGGCGAAAGTGGCCGGAGACGGAGGTGCGGTGTGTGCGCCGTGTTTCACCATCGGCCGCAGAACTCGCACGCCAGCCATCTGGCCAACTCCCACGTGCTCGCGAGGCGGGAGGGTTGGCACCTGCTCCGCAAGTCCCACCCCTCGCCACTATATATCGCAGATATATAGTGGCTTCATTATATAGTGTTATATAGTGTTATATTCATTATATAGTGGCTTCATTATTCATTATAGCAGATCATTGAGCTCACAGATCACATATCGTAGATCACAACGGTCATGTCCCGCGCATCGATGTTTACGTACGCACAAGTACAGCAGCTATATTAAATGTTAAGTACGGGCCAATGATAGGAGACATTTTTCGTTATCTCGGCGCACAAAACCATTACGAGTATCGCATTTGTTAATGATATAAGACTAATCGACTTTCATTTGGTTGACGTGCATGTTTAATCGGGAGTAACCCAAAAAGTGCGATCAATCGACTTGTTGAAGACAAGTTGACGGCACTAATTTCTTTAACCATGAAAGAGCAATGTGGACAAGCTCAACTGCTTACTTTGGTGGCTTAACAGAACAGATTATTTTAGGACAGCTGGTTAAGCGAACTCTGACCCCACCACCCATCCTGGGTGTTCAAGTTCAGTGAATAATTTATATTTGTTAAATAGGGAGTTTAACGAATGAGTTACACATCTAAGCATGCTTCACCATGAAGGCATTTGACCTATGTTGATCTGAAGAGTAATAAAGTTGCCTGGAAAGCCATGCATACATCTTGGTAGTGGTGGATTATTGTCTGAAGGCGCTGTGACTACCATAAATATATTGTATTAAGCCACACTTATATTGTATACTTGGGCTTTAGGGCGAATCGACTGCATTGGTCATGTAGTACTTTTTATATACGAACGATACCCTTTTGAACATTTCTACTTGCCACACCCATAATTCTAGTTTGTCAAACATAAATCAGTTTTCACATAGCATCGTCCGCTTCAGAGTGATCTGAGAGCCCAATGCTTGATCCAGGACCGCAAAACTAGTTATCGGATTCATGAGAAAGAATCGCACGCTCGGCTTTGCCTTGCAGCTCTATCGGTCAGGCTCGGCAACGGTCACCAAGCACGATACAGCCGGGGTTGGTTGGCTATCTGGGCTTAGAGGCGCATCGAGTGCGTTGGTCATACAGCGCCCAGCGGAATCGGAGTTGATGCCGTGTCTGCCCACGCTGTGTGCGACAGGCTGCGGAGCGCTCCGCTGCTATACCTGCCTGCCCGACAACCAGATCGCCGGCGTCTCCATCCCAACAGTGATCGTGAACAAGACGGCCAACTTCCCGCACTGCAGCGAGCTCGACCCGGCCGACCCCGACCTCAAGTTTGAGATGTCCTGCCCGCGCGGTCTGGACAAGTCGTGCATCAAGATCGGAGGTGAGACAGGGATTGGAAACGAGGTTATTCGTGGATTTGTTATCAAGAACCATATTTCCCCGATAAAAACATTCTATCCCCTTGACAGTTTTAATGGTGATGTTTGGCAATGGTCAAATGACAATGAAACCCAACCGCTCTTTCATAAGAGCCAAACTCAATGGGAATTGCACGTGGAAGTCTATTTCACAAACAGAAAGGAAATATTATACACCAGCTGGATGCTCCCAAAATTGTCGTCTGCAGATCTAAGATTCCAAAATATAAATAATCCAGCCCTGAGCGAGACACAGCTGTTCTGGCCGTCAGCGCGCCACCATCTGCTTCATAGCCCCGCGCTAACTACAGCCGGAAGAAGCTCATGAGATATATGCTTAGAAAATCCACGTTCAGATCTATTTTCACAGTATATACATTAAAAGGGATGCGTTCCACTAGAAGAGGGAAGTGCTCACAAGATCCACTAACAACAGGAAATGTTCACAAGATCTACTCACAGGCCTGAATGTTCAGAAGATTACTTATGGCTAGAAATATTCACAGGATCTACTAGGAAGATAAATGTTCATAAGAGGTAAGGGGTAAGAGGTAGATTAGGTCAGGTAAGGTAAGTAGACCTTGTGAACATTTCCAGTTCTGAGTAGAGATCTTCTGAACACTTTCATTGGGAAGTAGATCTGAACATCTTCATTGGCAAGTAGGTCTTCTAAACACTGAGAGCTTATTTGTACATATTTTGAACATTCAGGCTTTGTAGTAGATCTTGTGAATACTTCCAGCTGTTAGTAGATCTTGTGAGCACATCCCTTGTATAGATCTTGTGAAAATAGATCTTGTCAACGTAGATCTTCTGAACATAGATCATAGGCCACCGTGTTCAAAATGTGCTACAGCGGAGAATCTAAGGGCAAACGAGCAAACAAGACTCCCGCAAGTGTACCAAAAATGGAACCTCTACCATGTACATAGCATGCATGTGTGTGCCTGTATATGTGTGTTTGTGCGCCACACTAAAATACACAGGTAGGGATCCGGCTTGTTCTTTCTGAACGATCAGGTGGCCTGGCCCTAGTCGGTGACACCTCCTCTCCGTCGGCTTCCTCTTGGATCAGCTTGGGACGTCCGAGTGGCCAGCAAGAGGCCGACCAGCCGGCACCCACTGCGTTCGCGGGACGGGGTCCCGAGCACTTGTCCACACATCTACACGTCTACCAACTACTCCTGTTGCTTAATCTGCCAGCTCGACCTAGTTCTACCAGCCAACGGTGGCACGCTATGCTACGACCGTGCTAACCAGCCGAGGCGTGTCGACGTTGCCCTCACGTCATGTCGGGTCATGTCAGTCAGTGGTTCCGTGTCGAGTCTGACCCTCATCAGCTGATGTGGCACGCCCCATTCCCCCAATTCCCCCTTGTATTCTTTTACGACGCATTCAACCGCTAGGTCACATAGCGTCGCCAACCTCTCACGCCGATTGGTCGCGGGTGGACTCGGTAATGCCGTCGGTTTGTAAACGTCTGAATGTACACCCCAGCGTACATTCAGACCGTGTTCAGGTCGCTGGCACAGAGGGAACATGGAAAACCGTGTCTCCACAGCCCTCCAGCTAATCCGTTCTTCACAGTGATTCGGGAACGCGGTGAAACGACTTGCAGTCGATGAGCACCGATACCAAAATACTCTTGCCAATTCGGGTGGTGCTGCGCAGATCGATACACCCCCTACTCGACATTGGTAAGTGCGTTCGTCTCGACCGACCCGAGCGCCAGCCAGGAAAATGACGGGCACGGTCACCCACAGACGGTCGCGGAAACCAGATGCGCAGCTGCTTCTCGGTCGCCACGTCCCGTTGCACCAAGACGGCCAAGAGAGGTCAGGTGTTCTGCTCGTGCCGGGGCGACTTCTGCAACACGGCGTCTGCCGCCCCGGCCGGTGTGGCCTGTCTGGCGCTGGCCGTGGCCGTTGGTCTGTCACACTTGCGTCATTGGCATCTCATCTGAGTTCACGTCAGCTGGCGGCGGCCAGCACCGTCCCAGCCCGTGCGGTGACACGGCTCAGGTCACCTGGCGGCGGCCAGCACCGTCACAGCCCATGCCGTGTCACGGCTCAGGTCACCTGGCGGCGGCCAGCACCGTCCCAGCCCATGCCGTGTCACGGCTCAGGTCACCTGGCGGCGGCCAGCACCGTCACAGCCCATGCCGTGTCACGGCTCAGGTCACCTGGCGGCGGCCGGCACGGTCCTAGCCCGTGCGGTGACACGGCTCAGGTCAGCTGGCGGCGGCCCGCGCAATTCTTATCTCATGCCGGTCGCCTACATCCGTGTGCAGCAGACGAAGAAGGTGGCGCCCACTCGTCCGGAGCAGACCGGTGCACTTCGAAACCGCGCCAAACTTTTTGGTGACGTTCCGAACCATCGACAGACAACACCACGGAGCGTCGCCTCACACTGGCCATCCACTTAGTTAGTTATTTGGGTTTTAGGGCGCCTCGACTACTGAGGTCATTTTGCGCCCATCCGTCCATCCACGTGGTGGACAGTACAAGCATGACCACGCCGAGACCTGCACGGCTTCCATGGCAGTGGTGCGCGGCGCCAACACTGGCCACGATGGCGGCGTCATCCGAAGCGGAACGAGCCGAAACTGGTGGCGGAATCATACCGCACTGCAAAGGACAAGCTACCTCTCCTAAGGGTTGCTTTCAACACGTTCCGAAGAGCTCAAATATTGTGCTCAACCAACGCACACCAGCACATAGGCCAGTAAGTCTCCCGTTAAAGGAATGGTAATACGAAATATGTCTGCAATGTTCAGCGATTACGACATTAATACATACAGCTAGTCCAATTGTGATGAGTATCCTAATTCAGAAGTCGTGGCCAAAACGTGCTAGTACTGACCTTAGGTCCCAATTGAGGGTCCGAACGCAACGTTTCATCCCACGTGACCAGATCTGCTGATTGAAATAAAATAACTCACCTCCGCATGGTGTACTTTGTGCAGAACTAGGAAACGCTTCGCAAAACGTCCCTTCGACATAATCTGGCACACCAAGCGTTGGGCTACTCGCTTCACGAGTCGCACCGGAACTCCATCTAAACGGTAGGAAGTGATGGTGCCGGTTGTTAGCTTAACTTTGTCGAAAAACTACAAAATATTATCACCTTTGGCTAATTTGCAAGCAACTACTGCGTACAGCTTAGTTGGTTACATCTCTGAAGTCGCGCGTGCGTTAACTGTGCTGCGATATGCGGCAAACACATCCATCGTCGTCGAAGCTAATGGTACAATTAGGTCAGTACTATACCACCAAGCTTGTTCTTTGCAAATTGGCTTCAGGGAGCAGGAACCGCATTGGCTCTACGGCGCCCAATCACGGAGCTTGGCGAACCAAAGCAACTGACAGCGCTGCTCGACGGTCTCGCTAAGCTGCTTCCACGTCCATGCAGTCTACCCAGATAGCTCGCACCAATGCATGTCCCATCCCAGGAGATCTCGCTCGGCTACTCAGGCCAATATGGTAGTCAGCTGGCCAGGTCGGTAAGACAGTTCAATCAGTCGACTGGAACGGCAATTTTACAACAACACAAAGCTGTCCATGGATGGCGTTATTAGCCGTGCAACCATGTCACAACGTCGCTGTCATATTATGCTGTCACATGACGTTGTCATATGCTGGCAGCGTGAGCGAGGTTAGTTAGTTATTAGGGCTTTAGGGCGCATGCAAAGGAGCAATGCCAAAATCCGTTCGTCTGCAAAGCACGGCACCATCGTTCGAATCATCTGTTTCGGCGGCATCCATGAGAGTCCGTGCGGCCGGCTGCCGTCCGTCAGTCGCCCCAGACTCCCACTCAGTGTCGCCCCGTTCGGCGGCCAACGGTAGCCGTCGGTGACGACCCTGTGCCGACCTTTTCCGGGATTGGAGAGGCCACCTGCAGTGGTCACAGCAGCACTGGGGCTATGTCGGCGGTAACGTACACCACCTCACGGGCAGCCCGGGGCTGGCTGTCCGGCTCCAAACGCATAGTCGGCCGGCACTTGGCACCCATGCCACCACCATAACTGGCAAGTCACCTCACAACCAACAGTCACAGCCGCCGTCACAGCCGACAACCAGTCACACCCTCACAGCTGACAGCTGCAGTCTCCAACACAGTCTCCATGTTGTCAACTTCTACGAAGTGGAGATACCCCAATTCTGCAACAACTCGGCTATGTGGAGCCGGCATCCGGAAAACATGGGGAAGGCGGAAAAGACAACTCCAAATCCCTGTCCCCGTCAAACGGGACGTGCCAGAGAAATAGCTTTCTTCCTATGCGGAGTCTTGGTCCCAGCGCCATTCCTTCGCTTTAAAATTATCCTAGCTGGTGACATCGAAACAAACCCTGGCCCTATTTCCCTTACCTTTCCATGTTCAATTTGCCAGAACGAAGTTAGAAGAAACTCAATCCTCTGCACAAAATGCAACAAATGGGTGCATCAAAAATGCTCTGGCCTGAAGACAATTCCCAAAAACAATAGAATGTACACATGCCTCGCGTGCACTCCCCTTCAACAACCACCACCAAAACCATCACATTCCCCTACACGCAAACGGCCCTAAAAAGAAACGGCTTAAAATTGTTCCAATCAACATAAATGGTCCCAGAAACAAAATCAAAGAACTTGAAATCTTTATTAGGAAAGTTGAAGCGGATATAATTGCAGCCCAGGAGACAAAACTCTATAAAAACATACCAACCCGAAGCATTGCAGGATTTCAATGCTTACGAATTGACCGATCAAATGGAAGACAAGGAGGTGGGCCTTGTACCTCAAATTCTCACCAAACCACAAATGACGTCAACTCAAGAGAAGGAAGTGGCGATCCCATTGAACTAGTATCCTGCAAGATAGAGATCAATAACAAAGAGTTGAACATTTGCAATATATACACACCACCTATCACTTCATGCAATGTAGGATACAAACCAAAAATCGCACCCTTCAATACAATGCCAAACATACTTCTAGTCGGAGATTTGAATGGACACAGTCCTTCTTGGTCAAATTTAAGTGACTCTCGTGGTGATTAAATGCTAGAGGATCTTGCAGATCTGTTTCTTTTAAATGATGGTTCCACCACAATAATTCCATTTTCAACAAATCGGAATCAAGAACTCTCATCCCCGGATGTATCGTTCTGCAGTGTAAATCTGGCAGCAGATCTACAATGGGAAGCTATCTCAGCCCTACCAAATGAGCACAACCCAATCATGATATCTTATCTAACATCTCCCACCAGACCTCACAACAGTCGTACCTTCGTAAATTTCAAAAAAGCTGATTGGCCGGCATTCACTGAGGAACTATAAATCAGCACGGCGAATTTCAACTGCGATTCACACACTCGCATTAACGATGCGGTGAAGGAATGGAACGCATTCGTCCTATCTAGCTCAAAACATCACATTCCAACGGGTATAATAAAAATATTCAACCCCTATTTCACACAAGAAATCTCAAACCTCATAGATGAACGGGATTACCTTAAATCTTTCGGATTACAATTCACGGAGCGAGTTGCGGAGGTAAATGTAACGCTTAAGGAGAAGATTTCTGAAATTAAAAAAGCCAAATGGAAAGAACTTCTAGGGGATTTGAACTACCGAACAACCCTTGACAAATTTTTTAAATAAGCGAAGTCCGTTAAAAAAAAGCCACGGGACCCGACCCTACTCTTCCTCCTCCCATAAAAATCAACAAGGTCCCAAGTCTAAAGAAGAGAGCAAATACGCTTGTTAGTCATTATGCCTCAGTGTCCAAGGTTAAAGCCGAACAGTGACAGTCATCAAACGAAAATTAAGGAGAACCAAAGCTCCCTGGACGGCCCTGAATTGACCAAAAATGCTATCTCAAATGCAGGCACATCGAGTGTCACAGGCTGCAACGGCATGTCCTACCATCACCTCAGACACGTTGGCCCTAGAGCACTACAGGCACTGACTGATATTGTCAACAGATCATACAACACTGCCACAATTCCTAGCATGTGGAAAGTCGGTACCATCATTCCACTCCTCAAACCAAACAAATCCCCGAAGATCCAACGTCATACCGCCCCATTACACTCCTTACATGTCCTTCAAAAATCCTAGAAAGACTAATGTCAGATCGACTACAACCTCATCACCCCCTCCAATCTCATCAGCATGGCTTTCGCCTTAAACACTCAACTCAAACGCATCTGAACAAAATGGTCGATTTCGCAATCAATGGCTTTAATGAACGCAGACCCCCAGCCAGAACGCTAGTCGCTTCAACAGATGTCAGTAAAGCTTTTGACACTGTCCCCGTATGGAGTACCTCAGGGAGCGGTCTTATCACCAACCCTGTTCATTCTCTTCGTGGCTGATGCTCCCAACCCACACGGAAATTATCTCCTCCTATCTTATACAGACGATTTTTGCGTAATTGCCAGACTCGAAACTGAACCGAGGAGTTAAGAAATTGCAGCACGATGTGAGTAGACTTGCGCCCCGGTAGCTCAGTTGGCTAGAGCGCTGGCCTGCATTGGTCTCCCCTGTCCTGGCAACACAGGGTTCGAGTCGCTTCGCGCGCTCGCATTTAGCCCCCGGCTGGGAGGGCCAGTTGGCAGCTGGCCCGATAAGGCCGGGGACGAGCTACCGGGTGGCCGTGTCGGTGCATTGACGGCACATTAAACTTTCGGTCAAAATTCTGCCGTTGAACTGGAATTCATGGATCCGGTGGTGAGGCCAGGGTTCACGCAACAAGCTCTGCTTAGCAATAGAACCCTGGTTCATAAAGCCACCCCAGCAAGTACTCGGATTAAATTTATAAGAAAATAAAAAAAAGGAAAAAAAGCAAACGCTTAAAAATATCTGAAGCAAAGTCAACAGTCAACGTCATAACGTCAAACAGCCATCAACACAAATATCAACCGATCATCAAAATTAACAATGTCCCTTTAGAAGCGGAAACAAACAAATGCTTGGCCTGACATTCGACCAGTCTCTAAAATGTAATACCCACATCGACAACATCAAGAAAAAAGCCGAAATAAAACGCAACATAATGAAAGAACTCTCAGGCACAGGGTTGGGTAAAGACAATGAAACTATTACACATTTCCACAAAACCTTCATTCGTCCAACGATCAACTACGCATGTGCTGCATGGACTCCTCAAAATTCATACACGAGCGTCGAAAAACTACAGATAGTCCAAAACAAATGCATACGTCTCATCACAGGCTGCGTGAAAATGACCGCCATAGGAGACTTGCATCACGAAACTAAGCTTCTCCCGTTAAAGGACCACTTAAACATGATTGGCGCCCAGGCTGTATTCAGTTATGGAAATGAACGACAAACGTGTCATGATCTTCTCACTCTTCGAAATGGAAGAAGCATACGCGAGAACATAACATACTTCTCAAAATTATTTCCTCCACCAAATGCGAAAAACGAAACAAGACCGGCTAAAAAAATATTCATGACAATATTGCCACAAACGCAATCAGAAGTCTACCTTCATCAAAGATTCTAAATCGACCCCCTCCAGAAATAGACAAGTCAGTGATGTCTTTATCAAAGAAAGAAAATCTCCCTCTCCTGCCTCATAACTGCATACTCTCCCGATCTACGGTCTTACACGGCAAGGATATCAAACGGTCCCAGTGACTGCCGACACTGCGGCCTGGCAGAAAAGAACGTCGGCCCACATGAATGAATGTACAACCCTACAACCTCTCAGAACGACCCATGGAATTTGCTTGGAATCTCTCTGGACAGACCCCATACGAGCAATGCGCTTTCTCAAGGACACTGGCCAAGTCGCCTAGACGCTTGGCTGATGGGCAACTCAACAACAACATGCGCAGTATCGGTTGGTTATTGGTTTTACGACACGTCGACCGTTGAGTCATGTAGCGTCGCCAATCTCTCACGCCAATTGGTCGCGGGCGAAGAGTAGCGACAGGTGAGACTCGAACCCACAACCTTTCGATTGTGAGACGAGCATCTTACCCCTAGACCACTCGTCCCCGACAGTCACTGTCACGCTGTCACAGCCGACATGCGCCACTCACATCCACACCACGTGACAACGCACTGGGCGCGGAGACGTCTGGGGTACTCACCATCGAACAGAGAAGCTCCAGTGAAGTGCTGGCGATCATCACACGACTCCGCGCCAGTGACCTGCAGTGTGGCAAGATCAGTCGTTAGCGCAACTGGTGCCTAAAACACCTAGCAGCGCTTCATTCCCAACAATGGAGATGTTGCATGTTGTGGGTTTTTATCTTAAGAAAGCGATCTTTTTTATCTTGACTTTGACGTCACTTTTGAACACAACAATACGTCGCACGCCACGTACGCACTGATGGCATGTATTTAGCATTGGTGGAGCAGTTTGTCGATGGAGTTACGGGAATCATGGAGAAAACTTTTCGTGTAGAAATCCTAGCGCTAGGCAACGTTCTGAGGGGACAGAAAACCAGAAAGGATGTCGGTAAAGGTGAGCCTTAAGTATTTTACTGCGATGGCCTGGCTGCACCGGGTATGCTTGCGACCTCGTGTCAGTGTGGGCTACCTGCCCCACACCCATGATGGAACTAGCTGTGCAACTATTCTGTATTTCATTTTTAAGCTTCATGAATTGATGAGCCAGTGCAGCCAGAGCAACAACATTCGCAAACATTACATGGAAAGAGAAATTCCAAGAATTGAAGAAAAAAAAATACATTCAAGCACAATCTTACAATAAAAAGTGGCATATTTTGTTTTTCATAATTATGTTTCATATTAAATAAGCCTGTATCAAGATGCATCATAATGTGGCAAATTGGAAGCCAACATTATTTTGAGAGACACACCATACTTTCGCTATGAAGGATATGCCGGTACTAGCATTGCAAATTATAATATGGCACATCAAAAAGCATACATACAATTTTACAGGTTGTCTGACCCTTAGTAGCGCATAACATTGACTTGTCATTGCATGTTGGTCAAAATCAGGTATAAATGTAGTATTGCACCTTCTGCATTGAATCGATATCGAATGATAGGTTGGCTATTTGGGCGCATCGATTAAAGTCATAAAGTGTTAAGGCTTAATAAGAGCCACAGGGGCCCATCTGGGTTAAGCCTATCTAGAAAAGGTACTAGAAGTGTACATACGCTCACCCCAATCAATCCCTTATATCAAGTTCCTATGGAGCTATATATCCCAGCCTATCTAGCACCATTCACTTGCTATTGCATAACACACTCAACAATTACAAACTCCTCCAATCATACCCATTGTGCTACCATAGCCAATCTCATCAGTATCACATCCCGAATGAAGGTGCTGAATCCACTGCTAGGTACACCCTATATAAAGTTATAAAGAGCTTAGATTTAATAAGAGGCCCAAGGGCCCATCCAGCTAAGTCTGTAAATGGAAGATACCATTAGCCTGGTAAAAAGACCCACCCCAACCATCCCACATCCTGAAGAAACCAGTCGACCAATATCCCACGTACCTATCAATGCCTATCTACCCTAGATATCCAGCCCTATTCCCCTGATCATTCTTAACACATGTGGATTGAATGCTTTATCAATAATCTTCAAACTGCATCCCTGCCTGCTTAAAGGGGTCTGTGCCGTGCACACTTACTTAACATAAATCTCACCCCTTCCATCACAAATTATAACTCAAAAACAAGATTTTTGTCTAAAAAATTTGTCCGCCCTACTTTTAAATACATTCAATGAGGAACTCGCCACAACATCAGCAGGCAGCCCATTCCACTGATCAACAACCCTTTGACTGAAGACCTGTTGTCGCTCAACTGTCCTTCACATCAACTTGTCTAACCTGAATTGATGACCCCTATGTGATACTCTAAACTGAAGAGCGCCATTCAAATTAACCTGATCTAGTCCTTTAACAATCTTGTACATTTCAATCATGTCCCCACTTAATCTCCTATACTTGAGTGAGTACATATACAATGGCACAAGCCTTTATCGATATTCTAAGTTACCTATTCCACTGATGAGTCTAGTTGCTTTGCGCTGCACTCTTTCTAACATATCTATATCTTTTTATAGGTAGGGGCTCCATGCTTGCACAGAATATTCCAAGTGGGGTCGCACATATGCTAAGTACAGTGTTTTCATGACTTCCTTGCTCTTATATATCACACTTCTATTAATGAGTCCCAGCATTCTGAGTGCCCTGTTCCTAGCTGAGATACATTGTTTTTCTGCTTTAAGGTCTTTTGAAACCAACACACTTAAGTCCCTTTCCTCTTCAATAGCATCCAGTTCCCTCCCTCCCATTGTATATCTGGAAGTCTCACCTCCAGACCCCAGATGCGTAACCTTACACTTGTCATAGTTGAAAGACATCTGCCATCGATCAGCCCACTTTTTTAGGTTCTCCAAGTCTAGTTGAATAATTATAGATTGATCACAACTGTTTGCCACTCCTACCAGCTTGATGTCATCAGCAAATTTGAACACTCTATTCCTCAGCCCTACCTTAATGTTATTCACAAAGATGATAAAGAAAAGATTGCTATCGAATGATACATTACATTGATTTCATGTTGCATTTTGGTGCGAAATCAGCAAAAATATGATGTTATCCACCAATGTGAATGTGACATAATCACCAATGTCATTCCCAGTTCACATATTCAATATTTGACATCAACATTCATTAAATATATCTTTTCAATGTTGAATCAATGTTGCAAATGGCTAACAAAACAACACTGAATCTACATTTCAATGTTGTTTTGTTACCCACTTGCAACATTGATTCTACATTTCATGCCACAATGATTCAATGTTGTATCAATGTAGATGTGAATAGCATTATCAGCAATGCCAGTTGAGAAAACCCCATGGGGCACAGATGGGGAGGCCTATTGGGCCCAGATTGGAATTGTATTAGAAATGGAGTCTAAGGCTGAGAAAATGAATCATGACAGCATGCATGATTCATCACAGCATGCAGCACCCATGGCGGTTAGCAATGGGCCATCTCGGCGGGATGCGTCGCACCATATATTCCTTTGCTTGCCGTTCATGGGAAGACCAGTGAATGCCTTTTCGGGCGCAGTGTTCGTGGTGTTTTTGTACCTTGGTACAAAACAAAAATAACGACGCCCATGTTTCATCCCTCCCATTTTCACTTCTTCATCGCACCAACAAGTGTGAATTCACTACATCCGTCCGACGCCCTTCCCGGCTGGTGTTAAGAAATGACGTCACGACCAATCACAGAACGATCTAGATAACCGATGAACATTAATTAAGTTTCATTAATTTCATATCTGGTCACAATGAGTGTGAAAAAAATGTAGAAAAATATAATTAAAAGTGAGATAAAACCATGTGTTACGTGACATGCAACAAATCCAATACAAGTTTCACTCCTATAATATTTCACACAACTGATATATTTACGTACAATATTTAATCAACAATTTGACAAATAATGAATATTCCACGATTCAAAAGCACCGAAACAGGGGATGAAATGGCCACAAATGAATGTTGGGGAGTACACGCAGTGTCGAAGATGTGGAACCTGCCTCGCTGGATGGGCGACATACCCGTTTCCGCGTATAGATTGCCACATGTCAAGAAAATACAATATGCAAAATTGACAAGATGTTTTGCATCATGAATGCTAAACATGGGTCAGGATAGTCTAGGACCCAGTCAAGATTGCACAATAAAACTGGAAGCTATGACACATACGGAACAATTAAAACCCCATAAGCGAAGACCATAATTATGTATTCTGAGCTATCACAAGGGAAGCTGGGACCTAAATCATAGTTTTGATGAATGGTTCGGAATTTTCCATAGTTAGTGCCATGCAATATATTGCATCACAACGTATGGCTTTAAAATTTGGGTACTGGTATGCTACACACCTTACCCCTGCATTATCTAAGGTTGCACCACATTTTAAATCGAACACTATCGTTCAATAAATACTATTGTAGAATCGAAGACCCTGCTGACATGTGCAAAGCGTTCCAAAGCAGATGGAGTTGGTTGGTTACTGGTTTTACGACGCGTCGACCGTTGAGTCATATAGCGTCGCCAATCTCTCACGCCGATTGGTCGCGGGCGAAGAGTAGCGACAGGTGAGATTCGAACCCACAATCTTTCGATTGTGAGACGAGCATCTAACCCCTAGACCACTCGTCCCCAAAGCAGATGGAGTTCAGACCACCAGTGTGGATTCTGCCAGGTAAACACTGAATCTACGATCCAAGCTGATATCCCTCAATCCATTTATGTGCGCAAGGAACATCTCTCCAGTGGAGTGTCACACAGGGGTGTACACTGAACCATGAAGCAGTGGCAGTCATGGAGTGGTGGTGCAATGACGTGTCTCACCTCGGGGCGCGTCGTGTCAGTAACTGACACCGTGTTGAGCAGCGGTGTCAGCCGGCGAGCGGAACGATCCAGGCGTCGTCGAGTGCGTGGCCGGCTGGGAGTCGCCGGCGAGTCCACCGCCCTACTGCGGGGAGAACGCACAGAGTTGCTGAAGGTTCGCAAGATGTCATACGGGAGCGAACAGTTTCCGGGGAGTAATCTTTCACCTTGAAATAATAGCCCGCTACAATACTTCAGTATGTTTCTCCATGCATGTGTTGTCCGGCTAAATTCGCATGCATAAAATGTAGGAATATATTCCAAACGGGGTGGAAATGGGGGATTGGCTACTTTAAATTAATTACAACTTAAAGTTTCACGCTGTAAGCATGTGCTAAACGAGATCAACAACAGTTCACCTTCTTGGTTTTCTTGCAAAACATCGGCGGTCTGACTGACACAAGCGTAATACAAAAATCGCGGATGAACGACTGCGCCAGCGGAACCCACCGTTTCCCGGGGCGGAAGTGGTTCTCCTTGGTGGCGGACACCACAGAGGCGATAAGCTGGCTGACGACATCGTTGGAGCGGTGGCACACCGGCTGGGACATGCCCAGCACGTCATCGTCACGGTAGCCCCGTGACGGCGCCACCACGAACAAGTCGTCCTCCGCCACCTCCGGTCCCACGCCGGACTTGGACAGCCCGGGCTTGGCATCTAGCGCCGCCCTGCGGAGAGAAACGCAACTGAAGGTTCTTCCCGCTTCAGGGAGGTTGATCAACATGAGGCTCAGCCGCCGCACACACCTAGCGGAGGATAACCGAACTTCAGCTTCCAGATTGTGGGCAATCGCCCCAGTGGCAAATTTTGGCATCATGAGTGGCTGAGGCTAAATATCCCCATGAACAAGTTAAAAAACGCCAAACCGCCGAGTTTGCCACACCAAGAATTGCCAAATTTCTGCAATTTTTTACTGGAGCAGGGCCATCAGGTAGGAGCACGGAGTCTGTAACAGATGGGAGTTGCCCAAGCAATCAAAGGAACTTGACCCCTGTCCTATAAGCCCCTAGATTAACCTCAGAGCTAAGTTCTTTTAATTGCTTAAATGCTCTCTTCTCTACTAGGCTTTAATGCTTAAATGCTCTTTTCCTCCCCCGCGACCAATCGGTACTGATGAAAAAAACATTATTCTGACTCTGACTTCGTGTTCCTGTGATTGGTACTACCTGTGCTCCATGCTACCTGTCCTTGGTGGCGCTCCATTCTACTCCAGTCATGGTTTTTCAAACAACGGCAGAAATTTGACAGTTTTTGGCGTAGCGAACTTGGCGGCTCGGGCGTTTTTGAATTGTTTATGGGAATATTTAGCCTCAGCCTCATCAGTCTGACGCTGTTACATAACAAATGCAAACGTCACTCAAAACTAAATTAAGTGATTAGCGTTCGGAGCGTGTGGGTTGTTGCTAACCTCCCTTCCGAGGCAGACATCCGGCCAAACAGTTAAATTGGACACCAATTGAAAGCATACGCCATGTTTTCTTTCAAACGGGATGGTATACTTCTGTGCCAACTATCAAAAAGTTCCTGCGACCCTGGACGAAAGCCTAGAACATACATGTCCAGAATGGATATCATAATGCAAGATCTTTACTGCAAGATATCAACAAATTTATTGGCGGCTATGCCAAGCATATCCTCGATCACAATCATGAAAACGTTGACCAAAGGTTGATTGAAAAAATATGATCTTCGGAACAGTGAACAACGCTTGTTTTGTTGCCAAATGTTGCAAGGGAAGATCAAAAACCACATACCGCATATTAAAAAAGGAAACAAGTCATTTTCAACAATATTAGTACTCCGTACCACAGGAGCACAACACCTCGAAGACCGCCTCAATCACATTGCAAGCTTTCTGTTACTTCTCGGACTAGTATGAAACGAAATTAAAATTGTAAAGCAGTGGAAGTACAGCCACGCCAATGATCATACACAACAAAAAAGCATGTAACCATCCTATTTTGCATACATTCCACCCTGTCATCTAGTGTACCACATCACTTCCTGACGGCTTCCTCGTCAGCACGATTCAATCCTCTCTTCACAGGCCACGTACTGTCTGAGGACGACGCCCGAGGCCACCACACAGCCCACCGAGCATGTCTACTCACATTGGCTTCAACAAAGTTGTCACCGCTCGAACTTCACGACACAATATCACGGCCGTTCAGCACTGGCTCCACTCGCACAACACACGACCCGAACCGGCGGCACCCACTGCTAATCTGGCGCCCGCTCAGTCCCACTGCCGACTTCACCGGCCTCTGCCGGCTACCCCCTGTCAAGAGATTAGGTGCTCCCCTGATGCCTCGGGCTGGGTGGGGGCACAGTTTCCGACCCGACCGGGCGAGCAGCGGGGGGGGGATAAGGAGACCTCTCTGTGCGCGGTCGGTCAGCGCAGCAGCGTGGCCAGACATCAAGAGCCGAGGAGACACATCTGGTAATCAGCCAACATTGTACAGTCAGGCAACATCAGTCCAAAAGTATAGTTTCTTGTGGATGAGGGCATGACATGAAAGGGCATGAGCGCTTGGAGCCGATCCCTCTGGCGTCGCCGCCGGCAGGACGAGGGCGAGGTGATGGTATAGATGGCTGAATACCGGCGGCCAGGCAGCTGGGTGGCCGAGCACACGCACGGTGCAGTTGAGCACGGAAGAGAGAAGCGCTGGGCGACGACGGCGTGATGAATACGGCATTTATTTAGCATCTAACGACAATTTACGAGATTGGCCATAGACTGAGTAGCTTTCATCAACTAGATGACATGAACTTGAGCAGACGACCCGGCCGTTGAAGAACAATGAGTGACTTCAATGACGTCCCTGGCCGCACGGCCGTCATAGGGATCTCGAAAGTAGCTGAGTCGAGCAGAATGTCTGACAATGGCGTCGCCCGGCTCTGCGAAACTAATAAACCTCGGCGCACAATCCGGCAGCTCTATATCGATGGTGGCATGCGACAGGGGCGGATCCAGGAATTTCATCGTGGATGGGGGAAATTTTGTTCTGAATGGGCATCATTTCTCCGTCAAGAGAAATGATTTATTTTCCACTCTTTGGTACACCATTGGCTGAGGAACTCGTCCAGCGTGTGGGGGGCACTCGGGCGTCATGCTGGACGGCCACGTGTCCCCAGTTGTCCCCTCCCTCTGCACCCGCCAGTGGCACTCGGCAGCACGCAGCCCCGGCACTTGTGGATCGCGATCGCAAGTGCCAGACTGACGGAATCTGTGTGTGTGTGTGTGTGTGTGTGTGTGTGTGTGTGTGTGTGTGCGCGTGCGTGCGTGCGTGCGTGCGTGCGTGCGTGCGTGCGTGCGTGCGTGCGTGCGTGCGTGCGTGCGTGCGTGCGTGCGTGCGTGCGTGCGTGCGTGTGTGTGTGTGTGTGTGTGTGTGTGTGTGTGTGTCTGTGAATTGCGGTGACATTCACTATTCAGCCACTTCGGCGATCGGTGGCATCGATACCACACGTGGCTCTTCTGTCAGTGAGATACTGGAGTGGGGTGGTTTCTGATATGGCGCCATGCACGTATTTAACAGGTTCAACAATGCATCCGATCTTATCCCAGTCACGGAGGGTTTGGCAACAGGACACTATACGCGACCTTCACTCCCTGGCTGCAAACTATGTGCGGCTAAGACGTTGCTGGATAACAGCAGCACAACTCCAAAGCATACCTACATGTATCAAACATGCATGAAGCATGCTCGAAATTGCGAAGGAGAGATAGCAAGCAAGAATTTATAAACTAGCACGCATCTCTCGTAACACTCGCCTGTGCACGGAATTGTCATCAACCCGATGAGGAAGGGAGTTGCTACGATCTACCTTGCATTTCCAAACCGAAAGTGCAAGCGGCATTGAGTAAAAAGCCAGTGTGTGTCACGTGACGAGATGTCGAGAGCGACAACCGATATATTTGAGGTTACTGGTTGGCCTGCTGACCTGCTAAAGGCTATGTTATCACAGGGGATTAGCTAGAAAATCCTTCAATAACTACAGAGACTGCAGAAAACCACTTGCAGAAAATAAAACAAAATAAAGCTGCAGGCCTGATGACGCATATGCCACGATTTTAGTTCCGTGTGTTCAAGTCTTAGCTCTTTCTCTAGGCATCATTTCCAGGCGATTTTCAGGCGGTCATTTCAGTATTCTGAAGTTTCTCAAGAGTGGCGTAATGCAAATATGGTACGAATTTTCAAAAAGGGTCATGAAACGTGTGTGGGAAATAACAGGCCAGTCAGCTCAATCGTACTAGTTTGCAATGTGTTAGGAAAACTCGCCAAAGGAGAATGATTACCTTCATCTTGAGAGTCACACCCCTTTACGGAATACCCAACGTGGATTTCTCTGGAAGATCTTGCTTAACTAACATCCTGGAAGAAGAAGAAGAACCTTGGGTTCTTTTACGACGCATTCAACCGCTGGGTCATATACAGCGTCGCCAACCTCTCATGCCGATTGGTCGCGGATGGACTCGGTACATGCCTAACATCCTGGAGTTCATGGAGGATGCAAGTGAGGAAGTTGAGAATAGAAACAAGATAGCTGTAGGGTACTTCAGCTTTTGCAAAGCTTTTGATAAAGTTCTGAACAAACGTCCAATTCATCAGCTGGAGCAGCACGGCGTTGATAGAAAAGTTTTTGGCTGGACTGAAGCATGATGCAAGTATAGGAGATTAAGGGGTGATATGATTCAAATGCATCAATTTATTAAAGGGCTAGATCAGGTCAATCTGAATGATAATCTTCTATTTAGACTATCACATAGGGGTCATTAATTCAGGTTAGACAAATCAAGGCGTAGGACAGCTAATCAACCACAGGCCTTCAGTCAAAGGATTGTTGATCGGTGGAATAGTCTGCCTGCTGATGTTGTGGGGAGTCACTCATTGAATGTATTTAAAAATAGGGTGGACAACTATTTTAGGTAGCAAAATCTTATTTTTTGAGTTCTTAGGGGTGGTGGATGGGGTGGTATCTGTGCTAAGTGGGTGTGCACTGTAAGGGGACGAGTGGTCTAGGGGTAAGATGCTCGTCTCGCAATCGAAAGATTGTGGGTTCGAATCTCACCTGTCGCTACTCTTCGCCCGCGACCAATCGGCGTGAGAGATTGGCGACGCTATATGACTCAACGGTCGACGTGTCGTAAAACCAATAACCAACCAGGGTGTGCACTGTACTTTAGGCGGGCATGGATGGAGTCTGACAATTATTTGTATCATGCTGATAAATTGATTACTATACTAGCTATATACGGTATATTATACCACTAGTAGTATATTATACTGCATAGGGTGTACCTAGCAGTGGATTCAGCACCGACCTTCGGATATGTCATATTGATGAGATTGGCTATGGTAGCACAATGGGGCATGATTGGAGGAATTTGGAATTGTTGAGGAGTGTGATATGCAACATCAGGCGAATGGTGCGAGATAGGCTTGGATATATAGTTCCCTTGGAACTTGAGATAATGGATTGATTGGGGTGTGAGCATGTACTTTTCTGGTATCTTTTCTAGATAGGCTTAACCCAGATGAGTCCCTGTGGCCCTTATCAAGTCACAAAGTCATAAAGTGTTTAGACTTAATAAGAGCCACAAGGGCCCATCCAGTTAAGTCTGTAAATGGAAGATACCATAAGCCCGGTAAAAAGACCCATCACCACATCCTAAAGAAACCACCCACCAACATCCCACACATCTATCAATGCCTATCTACCCTAGCTATCCAGGCCTATTCCCTTGATCCCACTTAACACATGTGGATTGAATGCCTTACCAAAAATTGTCAAACTGCATCCATGCCTGCTTAAATGGGTATGTGCCGTGCACACTTACTCAACATAAATCTTATCCCATCCTTCACTAATTGGAACTCAAAAACAAGATTTTCCTGTCTAAATATTTTACACCCTACTTTCCCTACTTTTACACGCCACCCTACTTCACCATACTTTTAAACACATTCAATGAGGAACTCCCCACAACATCAACAGGCAGCCTATTACACTGATCAACAACCCCTTGACTGAAGACCTGTTATCGCTTAACTGTCCTACACCTCAACTTGTCTAACCTGAATTGATGACCCCTATGTGATACTCTAAACCGAAGAGCATCATTCAAATTGGCCTGATCTAGCCCTTTAACAATTTTTTTGCATTTCAATCTTTGTTGGTTATTTGGGTTTAGGGGCGCATCGACTGCGTTGGTCATACAGCGCCCTGTACATTTCAATCATGTCCCACCTTAATCTCCTACACCTGAGTGAGTACACATCTAATGCCATAAGCCTTTCTCCATATTCTAGTTACCTATTCCACTGATGAGTCTAGTGGCTTTGCACTGCACTCTTTCTAACATATCTATATCTTTTTTCTAGGTAGGGGCTCCATGCTTATACAGAATATTCCAAGTGGGGTCGCACATATGCTAAGTACAGTTTGTTCATGACGTCCTTGATCTTATATCTCACACTCCTATTAATGAGTCCCAGCATTCTGAGTGCCCTGTTCCGAGCTGAGATACATTGTTTTTCTGCTTTCAGGTCTTTTGAAACCAATATACCTAAGTCTCTCCTCTTCAATAACATCCAGTTCCCTCCCTCCTATTGTATATTTGAAAGTCTCACCTCCAGACCTTGTACTTATCATAGTTGAAGGACATCTGCCATTGATGATCCATTTTTTTTAGGTCCTCCAAGTCTAGTTGAATATTACTAGAATGATCACTACTGTTAGCCACTGCTACCAGCTTGGTGTCATCAGCAAATTTGAACACTATTCATCAGTCCTACCTCAATGTTATTCACAAAGATGATAAAGAGAAGTGGCACTCCACTCAGAACATCCTTTCAATCAGATTTACGTCCATTTAATACTAACCTTTGTTTCCTTCCCCTCAACCATTCTTCAATCGAACCTAGAACTTTTCCAACAATCCCATGTTGTTGTAGTTGATAAATTAGCCTTCTATGTGGAACTTTGTCAAGCCTTAACACTTTATGAACTTTATGAACTTTATGAACTTTATTATAAGGATAAGGAAACAAAGGGTAGTATTCAATGTATGCATATCTGAATGGAAGGATGTTTTGAGTGGAGCGCTACATGACTCCGTTCGTTATGCACTTCTCTGTATAATCTTTGCAAACAACATTGAGAAATGGTTCAGGGAAAATGGGTGTTCAATTTGCTGATGATATCAAGCTGTTAGGAATGGCTAACAGTAGTGATGAATTTAGCAATATTAAACTTGGATGACCAAAACAAGTGGGCTAAACATGGAAGATGTCTTGGAAAGTGTAAAGGTCATGCATCTGGGGTCCGGGGTGAGACTAGCTACTTGATATGCAATGGGAGGTAGTGCTTTGGATGTCATTGGTGAGGAAAACGATTTAAGTGTGTAAGTTTCAAGTGATCTTAAAGTAGAACAACGTAACTCAGCTCGGAACAGAGCAATCAGAATGCTAGATATCATTAACAGGAGTGTGAAATATAAAAAAAAACAAGTAAGCTAAGAAAACAACTTATATTTGGCCTATATGCGATTCCACTTGGAATAGTGCGTACCGGCATGTAAACATTACTTGAAATACTAGTAAGAGTGCAGCGTAAAGCTACTAGACTTATCAGTGGACTGCGAAAATGTCCTATACTTAAGTGAGTACATGTCTACCCCCATAAACTTTTTCCCGCATTTTATGTACTTATTCAAGTATATGACATTAAGGGGTCATATGACTGAGATTCGTAAAATCGTAAAAGAGATAACATTAATCTGAATGACGCTCTTCTCTTTAGGGTGTCACTTGGGGGGGCATCAATTCAGGTTGAACAAGTCAAGGTGCAGGACGGTGAAAATCCAACAAGTTTTCAGTCCGAATGATAGTTGATCAATGGAATGCGCTGCATGGTGATGTGGTGGAAAATCCCTCATTGGATGTGCTTAACAATAAATTCCATAAAGTTGTTCGGTCCAATAATCATATATTTGAATCATAAAAAGGTGAGTCACGTGTGTGCTCGAGGGACTCATGTATGTTACGGTCACGTATGTGTTACTCGATCCATGAGTGTGCTGTGCGAGATCAAGGGAACGGGGTGAATAGTTTCTACCCTTTTCGTGCTGCTGGGGTAGATAGCTTCTTCATAACTGAGGATATAGCACTGATTAGGCGGTTCATATCGTTTTTACATGCTTATATTACTTTCCCTTGATAGGCTTAACGCAGATGGCCCCTGTGGCCCTTCTTAACCTGATGACTTCGTGGCTTTATGACACTTGATGACTTTGTGACACTTGATGTCTTTGAGACACTTTATAACTTTGTGACACTTGATGACCTTGTGACACTTTATGACTTTATGACACTACATGACTTGGCCTCCCAGGTCTGTCATTTGTTTCGCAAAAGGTTGAGCTTCCACGTTCAATTACTTCCTACGACACAAGAACATCAGGTACGCGCCTTAGGTTTGTCTGATGTTCACCATAGCATCCCTCACAAATTTAGTATTCTAGCAAGGTGCAATTTGTTACGTTTCGACCCATAGGCCATGGGTCAGATGAGATGGAAGTGCTCATATCCTTTTGAAAACTTCTGAAATGGTACCATCACTTGATATTCTCTAGTACCTAGTAGTAAAACGGAAATAAAATTCAGCTTCATCACTCAAATTATCATAATCCAATAAGCTGATCTGATCTCAGGTTGAGTACATGACCTACGGTGACCTGGAAAGGCCAATGCCCTTTGCAAACCCGTCAGCTGAGTTGTGTATTACCCTACTACACCCGACATTGGGCAATTGGGAACAAAATATGATGTTAATTATCGATAATTCGCGATTTCAGCGTGAAACGAACTGGCATGTTCCCTGTCATCACATCACAGGTCAGTCACGTTACATCGCATCTTATTTTACATAAGGAAGTCTACAAGGGATGTTTGATCAGGTATTGCACATAGTGGCGTGCTTAAGCGCGCTGTTTTCTGTGGTCCCAAAAAACCTGATGTTTCACCATCCCCGCCCCCACACGGGCGACGATTAAAAGCATCGTACTGTCGGTACAAGTCGATATCGGTACTTATTGCATGAGTACGTCGCAAAAAAGTTGGATTGCCAAAAGCATGACGGTCGAGTCAGGTCTGGCTCTCGTTTCTGATCCTTATGACCCAAACTTTTTCCCGAACATAATCACCAATGAATTTGCAATTCTCCACAGTCAACGTACTGACCGAAGTCCGATCCCGTTCCTCAGTTCCTGTAGTTCCTACCTACAGTTCCTCTAGCATCGTGGAAACTGACATTTAACTCCCTTGAAACTTACATCAACATCAGCTCGAAGAGAAGCATGCGTCAAAGGGCTTCCAACATAATCCCTGGCATTATCGCAGGACGTTCCACAGGCACGCCAACGGACAGAACAAAGGACCAAAGGGCACATTGCCAAACTGGAACCACGTGGCGTCTTTATGCCGACTTTGGCCGATGTCCGCCGGTCTTTAGACTACTCGCTCCCCTGATGGCTCAGGCGAAGGGGGTGTAGTGTCAGTTTCCACAGGGCCGACAGCGACGGCGGGGGGGGGAGGGGGGCTCGTGATAAGGCGGCCCGGCGGTCGGCGTCTGGTCAAAGTGCAGTGGCATGGCCACAACTTTAGTGGAATAACATAACGAAAACGCGGACCTGGCCGGAGGCTTCACCATCGACAGTCCAGGCATCGGCACAAAATACGCATGTTTTTACACAAACGGGAGAACAGCACGGTACCCTCGTTGGCGCCTGGCCGCGCCGCTGCCAAATGGGTGCGGGACGGGTGGGTGGTAGGAGCCGGACGGAGGCGGGATGGCGGTGTGGCTGGCTCGGGCAGGGCGCGCCCGACCGGCAAGACCCGACCGGCACGGTACAAAGGGTGACCGGCGCCATAAGGAAACCAGTCGGATGGTTCTAAGAGCGCGAACGCCTGACAGCCGATTACATCGGACGCCACTGGTGAATACAGAGCCATATCATATCCATATCATATACAAACTGCTTTCAGGTTGTATAATGTACTGTAAATTTGCAGACATTGCAGAATGTCTAACCATGAATCGCTACTGGAGTTAAAATTGAATCCAATTGGTTCGGCCCGTGATAAATGCAACGAATCTCGTGAACGCATCACAATAGCGGGAGCTGTGACGGCAGACCCGTTTGTGATTTGGAAATCACGAACGGGTCAAATATTTCACCTCTGGAACGGAGAAGTCCAGAGATATGAAGGATACTCGTTTCCACACCAAAAGGTTGTGGCTGAGGTCCCACCTCTCGCTGCTCTGCGCCAGCTACCAATCGACGGGACAGATGGACGACGACGGCGCTAATGGCCAACCAAATATTTCACCTCCGTCTGACCACAGCACTGACACTTTGATTGATTATTTGGGCTTAAGGGCGCGCCGACTACAAGGCCATTAGCGCTCAACATCACTGACACTTCACATATTTAGCTACCACAGGATGGGAAAGGGGCCAGGATAGTCCGCCCCTCCATAGTTTCTCCTCCGTTTGGTGGGGCTCGAGCCCCTTCAATGAATCGGCCTACCATATCGCATTTCAGCATGGTACCGAAGAACGAAACTACTCGAATTGTCATAAATCACAAAATCTCAAAATACTCTGGCTTTTTTTTGCACGGAGCAGCAACCTTGATTCACGAGGCCAGAGGTCGAACGGTCGGCTCTGTTAGTTATTTGTGTGCGTGACAGCTACCATTCGTAGCTATGGCGCCAGAGTTGTAGGAGTACCTGTTGCACCAGATGTGTGTGTGTGTGTCGGGCACTCCCAGATCGTAGCGTTGGTGGCAACAGTGGCAGACGGATACAATCAAAGGGTTTCATCTCTTCACACATTGCACACGCTTGACCTAAGACGCCACAACGTTGTCACATCGTCAATTAGCACCATCTTGCAATTGCGAAGATTTGTACCTACAAAGCAGCAATATGTTCGCTATAATATGGCATGATAACGAATTACAGCAGGAAGAGAAACCACCGAGGGGTCAAACAAGGTCCCGAACCACGATTGGCGTGGATAAATTAGCATAGCCATGCATGCAAAGAATGCACCTGAAGACATATTTATAGAGCATGTGCTTATACTGAATGACTATTTATCCCACGTCCTGTAAGAGCAGCCCACTAATTCCGTTCTATCTGCCGATCCAGCGGAAGTTGAAACGAAACGCCGTCGGGAGTTGGCACCCCTCATTCTCGCGCAGGCTTTGCTAAAAATATTATCTCAGCACGTGAGAGATACACATCAAGGATGCAAATTTCACCATCCTTCACAGTGCGGGGGGCTGGGGCGCAGTTTGTCTATTGTTAATATTTGTTCTATTAACTATAACATTTGTTCTATTAACCTTCTCAATGAGAAGGTGGTGCATGACACCTCACAGTGGGTCTTGAGAGAGCCCCTGGGCACAGCTATGCATCTGATACGGTTGATATTCCAGGCGCGGCGGAGTCGATAAATATTAAGATATGGTTCACAGTTCGACTATCAGCGTAGTTTTGGAAGGAAATCAAAGTACAATTCCAGTTTTAATTCAGATGCATGCATACAAATTTACCTAGCGTCACAGTACATGCCAAGGTCCGGACAATCATTGGCACGTTATCAATAGTGTAGTGTTAAGCAAGCCGTTTTCCTTGCCATTTTTCTATACAACAAAACAAAAAGCATTTGCTTCATTCATGGTATAGTCATTAACAGGTGCAATACCCAATGATGTAGTCGAGTATATCAGATGTCAGACACCACATGACCCAATATTTAAACACCAATGATGTTTTAATGCATCAGTCAAGTATATAATTATTCGTAGAATTACATTCTACTGTAAATGAACATGAGTTCCATTCTAAGAGAGATGAGTTTACCATATCATATATTTCTGTTGTTTATTACATACTTATCCATATATTCATATATTAATCTATTCACCTATCCATCCGTCCATCCGTCAATCCATCCATTCATCCATCCATCCATCCATCCGCATATATATATATATATATATATATATATATATATATATATATATATATATATATATATATATATATATATATATATATATATATATATACTCTTATATACTATATATATATATACTAGGTAAATATGTATATATCTGAATTAAAATTTTTATATAATATATATATACATATATATATACATATATATATATATATATATATATACATGAATATATACATCAAGATATACACATGTTAATTTTGAATTTATTGATCTAAGTGTATATCAATAGATACATTATCAACCTCTATGCACATCGCATATCAATCTATCAATTTTGTTATCTAAATCACGTTCAGTGGGCACGATCAGCAGTTGTGGAGTTGGCGAAATGACCTTCGGTTACCGACTGAATACTGAATACGTGTTTAGTTTCCGAGAGAAATCACTTCCTCCCCAGTCGTGCTGTGCGTTAAAGGGTATGGCGGCGAAGGCGACACCGGCGCCTTCGCCCGGCGCCACCCCGGCTTATCCGCTCCAACATGTGTGACTGACTGTGTCTGCCCCGCCAATACCTGCAGGCGTCATGACCGCACACCGACCGACAACCTCATTCAGCGTATGCCGGGGAATTATAGCCGTTTGCTGGTGACCTGGCACCTCGACGGGGGGCCGGCGCCGGGCCACTCAGCGCTGCCGACACGGCTCGGGACTGCGGTGGTGGAGTGGGAGCGGGGGGACGGAAGCGCAGAGGGTGGGCCGGGCACCAGGCGGCGGGGTGAGATATCGCTATGGCACGTCCGGATCGAGTCGATCACCCCCACCCCGACTGACTCACCTGGCTCCTGCGCCGCGGCGATCGCACCGCGAAATTGTCACACACCTGAACGCGGCTCCGGTCGGCTTAGACCACCGCTGCGGGACTGGTCCGGGCCGGCCCGGCTCTGTGATAGTTGTCCTCTCGTTCGTCTTGGGAATTGCTCAGCGTGCGGCAATTGCCCGCACAAGTACAACACTGGAGGTGTTCTCTGTTTACGGCATGTCCTCGATAGCACAAGGATGTTGATTGTTGCAATTCATCGCAGACAAAGATACAATTGTAAATGCTTACCGCTTAGCTTAGGTAATCCAGCAGGTCGTTATATGTACCCATCACTCAAACTTCAATATAAATGATCGTATTTCATGTCCAATGAGGTACCGTGATACATGTTTTGTGGCGTATCCGTATTCTGGCACATTGCCAATTGCACATCCCGGAATGCGTATGCAACAGATAACCAATTTCTGCAGTGCTCACGTCACTCGTCGCTGATGCAGCGCGCTTCAATGGCTGCAATTAGCTTTCTGAGTGAACATGGCTCGCCAGATGAATGCGTCTTGGTCGTCGCTGCGCCAGACGGCCAAAGGGCCACTTCTCTGTATCATCTTTGTGAATAGCACTGAGGCCGCGCTGAGAAATAAGGTGTTCAAATTTGCTGATGACATCAAATTGGCAGGAGTGGCTAACAGTACTGATCAATCTAGTAATATTTAGCTAGACTTGGAGGACCTAAAAAGTGGACTGATCAATGGCATATGTCTTTCAACTATGGAAAATGTAAGGCCATGCATCTGGGTTCAGGAGGTGAGACTTTCAGGTATATAACGGGAGATAGGAAACTGGATGCTATTGAAGAGGAAAAAGATTTAGGTGTGTTAGCTTCAAATGATTTTAAAGCAAAGAAAACAATATCTCAGCTAGGAACTGAGCAAACAGAATGCTGGGAATCGTTAATAGTTGTGTGAGGTATAAGTGCAAGGAAATGATAAAAATACAGTACTTAGCCTATGTGCGACCCCACTTAGAATATTCTGTATAGGCATGGGCCCCCTACTTTGAAAAAGATATAGATATGCTAGAAAGGGTGCTGCGTAAAGCCACTAGATTCATCAGCGGACTGCGTAACTTAAAATATCGGGAACGACTTATGGCACTATATATGTACTCACTCAAGTATAGAGGATTAAGCGGTGATATAATTGGAACGCATAAAATCGCTAAAGGGCAAGTACTGTATCTCAAGTACAAGTAGTGGTGGATTGGGCGATATGTGTGTTAAGTAGGTGTGCACTGTATAGGCCCCTTTAAGCAGGCATGGATGGAGTCTGACAATTACTGGTAGGGCACTCAAGCCACATGTGTTACACGGGATCGAGTGAATAGGGCTGGGTTGGTAAGGTAGGTAGGCATTGATGAGTGTGTAGGATGTTGGTGGATGGATTCTTTTCAATTAAGGACGTGGTGTTAGTTGGGGTGGGTGTCTTTTTGCCAGGGTAACGGCATCGTCCCTTTATATACTTAACCTGAATGGGTCGCTGTGGCTCTTATTAAGTCTAATCTTGTGGCTCTTATCTTTATGACTTTATGACTTCAACGCGAAAATACTCTGAAACACGCAAGCAAAACTGGTGTCATCGATAAAATACTGTTTTTTTTGCAACATGATGAGTCATGGTGCAACTCCTGTCTCCAGCACTACACAATCCAATACTATACTTTTCAAGTTTAGATGAGTTAAGTTGGATACATCTGACCCATCAGGCCTGGGCCCCTGAATATCACGATGGGGGCCAAAAAAGTCGTACCGGGGTTCTTGAAAGTCACGACAGGGACCCCAAAAGGTCGGGCTCGGGTCACTGGAAGTCACGCTGAGCCTGGGTGTACCAAAAAGTCGCGCCCGAGCTCCTGAAAATCACGCTCGACAGGTCTTACCGGGGCCCCAGAAAACTCATCGGGATCACTAAAAAAATTCACGCCGGGGCAACGAAAAACCAGTCCGGACATTGAAAATAACTCTGGGATCCCAACAATCGCTCTAAAAGCCCCCCAAAACGTGTCGAGGCCACGAAGACTCGCGTTAGGGATCCTAACAAATGACGACCGGGCCAAAAAATCGCACTTAGACCGAAAAAGCCGCGCCGCTGTCCTTTAAAATCACACCCGAGCCCCAAAACGTCGCGCCGGAGCCCCACGAGTCGCAGCTGGCTCCCAAATATTACCCGGGATGTCACTGCGTCCACACAAAAAGCGTCAAAGATCAGAAAAACGCGTGGGGCCCAGTAAAAGGAGGGTGTTGGGAAACCGAAAAAATGCACCGGGAGCCCGAAGAAATGTACCGGGGCCAAAAATATCCCGCATGGGACTTACACAAAATAGAACTGAACACCAAAAAAAATCACAACGGGACTTAATAGAATCCACCCGTGTACAGGAAAATTCAGAATAGATCCAGAAAGAAAGTTCTCTGAAGGACCTTTCTACTCTGAAGGGTGCCATCGGCTGAAAAAATCGTTCAGCAGCCGCAGTGGTTTACCAAAGAGGAAATACCCCCCCCTCCTGAACGGGTGGGGTCCCATGAATCGCGCCGGGGTCCTCAAAAATCGCTCTGGGGTCCCATAAAGTCGTGTCGGGGCCCACAGAATTCGCTTAGAGGCTCTAATGCTCTATGCAGCGAGCACTAAAAACCTCGCGCCAGCACCAAAAATTTGCGCAGTGGACCGTGAAAACCGCGCTGGGGCCCAGCTAAGTACAACACCCCCACCCCCCGCGGACTCGCGCCGAGCACCCACGCATATATCGCGCTTGGGAACCAAATTTCCGTCGATAGTCCCAAAAAAGTATAGTACGAGCATCAAAAATTCGCCTCGGGACTCACAAAAATTGTCGTCGATGAGACCAAATACACAGTTTCGCCCCGAAAAATCCCATCTGGACCCGATAAAAAGGTCAATGAATTTTTTTGGAGACAACTTGCAAAAGGTTAATGAAAGCATTTTTGGAGACATCTTCCAATAATTTGAATTGACAGGCTTCAACATGCATGCTTATCAAAGGAAGGCAAGGATAGGAGGAGGTATACTCTTGTATGTCAGGCAAGTAATAAAATGTCATTCCATAGAGGATAGATAGTGTACATAGTGAAGGAGTAGAATCTTTGTGGTAAGATGTCATTCTGAAGAATGGAACACAATTTAGGATTGGGCATTCTATAGACCTCCAGACCAGAATGAAAACACTGACAGGTTGATGTAAGAAGAGATAAGTAGGAGATTGCAGGAGATAACTGTTTTCTTTGGGGATTTCAACATAGCAGGATTGAGAAGCAAGACTGTAGGTCTAACAAATCAGGAAGAAGTGTCATGGCTTGTTTCGAGGAAAATTTCTTCTTTCAAATGACACATGAACCTACAAGAGAAAATGGAATATTTGATATTGTGCTTACTAATGAGGAAAATGTTGTACAAAATGTGAACATAGGAGAGACCTTTGGTAATAGTTATCACAACATTATACGCTTCTCACTGTATGTTGGAAGTGTAGGAACCTAAAAAACATTGATTTCAAATTTTGCCAAATGAGTTCAGGATCTTCCTGAATGAAATTCATTGGGAAGACTTATTGAAGGGCTTAGATGCTTATGAAATGTGGAGAATGATAAAAGATAAACTATTTGAAGGTCAGGATAGGTTCATTCCCAACAGGCAAATTAAATTAACCAGGGTTAAGCACCCTTCATGGCCAACCAGGGAAGTAAAGCATTTACTGGAGTCAAAGAAACAGGCATCCAAGAAACTAAAAGATGCTAACTCTGAGGTAAACCTCAGATCATATTAAATAGCTAGAAATTAAGTTATCAGTTGTGTTAGGGCATCTAAAAGACTGGCTGAAATCAAATTAGCTCGAGAATGTTCAGCAGGTAATGGTAAGAGATTCTTTAGTTGGTTGGTTGGTTATTTGGGCTTAGGGGGCATCGACTGCGTTGGTCATACAGCGCCCATTAAGAGATTCTTTAGCTTCTACAAATTTAAGGCTATAAAGTGTAGCGTAGGACCACTGGAGGTAGATGGGGACATAGTGGTTGATGATTGTGATATTGTGGAATCCCTAAGCAAGCAATTCTCACCAGTCTTTACTAAAGATAATTCTGGTACAATAGAAACAACTGAAGGTTATGCCATGACAGATGATAGGCTGGAGGATCTTACAATAACTATAGAAGCTGTAGACAAGCAGTTGCATAATATAAAACCTAATAAAGCTTTTGGACCAGATGATATATACGCTAGGATCTTAGTAGCGTGCTAAAGCTTTAGCAGTTCCCCTAGGTATCATTTTCAGACGGTCTATGGAATATTCTGAAGTACCTGAAGATTGAAGAAATGCAAACGTAGTACCAATTTTCAAAAAGGGAAGTATGAAGTGTGTAGGATACCACAGGTCAGTCAGTTTGACCTCAATAGTTTGCATGGTACTAGAAAATCTGGTTCAACAGAATGTTCAGATTCATCTTGATAGGCACAACCTTTTAAGGGATACTGAACATGGATTTCTATCTCGATGGGGTCTTGTTTAACTAACCAATTGGAGTTCATGGAGTATGTTACTAAAGAAGCACACAATCAAAGCAGGATAGATGTTGTATACTTGGACTTTAGCAAAGCTTTTGATACAGTTCCACATGGAAGGCTAATTCATCAACTACAGCAACACAGGATTGTTGGACAAGTTCTAGGTTAGATTGAAGCATGGTTGAGGGGCAGGAAACAAAGGGTAGTGTTAAATTAATGTAAATCTGATTCGAAGGATGTTCTGAGTGGAGTACCACAGGGCTCTGTTCTAGGGCCACTTCTCTTTATCATCTTTGTGAATAACATTGAGGTAGGGCTGAGGAATAGTGTTCAAATTTGCTGATGACATCCAGCTGGAAGGAGTGGCTAACAGTACTGATCAATCTAGTAATATTCAACTAGACTTGGAGAACCTAAAAAGTGTGCTGATCAATGGCAGATGTCTTTCGACTATTATCAGTGTAAGGTTATGCATCTGGGGTCTGGAGGTGAGACTTTCAGATATACAATGGGAGGAAGGGAACTAGATATTATTGAAGAGGAAAGAGACTTAGGTGTGTTGGTTTCAAAAGACCTTAAAACAGAAGAAAAAAACAATATATCTCAGCTAGGAACAGGGCACTCAGAATGCCGGGACTCATTAATAGAAGTGTGATATATATATAAGTGCAATATTAATATATTAATATTAATATAAGTGCAAGGAAGTCATGAAAAAACTGTACTTAACATATGTGCGACCCCACTTGGAATATTATGTACAAGCATGGAGCCCCTACCCAGAAAAAGATATAGATATGTTAGAAAGAGTGCAGCGCAAAGCCATTAGTGGAATAGGTAACTTAGAATATGGAGAAAGGCTTATGGCATTAGATATGTACTCACTCAAGTATAGGAGATTAAGGGGGGGGGACATGATTGAAATGTACAAAATTGCTAAAGAGCTAGATCAGGTCAATTTGAATGATGCTCTTCGGCTTAGAGTGTCACATAGGGGTCATCAATTCAGGTTAGACAAGTTGAGGTGTAGGACAGTTAAGCGACAACAGGTCTTCAGTCGAAGGGTTGTTGATCAGTGAAACAAGCTGCCTGCTGATGTTGTGGGGAGTTCCTCATTGAATGTATTTAAAAGTAGGGTGGACACATTTTTAGACAGGAAAATCTTGTGTTTGAGTTCTAATTTGTGATGGATGGGGTGAGATTTATGCTAAGTAAGTGTGCACGGCACAGACCCCTTTAAGCAGGCATGGATGCAGTTTGAAAATTATTGGTACGGCATTCAATCCACATGTGTTAAAAGGGATCAAGGGAATAGGGCTGGATAGCTAGGGTAGATAGGAGGCATTGATAGGTGTGTGGGATGTTGGTGGATGGTTTCTTTAGGATGTGGTGATGGTTGGGGTGGGTCTTTTTACCGGGCTTATGGTATGTTCAATTTACAGACTTAACTGGATAGGCCCTTGTGGCTCTTATTAAGTCTAAACACTTTATGACTTTATGATGCAGGAAGAGATAAGTAAGAATGCATGGGAGAAATCTATTGTTGGGGGACTTCAACATAGCAGGGATGGGAACCAAAACTTGACGTCTAAGCAAATCCGGAATGAGCTTCATGGGTTCCTTTGAAGAAAATAACAAGTATTTTCAGTTGTTGTTGTTGGGGTTTCGGGCGCATCAACTGCATAGGCTATAAAGCGACCAGGAAATTCTATTTTTTTAAATGATAGATGAACCTACAAGGGGAAACGATAGTACTCGATCTAGTGCCTACAAATGAGTAAAACTTGGTGCAAAATATAAATATAGTACAGACATTGAGGAAAATTAGCATCACATTTTATGCCGTGCCTTATATGCTGGGAGTGTAGGAAACAATAAGGCATTGATTCTAAGCTTTGCTAACGGTAATTACAATGATATCAGGATCTTCCTGGGGGAAATTCACTCGGAAGAGTTATTGATGGGTTTAGATATGCTTATGAAATGTGGGGAATGGTAAGACAAACTGTGTCAAGGTCAGGATATGTTCATTCCCAATAGGCAAATTAGATTAAACAATGTTAAGCACCTTTCATGGCGACCAAGGAAGTAAACTGCTTAATGTAGTCAAAGAAGCAGACCTTTAAGAGACTACGATATTGTAACTATGAGGCAAACCTAGAAGCATATAAAATAGTTAGAAATAAAGCTTGGGTTGCTAAGAGGTGCTTTAGCATCTACCAATGAAAGAATAAAAAAGATAGTGTAAGACCATTGGAGATAGATGGTGAAATAGCGGTTGTTGATTGTGACATAGTGGAGTCCCTACGCAAGCAATTCTCATCAGTCTTTACTAAAGAGAACTCGGGTGCACTGGAAACCACTGAAGGTTATGCTATGGCGTGTGATTGGTTGCAAGATGCAACTACAGAAGATATCGAAAAACAATTGCGGAATATTAAACCTGATAAATCTGCTATGCCTGATGATATATATGATAGCATCTTAGTAGAGTGTGATCAAGTAACAACAGCACTTGCTTTCGTCAGTTTTACCTAGTTTTAACCAGTTCAAACCAGTTTTGGTCGCTGGCGTTGCTAAAACTAGCTTCAGCCGATATTTTGCCGATTATTTTTGCCCGTCAGTGGGAGCCGAACATTTGACCGTATATCAGATCTTTTTTGGTGAACGTATGTGGTTGACCGCTTATGAATTGGCTGAAAATCAGCGCACAGTGCTAGCGCATAGGGTGGCAACAGACGGCCTGTCTGAGGCTCTGTGTCCTTTCTTCACCCCTCAAAACCCCGCACAGCCGTGATACGCGACAATCGAGTCAGCCGCGGCCGACAAAGGTCCGCACCGAGACCAGCCGACGTCAGATGGCCAACAGCGGCATCACAGCACTTAACAGCGTGTGCCAGCTGGTCGGATGTGACAGGAGCGGCTGCAAGCTTTCGCTGCGGTCACTAGCGATGCAGTTGGTAGTGTGGCAGCCTAAAGGGCGACAGTGTGAATGTGCTTGTGCTTGTGCATGTGCATGTGCGGTGTGCTTTGTTCTTGTACTTTTATTTTAACCGGCCCTGTCTCGGGGGCCTTTTTTACGCCCCTCCCCCTGAGGTTTTCCGCGGATAGTAAAAACTATTGTCATAAACGTCGCGCGGCAGCGCGCCAAAATTTCGCGTACCTTTCCCACATCAATTTGGAATGTTATGTGAACATTTTGGGGTCAGGCCATCTACGGTGAACGAGTTATTGAAGGCCAAGTGAGATCACCGCCAAAAAAGTTCAACAGGTCGTCACGCTTTAACGGATAAATATTTTGAATGAAACCTTCATTACATCTTTAGGGATCTTTAGTGAGGGAAAAGACATTTTTAAGGATGCAACGAAACGCAACAGAGGAATTTTTGAATTTTTCGTGTTTGATGATATATCAGTTTTGCATATTTGCCATTAGGGCTAAAATCAAAGATTCTGGTTAAAGTAAGCACTTTTTATGGGAATAAGTTAACTTCAAACAACGTGTTGCGGTCAGTTCTACCCATAAAAAACTAAAGAAAATTGAACTCAAATTTGGAAAATTTCATAAAATTAACATTTTGATTTTTTGGTGGACAAAAATTGCAGGGCCATGGCCGATTTCGCCTTCCTTTTATATTCCAAACAATTTTTGTTTTCAAATTCCCCCCCCCCCAAAAAAAAAGAAGAACCCCCTGGAGCCAAAAACATGTCGGTTGTGATCACATAGACCCTAGTGACGTCACTTTTCGGGGGTAAAATTTTTGGGAGTGGTTTCGGACCCTACTCGTCGAGTACTTTCCGATGACACCTCTTTCGTTTTCGTGCGACGCATAGTTTGGAGATTAGAGGGGGCGTTAATCGGCCCCTCCCCGACCCAGACGAGGTGTGAGGATCTGACCGGAAAGACGGCTTAACTCAGGATGTTCGTTAGTGAAAAGCCGAATGACTCAGACCTGGTGACAACTAAAATATGCATGTATGTATGCATTTATGCATGTACATATGTATGTATACTATGCATGTACGTATGTATGTATGTATATATGTACATATGAATGCATGTTTATATATATGCATGCATCTAGGATGTATGCATGTATGCATGCAGGTCACGGCGAACGTACCGGACCCTGGCGACGCGGCCGTGCTGACGCTCCAGGCGCCTGTCGCAGCCGCCTCGTGTTCGCGCCAGCCGCCAGGGGCGAGCGCGCCGGCGCAGCCAGCCGGTGTCGAGCTGGCGCCACGGCAGACCGCCACACAGCCCCACCAGCTGGCGGCAGTCGGGTCAGGTGACACACACGGCACAGTCCGCCACACAGCCACACCAGCTGGCGGCAGTCGGGTCACGTGACACACACGGCACAGTCCGCCACACAGCCCCACCAGCTGGCGGCAGTCGGGTCACGTGACACACACGGCACAGTCCGCCACACAGCCACACCAGCTGGCGGCAGTCGGGTCACGTGACACACACGGCACAGTCCGCCACACAGCCCCACCAGCTGGCGGCAGTCGGGTCACGTGACACACACGGCACAGTCCGCCACACAGCCCCACCAGCTGGCGGCAGTCGGGTCACGTGACACACACGGCACAGTCCGCCACACAGCCCCACCAGCTGGCGGCAGTCTGGTCAGGTGACACACACGGCACAGTCCGCCACACAGCCCCACCAGCTGGCGGCAGTCGGGTCACGTGACACACACGGCACAGTCCGCCACACAGCCACACCAGCTGGCGGCAGTCGGGTCACGTGACACACACGGCACAGTCCGCCACACAGCCACACCAGCTGGCGGCAGTCGGGTCAGGTGACACACACGGCACAGACCGCCACACAGCCCCACCAGCTGGCGGCAGTCGGGTCAGGTGACACACACGGCACAGTCCGCCACACAGCCACACCAGCTGGCGGCAGTCGGGTCACGTGACACACACGGCACAGTCCGCCACACAGCCCCACCAGCTGGCGGCAGTCGGGTCACGTGACACACACGGCACAGTCCGCCACACAGCCCCACCAGCTGGCGGCAGTCGGGTCACGTGACACACACGGCACAGTCCGCCACACAGCCCCACCAGCTGGCGGCAGTCGAGTCACGTGACACACACGGCACAGTCCGCCACACAGCCACACCAGCTGGCGGCAGTCGAGTCACGTGACACACACGGCACAGTCCGCCACACAGCCCCACCAGCTGGCGGCAGTCGGGTCACGTGACACACACGGCACAGTCCGCCACACAGCCACACCAGCTGGCGGCAGTCGAGTCACGTGACACACAGGCACAGTCCGCCACACAGCCCCACCAGCTGGCGGCAGTCGGGTCACGTGACACACACGGCACAGTCCGCCACACAGCCACACCAGCTGGCGGCAGTCTGGTCACGTGACACACACGGCACAGTCCGCCACACAGCCCCACCAGCTGGCGGCAGTCTGGTCAGGTGACACACACGGCACAGTCCGCCACACAGCCACACCAGCTGGCGGCAGTCGGGTCAGGTGACACACACGGCACAGTCCGCCACACAGCCACACCAGCTGACGGCAGTCAGGTCACGTGACACACACGGCACAGTCCGCCACACAGCCACACCAGCTGGCGGCAGTCGAGTCACGTGACACACACGGCACAGTCCGCCACACAGCCACACCAGCTGGCGGCAGTCGGGTCACGTGACACACACGGCACAGTCCGCCATACAGCCCCACCAGCTGGCGGCAGTCGGGTCACGTGACACACACGGCACAGTCCGCCACACAGCCACACCAGCTGGCGGCAGTCGGGTCACGTGACACACACGGCACAGTCCGCCACACAGCCCCACCAGCTGGCGGCAGTCGGGTCACGTGACACACACGGCACAGTCCGCCACACAGCCCCACCAGCTGGCGGCAGTCGGGTCACGTGACACACACGGCACAGTCCGCCACACAGCCCCACCAGCTGGCGGCAGTCGGGTCACGTGACACACACGGCACAGTCCGCCACACAGCCACACCAGCTGGCGGCAGTCGAATCACGTGACACACACGACACAGTCCGCCACACAGCCACACCAGCTGGCGGCAGTCGGTCAGGACACACACGGCACAGTCCGCCACACAGCCCCACCAGCTGGCGGCAGTCTGGTCAGGTGACACACACGGCACAGTCCGCCACACAGCCCCACCAGGTGGCGGCAGTCTGGTCAGGTGACACACCGGCACAGTCCGCCACACAGCTCCACCAGCTGGCGGCAGTCTGGTCAGGTGACACACACGGCACAGTCCGCCACACAGCCCCACCAGCTGGCGGCAGTCTGGTCAGGTGACACACACGGCACAGTCCGCCACACAGCCCCACCAGCTGGCGGCAGTCTGGTCAGGTGACACACACGGCACAGTCCGCCACACAGCCACACCAGCTGGCGGCAGTCGGTCAGGTGACACACACGGCACAGTCCGCCACACAGCCACACCAGCTGGCGGCAGTCTGGTCAGGTGACACACACGGCACAGTCCGCCACACAGCCACACCAGCTGGCGGCAGTCAGGTCACGTACCCTTTTCATTTGTACACTTTTCGTGTTTAACATCATTAAGTACCACTTGCTACTTTGGTCTATATATATATATATATATATATATATATATATATATATATATATATATATATATATATATATATATATCTTTGCCCAAGCGACCAGGCCCGGCCTGTCCGATCGCCACACCTTTAAACATAAATAGTGTTCTTGTTGCAAATTTTCAAGTGGTAATTTGTCCACTCAGAACTAGACCTCATCTTTAAATTTCCCTTTTTGGCAGCTTTCATCATATTACATTTTGATTGATGGCAGCCTTCACCATGTTTTTTTTTTTTTTTTTTTTTTTTTTTTTTTTTTGGTGAGCACAATTTCGTTTGTACGGTCGTATTGCGGGCTTTGGTCGGTGCCGGTCCAGCCGACATCGTCTAAGGGCAAACTTAGGTTGGTTGGTTATTGGTTTTACGACACGTCAACCGTTGAGTCATAAAGCGTCGCCAATCTCTCACGCCGATTGGTCGCGGGCGGAGAGTAGCGACAGGTGAGATTCGAACCCACAATCTTTCGATTGCGAGACGAGCATCTTACCCCTAGACCACTCGTCCCCAAGGGCAAACTAGCTAGCCGCCAGTTGCGCGATGCCCATCCAGTGATAAATTATTCGTGAAATAGAGTGGAATATACCACTTTCTGAACACTGCATGGACATCCTTTCCAAGCACGTATCGACATCGTGCTTGTCGATGCATGCTTATGAAGTCTCCATGATTTGTTCCTAAGAGTATTTTGCGTATAAGTAGCATGCTTATGCTCACCATTACAGGTTGATTACACGAGCATCTCGTGACACAATTCCAGATACAGAAATTATCAATGATGCGGTGTGTTAAAAAATGCGATCTGCTGGTAACATGACATTGAAATCCCTATCGTTAACATAGGACATACGTTAGGTGTCTCCAAAATCAATCCAAATACATGCACTGATGAGAACACTATTAACTCAAATGGAGCCTGAAGGACTGAAACGATATTTGAACTTGCATGCTTCCATGACAGATTTCCACATCCTACTGTACTCGTTTCGACATCTCACAACTGACGAGAAAAAAACCACATTATTTTAACACTGTGCCGCTATGCCATGTGGCCTCGCACCCGCAGACCGGGTGGCCGCGCGCAATTTTAGGATATGCACACCATGTTCCACAGAACCCCATTTAATTCGAGAAGTAGGACGCTTAAAGCCGACAGGATCTCAGCCGAAGGGTTGATCAATGAAATAGGCTGCCGGTTCATGTAGTGTGGGATCCTGCCTAAAATAAAACTACAAATATGGTAGATACATTATTTGTGTAGCATGCTCTCGATATTTAGTTGCAAGACGCATACAATGTGCAGCAGGGGGTCGGAATTGTTGGGTAGATAGGGTGAGCTTGATTGTAGTAGGTGTACACGCTGTGCAGGTCCCTTTATGATGTGCCCTCTGGTTCTTGTTAGTTCTTGGATATTCTATGATCATGAAATATGAAATTATACTAGATTTGATGTGCCTGACGGTGGATTCAGTACTGACATCATCACATATTGGGTGTGTGATAATATTAGTCATGGCAACACAATGGGGTCAATAGTTTCTCTATAACTCAGGGCATGACATTAATTATGGGGTGCTGTCCCTTTTCTCTCTTGCTATAGTACCTTACATTTATCCCTCGACAGTGGAGGGGGAGTCGATACAACCCTCCCCCTAACGTTTTTCGTGGATAGCATCAGAACCGCTTAGCGGAACCCAGTGAATTTTCAGTATCCTCTGGGGTGTCTTTTTGGAGCTATCAACATTTTCTTTTGCTAGATCATGTCAGGTAACGAATCTATGACGTCATAAAGGGGAACACATTTGACCATTTTATTAACGAAATCGAGGACAACCACATCCTCAATGACATTCTGACCTAAAACGACACATTTTGTGGGGATTAGGGTAATACATGAATATTTTGAAATTGGGACATTGTCCCCATCCCCATTGTCCCCATGAAATTTGGACATTGTCCGACATTGACTTGTTTATAAAAATTCAGTCCAAATTCTTCCTGCATAGACCAGAGACCAGGGGCCAATTGCTAAACATAGCTTGTTGCATGAACTCTGACCCCACCATCCGATCCATGAATTACAGTCCAACGACATAATTCTGACAGATAGTTTAACGTGCCGTTAATGCGCCGACACGGCCACCCCGGTAGCTCGTCCCCGTACTTATTGAGCCAGTTGCCAACTGCCCCCCCCCCCCCCCACTCCCAGTCGGGGGAAAGGCAGTTGCAGGGAAAAATGTGAACGCGTGAAGCGAATCGAACTCTATCTTGCCAGAACAGGGAGTTCAATGCAGGCCAGCGCTGTAACCAACTAAGCTACCGGGGCGGCAATTCGTTGGTGGCAAAAAGTTGACCTCGGACGACCATTTTTTAGCTTCACAAAATATATGGAGTTATTTTGGGTCCTGAATCCGAATACGCCGTCCATTTTTAACCCGGGATGGGTGGACACAGTGGTTTCAACAAACATTTTATAATGTTTTCAAATGCGGGGTCGGCCCTTGGCCTGACCTGGCCCGTGGCCTACTGGAGTCACCTATCACCCTCAGGTACACACAATTCGGGTGTCAATCGAGAGATTTCCGCCTACCCCACATGCTCGTTTTTTGTTTAGTCTCTATAGCAAACTTCGTTTGGAAACGTCGCTCGCCGAGGAACGATTGGGAAACCGAGGATGATTGGGACACCTGAGCGGTTTACCTATTATCATTACCATCAGTGGCCCATGGTGTCTAAACATCATGGAGCTAATATGAGCCATATTTCCTAATTCAGGCCTTCTACCTATACCACTTTGTTCAGTTTGAAAATTCTACATAATTTTGTGGATGTACTATGCAGTAGTGGCAACACCCTCATTCTGTATACATACATACATACAAAATATACATATATATATACATATATATATACACACATATATATATATATATATATATATATCATGAAAATTCCTCATCTGGTGAGCTATAAAAACCAATAACATTTTTGCCTTTGAATGACTGACATCGAATTAGCCAGATGAGATGGTCTCATTCTCGTATATAGTACTGTAAACTTACCAATGATGGCTCATAATATTCATTTTCTTGATTCATGCTTAAGTATTCCAGCAGGACACATGTTTCGAATCACCACACAAAAGCGCCTGCATTGCTAAAACTGGTGTGTCCAGGATTCACACTGCCTGAAATCAGAGAAACGACAGAAAGTGTAAAGTTCTACCTGTCACAAAACAAAGATAGATGCATATACCCAAGACACGAAAATACCAAGCACACATTATTTGGTACACCTGACATCCGAGAGTTAAAGGGCGCAAGGTGGAAGTTCCATTTTATTACGAAATTAAGTTTATCATCGAGACGGAAGTGTATTTACAGGCATTATTCAACCTAAACCGGACTGCAAAAATCAACTGAAGGTGCATCGTGTGGTTTAGGGGCGCATCGTACATACCATGTACGATAAGACATACACATCAAGACCTACTCGAAGAACTTCCATTGAATGTTTGTTCCATTCATACACCTGAGAAAGCCAAGTAGTGCTTGAATATAAAGAGCCTGTTAAGTAGTGATGACGAGAAAGAGCCTGTTTGTCATCCATTTACGATAGCGAGGTTGGAAAAAAATATTGCCCAAGCTCATGAAAGGTGAGAAAGAGACAGAAAAGTAGTCAGAGAGACACAGAGCAAGAGAAAGAGAGCGATATAGAGACAGAGACAAATGGGAACAAGCCAGTTACAGAGACAGAGACACATTGACATAACTTATCTCATATCTGCTCTGATGCCAAGAAGAATGAAAAGCCAACTGCATGAATACACTGAATTTCCCTTGGTGTAATTGCTATGGAATAATGATTGAACATTTATTGTGTACCTGCCCTGCCACCTTTTACACTGATATTAAAATCTTCATTTCCTTTAGCAAGTACCACCTCAAATGTTGAGTTATTTTACTGCATACTGTGGTGTTTGTTCAAAATCAGAACATGGGATGATGAAAAACCACAGCTTGACCTAAACTGACCTTAGGTTGCCTGCTGGGTAACTATTTTTGGGGCACTTAGAAGCATTAATTTGGTCAATCACACCATTTTCGACAGTGCGATCGTTAGGGTGTAACTTCAAATGGTCTGGTGAGCACATTGCGGGGTCTCTTCCAAGGAATTTTCATGGGGAGCAACGTCCTTTGGCGCTTGCGATACCACTAATATTGGCAGCCAGACTATACCCCCAGTAATCTCAAAGCAGTGGGGAATGGTCTCTAATGAGGGTAGGAAACAGCCAGGGCCGGGGTTAGAAGGATAAGAAGTTCTTGGATTGTTGGCATCTGGAGCATTATCCTGTTAAGAAGATAATCTTCTCATTGTTCTCATTTGGACATTCAATGGTGCTATTTGACAATGAGCTGCTCTGCAATGAAGTGCTCAAGATTCAATGTGAAGTGTAAATGTGATACTCTAAATAGAAGAGCATCATTAAGATTGACATTATCTAACCCTTTACCAATCTGATACATTTCAATCATATCACCCCTTAATCTCCTATACTTGAGTGAGTAGACATATAGTGCCATAAGCCTGTCTCCATATTCTAAGTTCCCTAGTGCACTGATGAGCCTGGTGGCTTTGCAATGCGAACACTAGCATTAAGAAAATTGTACTCCCGAAAAATCTCCCCAAAGATCTAATCCCATGCTTCTTGTAAATATTGGCCACCTTGAAATTCAGATCAATGGTCCTAGCATACTAGCATAAATTTAGAATAAAGTTACCATCAGGAGGATAGATGTTACCACTCATCTCTTACTACTATCTGCTAACCTACCTATCAGAGCCCTGTACTCTTCTATTGTTTTCTCAGTTTTCTCTTCAAACATCATCCATGCCAGAATGCACAATTAGTGTTGCACCCTCTCTATTTCCAAGCATTACTCCTTCTAGCCAATCCCCAACATCTTTTATTAGGGCCCCTGGGAAGCAGGGGCCCAGTCCTTCTGCTCAAGTTCCTACCACAAAATGAATGATTAATATACTTAACTCTTGAGTCACCTTCTAAAACCTCCCCATCACTATATTTTGATACATTTCCACTCACACCTCCATCCCAACTAGCATTACTCTCCTTCTCTGGCAATACCTTAAACCTATTGTGGACTTTTAGGCTAGGGCTCATTTTCCTTAAAGCTATCCTAGTCCTCTGATGCATTACCATCCACTCTCTTTTACTATCATGGGCCTCACAAACATCACCATTGCTAGCACTCCCGGTATCCTGCACGTGGCCAGCTTGACCATCATTACCTATAATGGGCCACACCACTAAACCCCTCAGGCACTCCACCTCCCTTGTTAACAACTCTACCTTCTTACACACTGGAGCTCGATAAGGTGATCTGCGAGGAAATCAGTAGACACTTTCGGAGGAAATGCCTTATTCTTGGAGACTTTAATCTAAAAGGATATGAAAATGTTGATGTTGGCTCCCCATCATGTAAACTGTTTAGGAAATGCCTTGAAGAGGACCTGTTCTTACACAGGTTTGTAACGGAACCAACTAGGCAGGGCTCATCCTTGGACCTTGTCTTCTCAGATTTAAGTGATTTAGTTCAAGACTTGGTTTGGTTTGGTTATTTGGGCTTAAGGGCGCATCGACTGCGTTGGTCATACAGCGCCCATTTAGTTCAAGACTTGACTGTAGGAGAAACTCTGGGAAGAAGTGACCACAACATAGTGAGATTCAAGGCACGAGTAGAGGGCACAAACAAGGATAATTTGGCAAAGGTTCCAAATTTTTACAGGGCAGACTTTGACTGCATGAGAGCGGCTTTAGGTGACATAGAATGGGAAGAAGAATTCTCCAATTTAAATGCCTGTGAAATGTAGGAAAAGTTCAAATCTTACTTGACGGACATTCAGATTAGACATGTCCCCCAAAAGCAAAGGCGCAAAAGAAGGGTAGGAAAGCCAGCATGGCTTATGCCAGATTTGATAAAAGCAATTAAGGCTAAGAAAGATGCATTTAGAGTATTTAAGGAAGCTTCAAATATCGTAAATATAAGGTCGTATCAAAGAGCTAGAGACGCTGTGAAGCAGAAAACCAGAGCAGCAAAGCGAGCAAAATAATTGGATTTGGCTAGGAACTCTAATGGGGACAGTAAAAAGTTATTTAGTTTCTACAAGCTAAGTAAAGTTTCAAGCACAATTGGGCCACTGGAAGTAAATGGGACTATATTGAGTGAGGATGGTGAGATGGTTGAGGAGCTGAGCAAGCAGTTTAAATCAGTGTTTACGTTGGAAGATGTGACTAATCTGCCAAACCGTGCACCACAGTTCGGTGACAGGTGATCAGATAAACGATGTTGATTTAATTGATAGTGATGTTGTTTTCAATTATATCAGGAAAATAAAGCCAAACAAGGCAGCAGGACCTGATGGAATTTATGTTAGGGTATTGCGGGAAGCTGAAAAGGAACTGGCAATTCCACTTAGTATAATATTTGGTACATGAATTTCACAAAATGAAATTCCAACAGATTGGAAAAGGGCAAATGTAGTTCCTATTTTCAAGGAAGGAGAAAGAGGGAAAGTTGAAAACCGTAGGCCAGTAAGCCTCACATCCCTAGTCTGCAAGGTACTTGAATCAATTATCAAGGATAGAATAGTTAGTTTTCTGGAAGGAAACATATTGACTCAAGATACTCAACATGGGTTTAGAAAAGGGCGATCGTGACTCACAAATCTATTGGACTTTTATAATTTTGCTACAGAACAATTTTATCAGGGAAATCAGGTTGATGTAGCATATCTTGACTTTAGTAAGGCCTTTGACAAGGTACCCTATAAACAGTTAATGATGCAGCTTCAGGTCCATGGTATTGCAGGTAGCATCCTAAAATGGATAGAGTTGTGGCATTCAGGTAGACAGCAGAGAGTGATGTTAAATGGTACAAAGTCATCATGACAAAATGTTCTTAGTGGAGTCCCCCAGGGGTCAGTACTGGGGCCACTATTGTTCATTATATTTGTAAATAACATTGAAAGTGGCCTAAGCAGTAAGGTTTTGACATTTGCAGATGATTTGAAGGTCTTTAGGGCAATAACAGGACACAATGAGCAGGTCGTGCTGCAGAAAGACTTACACGAGCTTGTGAAGTGGTCCGAAAAATGGCAAATGAAATTTAATTTTGATAAGTGCAAAATCATGCATGTAGGTAGGCAGCATATGAAGGATCCATACTTGATATCTGTGACTCAGCAGGAGAAGGACTTAGGTGTTATTTTAAACACAAAATTGGGGGGCATCAGAACAGACCAAGGAAGCCAGGAAGAAGGCACTATGAATGCTTGGGGCAATAACTAGGAACGTATCATACAAAAGTGAGAAAGTCATCAGGAAGCTCTACTGTGCATATGTCAGGCTACATTTGGAATGCTGTGCCCAAGCTTGGTCCCCTAGTTATGAAAAAGATTGTTGGCTTTTAGAAAGAGTACAAAAGAGGGCAACACAAATGGTATAAGCAACCTGGCATATGAGGAAAGATTGAAGAAATTGAATATGCTTTCACTTAGAAATAGATGGCTGAGAGGAGATCTCATCGAGGTCTTTAAATTTGTTCATGGTCAGGAACAGGGATATCTCAGGGAAATGTTTGAATTTAACAGAAATGGTGCAATTAGAGGTCATCAATTCAAAATTAAAGTTAATCACAGCAGAACAAGGTTAAGACAGTCTTTCTTCACCAACAGGGAAGTAAAACATTGGAACTAGCTGCCAGAAACCATTGTCAGTAGCAGCACACTGAACATATTTAAAAACAGCTTAGACACTCATTATAAGAAAGGAGGGCTTGCTTTTCGGTATTCCAGGGAGGGCTGATCAACGGATTTGGTGGCAACTGGTTGAGTGTCCAGAGTGCAACCAAGAAGGGCCCTTGTGGCTCATAGTTGCACTGATCTTTTATGTCTTTATGTCTTACACAGTGTGTTAACAAACAGTGTAATGCAAATCAGAGACTGTGTCAAATCATATTTCACAATGGTCTTGGTCTGTAACCACAAATAGTCTAATTTGGACACAATTTTGTTGATCGTCTTACAAACTCTGTGATTTTACAATGCCTTTCAGTGATTAAACAGCATACATATTCCAAAATAATGTATATCCAACATGTATAATAATATACGATGACATGATGTATATCCAACAATGATTCAGTGTTAAAGTACTGTTGAATGAATAGCATAATGAATAATTAAAATACTTGAGACCAATCAATATGAAATATAAGATTTATTTTGAAACAATATATAATACCACAAACCCTTGATAGGAAAATCAGCTGAACTCAGAATGTAAGCAAACAAACATGCATTCAATTGGAGCCTCCACACCTTTCAAATATTGATATTGACAGTGCAAACATGAATAACAACTCTGAGAACAGGTTTGAACTGCTGAAATGTATTGAAAAAATAACAAGCACAAAAGTATCCACTACCCAAATTAATTGGCCCATAAATAAAATAAAAAATATGCAGCATAAATAAACTAAAAATTATGCCGTATAAATCAAATAAAAATAATTATGCATAAGAAACTGGAGCACCAACACCAGTATCATAAGTAAAGAACTTATGAGCTTGGTGTGGGGATGGGATCCTGTCCCCACTCTCCCCACCTCTCATGCTGAGGGTCTCAGCTAATATGCTAATGGTGCCCTCCCCCAAGTTGAGTTGCATTCCCATTGCTTGAGCATTACTTGGGGAGCTTAGAAGGTTGGATTTGGCCCCATTGATGTGACTGGTAGACCCCCTCCACCCCCCAGTGATGGACCCAGGAGAGGGGGATTCCGGACTTGACTGGAGGGGTGGTACCCCCACGACCACCCCTCAAATCCCATGCTCTGTGACCTATGGCAAATACAGATGGAGTTAACTATTCTCCTTCAGTCTCAAGACCCACTAAATTTCCAGCTGCTCTCTGCAGCTGGAATTCATAAAAATCAAACAAATGCATCCACTTTTTCTTGCCTGGAACTGCTCTCCATAAAAATTCACACGGCCTAGAAGTGTACTATCACAAGCAGTGTATTTACCACATTTTTTGAAAATCAACAACCTTAGTGAAATACAAATGATGTAATCACAGTCCATAGTATGCCATTAACAAACAATGTATCTTCGATTTTGTAGTTTTGTTAGCTTGTGATGTTAGTGAAATGCCATCTTTGCAAATAATAATACAAACAGTGTATTCACACCAAATGCAATGAAAATACACAGTTTGTGATTTTAGTGAAAATGGCCTCAGGATATAAAACTAACTAGCTGATTTGGAGGATCAGCTGATCAGCTTCAACAAACCACCCAACTGAATTTACTGAACCTATCTAGTCCCATGCATGCAAAAGAAACAACAAACTGTCCCTCTGTTTTAAGAAACTAAGATTGCAGTTATCTTATTTGGCTCAGACCCTAAACAGCTACCAACAGAAACTAATAAAAATGCTATAACTGCCTAAAAATATGATTTAATGTATGCTATAATAAAACATAATAAAAATATGAAATAAAATAAAATAAAGATAGTAAAATAAAATAAAGATAATAAAATAAAATAAACCATAATATTGCTATAAAATGCATTAAATAGACTTGCACAGTACAACCTGTATTCTTAAATATGCTATTTGGCAGTGGCACAACTTAGATCAAAATAAATATTACATTACTGTTACTCAAATAAATAATAATATAATCATAATAAACCCAGGACAAACTCTATAATAGTTGTAACACACAGAAGCCACCAAGGGGACGAGTGGTCTAGGGGTAAGATGCTCATCTCACAATCAAAAGGTTGTGGGTTCGAGTCTCACCTGTTGCTACTCTTTGCCCGCGACCAATCGGCGTGAGAGATTGGCGACGCTACATGACTCAACGGTCGACGTGTCGTAAAACCAATAACCAACCAACCACAGAAGCTACCTAGCCTTCCTCACCTTGTTGTTCTAGCTCAAGCTCTAAGACAAATAGTTAGAGGGAACTTTCATAATTGTCATTTTAAGTGAATATGGGATATGTTGAGTAAGCATCCATACATGTATTTCTCTGGCATGATAAACATGACAAACTAAACAGCACTTGTTTAAATGTTCGAACAAGTTCTTGGCTTCCAGTTTAATCCATCTCACACTAATTCCACTCACATAATGCAATGGTTCCAAATGCACAATGTCATAACACCAGCATGGAAGACTATTTCACTATGGATGGCACAATCAAGGAATGGAAATAAACAACATAACAAGCCTTTTGTTTGGTTATTTGGGCTTAGGGGTGCATCAATGCCCTAAACTTATACATGCAGATGTTGCATCACTTGACTGGGGGTTACTTGACATCAATTGACATTACTGGGGCAGGGGGTGTTACTGAAACCAGGGCATTTGGGTAATATAAAATCTCAGCTGAGGTTGAATACATTCAGCATGTACCTAAAATTGCCCATGTAAACACTTGTAGGCATCAGGTCAAGTAAGGCCACTTAAGGGGAGGTCAAATTGCCATTTTAATCCAGCATACAATGCAATTCATTTTCTAGAACACATTTTTGCAAAAACAGAAATACCACACTGCAAATAATCACAAATTGCCCAACAAGGCACACCAGCCACTTGAAAAAATGCACCAAAATGCACTAGGGGAACAAAAATCCACACCATGGAGATTGAATACACACACCAAGTGCAAAGAAACATGAGTAAAGAAAATCAAGAGGCAAACACCTTCTTTACAAAAACATACTTTCACATTAAATCAACACAAAAATGCACATACATGATTAAAGCACACAAAACCTCACACACTTCCCACCCATCTATTTCAACCACATGGGACACTGAATTGGCAATTGGCTCAATTGGCAGCAGGGGATTTTTGTGTGAGAAACAAATTTGGCAGCAGCAAATGAGACAAATGTGTCGCTATATATTTTTTTGCAACTCTCATTTTTTGTAGTTTTTCCATCTTGTAATTTTTTAAGTCATATGAGAATTGTTAGTGGATTATCAGCCTGTTCGTACCAGGTGCAGGTTCCCACACAAATTGCTGCACCAGCCACAAGACTGGCTGCCTGCCACCACAGATGAGATCTAGTCAAGTGCCACATTTTGCAGTCTGGCATAAATATTAATATATGCTATGGAATTTTGCATATTGGTATAATCTGGCATAATGCCTATGAGATCACAGGTCATGTCAAGTGGAAATATTTGTGTGATTCCAAGAGTGCACATTTTTGCTGGAAACAAAGGCATAACACAAAATACAAAGTAACACACAACTTATATATTGGTGAATGCATGCACTAGATGCCAATAATCATACAATCTGGACTTGTTGTCCTCAGGTCAAGTGAGGTCATGCAGTAGACTCTGACCTCTCTAGAATAATTGCAGCTGGATTGACCTCCCAGTGTTAGATTGTATCAGACGATAACAAGGAATCAATTCAAGTGGAAAAAGCAACACCTGCAAATAAGTTTGTCGTTATAATATGGCCTGACATTATACCTCAAAACAGATATATGCATGCTTGAACTATGGTGACCTAACAGGTAAGGATATCTTTGTTAACTGACATATCAATTTGTTTTAGTAGCAACTTAGTTGCTATTAAATGGGCCATGATTATCAAAATGTCCCAGAATGACCTAGTTGAGGTCACATGATAACAACAAAGACATTAAACAGACGAGAGAACCAGGTGAGAGAACATGACCTCTGGTACATCAACTGCACCTGCATGGATCTGTCAGTATACATTGGTAACATTGTATCTCATAACAACTAGCACCCATATGAGACATTAAAAGCAATGCTGATGAATGACTTTAACATCATAAGAGCAGTGATAAATTATTCGTGAAATAGGGTGGAATGTATCACTTTCTGAACACTGAATTGACATCCCTCCCAACTGAATATCGACATCGTGCTTCGTGATGAGTTGTTATGAAATCTTCATATCTAATTTCGAACAGTATGTTGTTGATAAGCAGCATGCTCATACTTACCACTGCAGATTGTGATGCACATACATCTTTTAGCACAATTCCAGGTAAGATGGTTACCTATGATGTGGCATGTTATACAATATCAGTTGATACAGATAGGCATTTTTATTGTCATCACTAAATAGTGAACTCTAAATAAGTATCTTGACACAAAGGAAAAAGGTTACATATGAGTATGCTAATGGACCAGAATTGTGTTTAAAGAACTTATCATTTGTGCTAAATGACAGTTTCTATTGTGATGTTGGATGGTTATTGGTTTTACGACACGTCGACAGTTGAATCACATAGCGTCGCCAATCTCTCACACCGATTGGTCGCGGCGAAGAGTAGCGACAGGTGAGATTCGAACCCACAATCTTTCGATTGCGAGACGAGCATCTTACCCCTAGACCACTCGTCCCCAGTTTCTATTGTGAATTTCAACATCTTACTGTACTCGTTTCGACATCTCACACCTAACAAAAAAAACAAACAATATTTTAACACTGTAAGAGCATGATCTAAGACAACCTTGAGATCAATTTTTGTACACAATATACCTACCTACCATAGGTATCCATTTCAAGGTACTGGAAGTCTCAAGATACTGTTTCAATTGGTTTAGCTGTATGATAGAAAAGTTCCTATTGACTCACAGGTTGGGATAGGTACCTACCTACATTTACATCGCTTCATGGCATATCACCAGTCAAATAAAAGTAAATAAAAGAAAATGACAACTGTATGGGAGAAGTCACAATCAATTACCTCGTGGGGTCTGAAATTGTAGGCATATTCGATAATTTATTTCAAGTTCCAGGTAATTAGTGATTTGCAAAGAGGTGTACAGTGGGGAACGGTGACGTCACAGGAGTCAGGGAAGTGACGTCACATGAGTCTGGTGTTGGTAAAGATTACCGCCTAACCTAGACTAAGATAATGTAGTATAATATACAAAATGTATCATAGCATAATATAATCTAACCTAACCTAACCTAACCGGAAAACCAGAATCCTCCGAATCTTGTGACGTCGTGACGTCACTTCCCCGACTCCTGTGACATCACTGTTCCCCACTGTACACCTCTTTGCAAATCACTAACCTTCGCAGTATGTGTCGGCCGAAAGGTAAAGATTACCCTGCCTTTCACCTCCGGGATGAGAAAAACGTCCCCATTCATAAAAGAAAATCCATAGCTTCAAGCATGGAATTTCTGAGAAAAAAAAACACAAAGTGTATTGGCCTTACGACATCTAGAATTATCGATACTACTAATATGAAATTGGGCAATCACTCTAGTTTCTGTCGTAGCTTTTGTTGTAACTCACAAAGCACCGAACGTAGCGCACACAGTCAAATAGTGTCATGCTATGGAAATAAACAACTGCTCATGAATGAGTGCAATGCTTTGATGACATCACAAAACGTCCCGGGAAATATGGCTTATTCGGGCAGACTGAAATTGCCAATAAATATAATGTTCCGCACCACGGGTGTATTTATGACACTAATTGGGAGGATATATGAATGCAATGGACAGGCCAAATGGATTGTGGCCACACTCCATTGGGTCCCGTGTTAAAAGGAAATTATTGTGTGGGAGGGGGCAGACAACATTAAGGGGCACATGCACCTTCAAAAACATGCAGAGCAACACCCCTATTCCGCACCATTATGTATATGTGCGGACTTTGGGCCATGGAGTGTTCGGTACAATCTGGCCACATATAGACAGAGCCCACTGATCACTCGCTGTGCCATTTTTTGGCATGACTGACTGCTCGGTACCGCAGTCTTTATTTTTATTTTCGTGGGGTGACACCCGTCGCTCTTTTCTTATTTATTTTTCTAGTGGGGTGACACCCGTCACCCCACCCGTTTTCGTCGTCGTCGTATTTCCGTTCCTAGAGTTTCTGTGTGTCCGTTATCTTTGTTTATATTACATTAGGTAGGACTTTTTTCCCCGTGATGGGGAAAAGCGTAAAAAAGACACGGACCCATGCTCGCCAACGGACTCGGTCCCGGAATTTCCTCCTCTGACCACACCCGACGACCATCGCACCAACACAGACCTGGCCCCTGATGCTCCCTCGACTGATACAAACGTTGATGACCCGCGCCGAACTATTCCCCTCGATGACGCAATGGAAGCCCTTTGCGCCTCGCCGACCCCTGCTCGTCCCAAGACCACGACCTTGCCTCGCAATCCATACCAAACCATCACTCTCCACGCCGCTGACCCACGCTGGAACCAGACCACGTCCTCCCAACCTGAACCTATCGAACCATACCTCGACAGTGCTGGATCATACATCGTGGTAAAGCCTGTCGAGGAGTCCGTCTCCTTTCGTCGTGTCAACGTTTTCTGGCCAACCAAGCAACTCCTCGCCATTTGCTCCTTAGCCAATCCTGACATTGAAGCCCCAGCCAACGGAACCCTCGTCATCAAACCCAAACCCGAGCCCAGACCAAAGCCCTCCTCCGTACCACCACATTTTGTGGTAAATCCGTGACCATTTCACTCCACTCCAACCTCAACACCACCAAGGGCACCGTCTTCGCGCCGGAGCTCCGCTTCATGTCTGAGGAAGATATTCAGGCGGAGCTCAGGCCAGAGGGGGTGACCCACGTCTGCCGCATCACATCCTTCAAAGATGGCCAGAAACGTGACACGAGTCTCCTGGTCCTTACCTTCAACTCTACAACTCTTCCCAAGACACTCCTCGCCGGCTACCTTCGATACCCGGTCCGTGTCTTTATCCCCAATCCTCTCCGCTGTTTTAACTGTCAGCGCTTCGGCCATGGCAGTAAGACATGCCGCCAAACAGCCCGCTGCCCCAAGTGCGGCGAACCACCTCATCCAGAATCCACCTGCTCCAAACCTGCCCACTGCCTAAACTGCAGCACATCCGATCACCTGACCACATGCCCACTAGCCGCCGAACAGCCACCAGCCGCAGAGGCGCAAGAACACCACCATCAATCGTCTCGCACCTCTCCACCCCCGCCAACCCCGCCCCCTAGGACAGCCGCGGCAGATGTCTGCGTGTCCGAAGGTTCGGACCGACCCTGGCCAGCCGAGCTCGGCCGCAGCCGGCGCTAAAGTAAACAAAGTCGAGCCGTCCCCTGGTCTGGTCCGCCCCGCCGAATTGGTCCCGGTCGGACGCCGACGACGGCTGAGGAGGCGAGGATGCCGGGGTGGACAACAGGTAAAAATGAGAGCGATGCAACGAGCAATAACATCAGCTCAAAGGAGTGCTGACCTACAGACCACTCCTGGCACTGGGGAAGTCCCCCGCCGTGTAGAGTGCCGCCCGGCTCGCCCACGAAGACAACCACCAAGCGGCACCGGGAAATCATATCAGTTCGGACACATTAATGCCAGGTCCTTAGCACCAAGACTGGACGAGGTGAACCTGCTATTGGATAGGCACCAACTCGACATATTATGCGTCTCCGAGACTTGGTTACGGACAGAGATCACCGACAGAGTGCTGGTCTTCCCTGGGTACCGCATCACCAGATGTGACCGCACAGCGCCGTCGGGATCCCGTACCGCGCTGCGAGGCGGAGGAGTCGCCATACTGTCCCGCGAACACTTCCGAGTCACGAGATTGGACATTGGCGGCGCCGACTCTGCAGTCGAGTCGCTCTGGCTCTCAGTGACGGGTGCCGGCCGGCGAACTGCGATCGTCGGCGCCATCTACCGGCCGCCCAGCGCACCCGTCACCAGAGGGCTGAGACTCATAGTGCAGCAGCTCCTGGCAGCGGTCTCCACCAACAAACCAGTCGTGGCCCTGGGGGATCTAAATATCAACATGAATGCAGATAATTCCGACACCCGCAGCTTGAAAAACATCCTGAACGACCTGAGCCTCAAACAGCTGGTGATGCAGCCAACCCACCTCCTCCCTACACCCACGCTGCTAGACCTCATCATATCGAACATCACAGACCTCTCCACACCCGCCGTTGTACTCCCGGATCCGATAGCAGACCACCAGCCCATTCTCATCAACGCCCAGATCCGCCGACAGCGCCCATCGCGCCCCGCCCCCGTCACCACCAGGCCGTGGAGGCACGTCGACTGGAATGCTCTCTGTCTGAGCCTACTGACCGCTGACTGGAGGCCACTCTATGAGGCTTCCGAGGTTGATGGGAAGCTGGCGGCCCTCATGATGGTTTGGAACGCGGCCATAGATGAGCACTGCCCGCTCATCACCGTGACACGGCGTCATCCGCACTGTCCGTGGCTCCGAAATAACGCCGAGCTCATGTCAGCCATGGAGGAGCGTGACGCAACGAGAAGAAATTGGGAGACATCCAGAACACCGGAAGCACGACAGACCTACCAACAGAGCCGAAATCGCCTAGAAAGTAAACTTATCCGAGCCCACCGTGAGTTCCTGTGTGGTGGCCTGCTGACTGACCGACGTGAGTTTTGGCGCCGTCTGAAAGTGTTTGCGCTCCGACCGACAGAGGGACCTACCGACAGTGCTGATGATGTGTTAGCCCGTGCAGACACGTTCAACTCGCACTTCGCGGAGGTGGGCTCACGTATAGCGGCGGAGGTGGTTCGCGACGGTAGCCCCAAGTATGGTCCCCGGCCACCCAGAGTGTGCGCGTCGGCGCTGGCGCTGCACCCCGCCACTCTACCTGAGCTCTCTAAGGCGATAGGGCGAATGAGCTCATCCAGGGCAATCGGAGTCGACGGAGTCCCTCTCCACGCCATAAAAAATGCTTCGCTGTCATCGGTCCACATCTGCTCCATCTCATCAACTGCTCTATTGTCACGCAGGCCTTCCCCACTGCATGGAAAGTCGCCCGTGTAACGCCAATTTTTAAGTCAGGCGATCGTTCTGATCTTAGCAATTTTAGACCAATCTCAATTCTGTCTGTTCTTTCCAAAATCACGGAAAAGGTCGTCTCCATGCAATTGGTGTCGTACCTGCATGACAATCATGTACTCTCGCCCTCACAGTACGCCTACCGACCGAACCACTATACGGAGGACGCCATGCTCGATGCTGTCGAATGGATGCTACAGATGGTCGACCAGGGCCACGTCGCGTCGCTAACAACGATAGACCTCAGCAAAGCCTTCGACAGCGTCGATCATGGTGTCCTCCTGGCCAAGCTCGGCTGGTATGGCGTGCGGTCTACGGAATGGTTCCGCAGCTACCTCAGCGACCGGAAGCAGACGGTGAGCGGCGGCTCCTCCATCCTTCCCCTGACTCACGGCGTGGCACAAGGCTCCATCATCGGCCCAATCCTCTTTCTCATCTTCATCAATGACCTGTCCTCTTTCCTCCCCCATGGCCGCCTATTATCCTATGCCGACGATACCCAGCTTCTAGATCATTCTCTACCCAACGTCACCGGCCTATCCAGCCTCAAGGCACGGGTCGAGGAGTCCATATCTCGCCTTCAAAGTTGGTTTCAGTCCAACAGTCTAAGGATGAACCGGGACAAAACTCAATTCACGCTCTTTGGCACCAAGGCGTCATTAAAAAAGGCAGCGAACTTCCAGATCACTCTTTCAGATTCGATCATAACTCCACGTCCCACCGTTAAGGTGTTAGGTGTTCTCCTCGACCAGCAGCTTAGCTGGGATTCTCACATATCCATGGTTGTGCGCAAATGCAACGCCATCATAGCATCCCTATACAAATTTCGCCATCATTTCACCACGGATGTCCTCAAGCTCTTAGTCCAGATCCACGTTTTCCCTCACATCCTTTATTGTTTATCCCTCTGGGGCGGAGCCGCTCAGTGCCGTCTACACCGCGTGCAAAAATGCATCAACTTTGCCGCGCGACTAGTCACCGGTGTGCACCGCAACGAACATGTGTCCCCTGCACTTGTGTCATTAGGATGGCTGAACCTTGCAGAGATGGTTCTGGAGCACGATTGCGTTCAGGTACACAGAGCCATGTGTACTGAACAATGTCCGGAAGCTGTTCGCAAGATGTTTACCTTGCGGTCACAAGTATCGCAGAGGGAGACCAGAGCTGGGTCAGTCGGTGAGCTTCATCTCACAAGATGTCGACTCACGCAGACCCAGCGAGGTTTTTCATACCGCGCCGCGGTCGCCTGGAACAGGCTACCACCCGTCACCAGGCAAGCACCGAGTCGCTCTGCATTCATAAGTGCTTTGTCACAGAGTCGCTAGTTTTACTAAATGTGTGTAAGTCTATATAAGCTGTATGTTCTTGAAATGTTTCTGATGCAATTGTATTTACCTGATGTCCTTACGCAACATTGTCTGGGTGCAGAACAGCCACCACGTGGAAGTACCCCAATACATGACTATGACTATGACTATGACTATCACCCCTCTGCCCAGTGTGGCGCAAGGAGAAGGAGGTCTGCGCTGTGAAGGCCACGACCGGGGTGTCATATCCCCACGCCCGACGGTCTGTCGAAGCCACCTTCCCGTCAACGAAAACGTATGCTCAGGCGGCCACCGTTGCTCCCCCACACTTCGCGTCAACACTACTTCTGCCTCGATTCAAACAGACATGATTCCCGGTTTAGCTCCACTAAAAAAACTTACTCCACTGACCACACCGACACAAACCACCCTGGCTCCCAACACACAGACCACTCCGGCTCCCAACAAACGGACCACTCCAAGGAGGAGTGATAGGCGCCGCAGTCACTCCGCTGCAGGAGCAAATTCTCGTTCCCCGTCAGCGGGCCGCCGGTCCAGCCCTGCATGTCCAGCACCGGCCAGCGCCCACGTGACCCGACCAACTCCCAGCCGACGGGCATCCCCCGCGACAGTGGCCGGCCGCCGTGAGCCGGCCGCCAAGGTCACCGGTCGGTCGGACGGTTCAGGCGGGTCAACCGCCGCCGGACGCACCCAACCCACATGCCCGCCCGAGCTGCAATCGTGGCTGCGCCAGGCACCGAAAGGTGCCGACAAATATTAACTTTCTTTTCACAAATGTCCATATTTATACAATGGAACTGCCGTAGTTTGATTTCCAAATGGGCAGAAATGAAAGCCTTTTAGCATCTTAACTCCGATTCTCATCGCACTCCAATAAACCCGGTTTTTGCCTACCGTTACATATAATTTCAATATTTTAAATTACTCGCTATACCGCCACGATGAGGTCCGTGGATCACACCGCAGTGGCGGTACAGCCCTTTACATTAACAATGATTACACACATATACAAATTACACTTCATTCATCCTTACAAGCCGTAGCTTGTACATTACGTTTGCATGGTCGAAATACAGATGTATGCTCACTATACATTCCACCGTCTACAGACAACACAAACATTTTGACACAATTAGAAAACCTCATCACAAATTTCAAAAACCCGTTCATCTTACTTGGCGATTTCAACGCTCATAGCCCAGCGTGTGATAAAAATGTACACACCCAGACACTCGCGGACGCATTATTCAACACATTTTAGACCGACACAATTTAGTAATACTTAACACTGGAGAGCCAACATTTTTTCACCTCGGACACAACACAGAAACTGCAATAGATTTGACAATTTGCTCTCCAACTCTGGCCAACGATTTCGATTGGACCATAGACACAGACATTCATGACAGCGATCCCTACCCCATAACATTGATACCCACTTTTTAAACTGCGACCGATACCACACCCAGTTTTATCCCACGCTGGAAAATTTCGAAAGCTGATTGGACAACATTTCAGGAACTTTCACAAATTCAATACAACTCCAACATTTCTCCCGTCGAAAACATCAACTTAATTACAAATACACTTTTTGAAGCAGCATCTACTACAATTCCACTCACCAAACCTTTTACAAAAAGAATTCCAGTTCCATGGTGGTGTCCGGAAGTAGCACAGGCAGTGGCGTCGCCACGAAATTCTTCCAGGGGGGGCAATGTTGATAAGGGGCCTCCTGCTCCACGAAAAGGGGCCTCCACTGTGTTAGGGCCTCCTCTTGCCTTTTAGGCTCTTAGTATGGTTCCCGAATGGGAACATGATTTCATATTGATGTCTTGTTTGTTCTTGGCATGGTATATAATTTACGCAAAGCGCAATAGCAAGAATCTTTTTTTTCGCTGAGAACCGAGCCATACCAGGGTATAAATAAGCAAATGTAGATAAATACGCCAGTGCCAAAACAAACCAATATCTTTATGCTTTATCGACGAGAAGAATCTTCCCGCTGGCCTCTAGATTGTAGCGAGCTGGTGGGGCTCGTGCTGAGCATATCTTAAAGATATCTCCCATTGATCAACCCACTTCTTTGTTCACCAAGTTTAACTGAATATAGCTAGGTTCATCACTACTGTTAGTCATTCCCACCAGCTTGATCTCATAAACAAACTTAAACGATCATTTCTCAGTCCCAGGACAACAATTTCACGAAGGTGACAACGAGAAGTGGATTGAATTGGTTTTCTGATCGTCATCTTAGGGATTTATTAATTTTTTTCATAACATTTGGTGCTGGCTGCAAGGCACTTGGCACAGAAGCTAAACTAATAAATACTCCGCGAATAAATTCACGGCAAGAACAAGCATTGAACAACCATGCATCAATGGCAATGCAACAATGTAACAATGACAATGCATAAATAATGCAAAACCTTCGAATTCCACGCCGTCACGCCCATGGTTATCGCTGTGCTGTACCGTTTTGTAAATTATGTCGTTGAGAAGGTACTGAAGCTGGGAAGCTCTAATCATGCAGGCTGTAATCACAGAAGACAACTTTGTAGGAAGAAAATACATTTTAAAACATCATTCCTCCCATTTAATATGGGGCATCGGTGTTGTTTTGTATGCTTGTGAGGGGGAATTTACCCCCGCAATGTTGGCTTTGCTCCATGGGCGTAAGTTCTGAAAATTATTGGGAGACCAGTGACGCACCCATATTTGCGTGAAGGGGAGGGGGCAAACGTATTTGGAGGGGGTCCAACTACTGAATATAGTCTTCCGATTTCGACCACTATTTTGTCAAAGGGGAACTTTTTAAATAAAATAATTAGTGATCAACTGAATTATCCTGTGGAGGGGCCTAATCTACCACTATCGTTTCTGATTCGTCGGATTTCAACCCTAGCTCCCACAACCTGTTCAAATGTATTCTTTTGGTATTCCTTGACAAGTCACCTCGCACTGCTGAAATTACACCTGCACAAATCACTTTAAAATGTAAAATTTTCCAATTTCAGACATTCCAGTTCATAATGCCCGGTCGCCACGACGCCAACGTTAGTGCACGTGCACACCCATCTTGCGCATTCGGCGCATTCGCCACACTTCGTGCGATGCTACGGATTCTGCTGGGCCTCCTACGCTTTGTTAATTGCTGCCACATGATAGACTTGCGCCATATCTGACGTGATAAAATGCTTCGTATGGGCGTTCGCTCCGAAAATTCGACTCAATTAAATTCGATCATTAGTTCCCTTCTTACCATATTTTATGGTGAAGAAATGCGGATACCCGCTGAGCTTTGATGCACCTCATATCTTTGATTAAACATGCTTCCACGTTGGCTACCGAACCCAAGCCCTGCCTGAGTGTACTTCTTTGGACCCGCTTCGTATTTCTTCGTCTACGGATGTGTCTTAGGGCTCCAATTCATTTTTGTTAGAGGTCCAACGCATTTTCGAAACCCCTGCTCGTTTTAGGGTTTTGTTGCTTTTTTGCGCACCGAATATTTTTTTTTTAGTTGTCGGGGCGCTTTCAAAGATCTCGATGTGTTTACTTAGTGCCCGGTATTTTTGTTCGTTTTGGGATCATGTTGCTTTTTGCGGCCCCAGCCTCTTTTCAGGCCCTTGTGCGGTCATATGGCCCCTATGTGCCTTGAGAGCTTCCGGTGTTTTTGTTTTGCGTTTTTTTTTAGTGTTCCCGGTATATATATGTAGTTATGGCTACAACGCATGTTTTCGGACCCTGCCGCTTTTTACGAGACTGTGCTTTGAAGGGCCAGTCGCATTTTCGGTCCCCATTGTGTTCTTAGGGTCCCGCTGTGTTTATCTGGGGCTTCTGACGCACATTTGTGGGGCCCCAGTACGATTTTGAGGTTTCGGTGCGATTTGTCTGGGTCCCAGCGCGACTTATCGCGCCCAGGCGCGTGGTTCCGGGACCCAACGCCAGTTATCTGGGCTCAACGCGATTTTTGTGGATCTCTTCTGAATTTTCTTTAACTTCCGAATCCCGCCCTGATTTTTCGAGTCCCTGGTGCCATGTTTTTGTATCTCGCCTCGATTTTCTTCGAGCTCCGGTATGTTTTTCGATGCCGTACGCGATTTGTCAAGGCATCTGATGACATGTTCGGTGCTCCAGAACCATTGTCCTGACTCGGACTTTTTTGCAATCCCTCCTGATTTTGGAGGGCTCCGGCTTTATTTTTCGGATACCGATGGGACTTTGGGGGTCACACGGTGCCTATGTGGGGCCATAGACGCCAATTGTTGGCAGCCCGACGTTAATTTTTGATGCCCAGACCAAATTTTTGGTACTACCGATGGGTCCGAGCGCGAAATTTTTGGTACTACCGAATTGTGGGTCCGAGCGCGAAATTTGGTGGGACCGGTTCGAGTTTGCGGGGCGCGTTGTACTTAGCTGTGACCCCAACGCGATCTTGGCGGTTCCTGTTGCAGATTTTCGTGCCTCGGAGCGAGTTTTCTGGGGCCCGACGTATTTACTTTGAGCCCCTACGCGAATTCTGGTGGACCGACGCGAATTTGTTGTGGTCCCAGCGCGACTTTTGGGGGCCTCGGCTCGATTCTTGGGAGCATATCCCTCTTAGGAGGGAGGGGCCATTTGCCCCTTTGATATGTCACTGCGGCAACCGAAGGAGTTCTATTTTTTATATAGGTCCTTATGTGATATTTTTGGGTCCTGGTACGATTCTTCGGTCTCCAGGTGCGATTTTTTTCGGTGCCCTGACACGTTTTTTTTCCAGTGCCCAACGGGTTTTGCGGGGACTTTGACCCGATTTTTTTGGGCGCAGAGTGACATTCCGGTTGATAATTGATTTTTGGGGCAGCAGCAACCTTTGGGGTCCAGGCGCGACTTTTTTGGTCCCCAGTGAGATTTTTGAAGGCTGCGACGCGACTTTTTTAGTCCAATGTAATCTTGTGTGTCCCGAAGTCATTTGCTTGGATCCCTAGCGCGAGTTTTAGCGACCTCGACACTTTGTGGGTGTCCAATACGTTTTGGGTGCTTTTGGTGTCATTGTTGGGGCCCAAGAGTGATTATCCATGTCCGGATTGTTTTTCGTTGCCACGGCTTCATTTGTGTCCAAATGATACTGTTGGGGAACGGTACGACTTATCGTGCCCCTAGCGTGATTTTCATGATCCGGGCGTGAATTTTTGGTACCCATAGGCTCAGCGAGATTTTCAGGGGCCCCGGCCGGATCTTTTTGGGCCCATGTCGTGATTTTCAAGTACCCCGGCACGACTCCTGCCATTTCAGATGCTTCTAGAAAATTATAGACCTCGTCTCGCGTCTTAGGGGTCTCGTCTCATTTCCTGGAGCTTCTTTACCGGTTTTGGACGTCTTCTCGTCCGTCCTACCCTCCTCCATATTCAATGGTCCTCCTCTCCCGTTTTGGAGGACCTCCTCCCACATCCTGGGGCCCCTTTAACATGGCATGGGACTTCCTCTCATGTTCCAGGGGCATCCTCTGCCAAATTAGGGGCCTCCTGCCACGCCTCGTGGGCCTCCTCCCTTGTCCTCGCAAAGCTTACCCGTCTTGAGGGGATCTTCAATTTTGGAAACCTCGCCTCCTTCCATACCTGCTACCTACCACTCCCATTTTAAGGGCCTTCTCTCATTTCCTGGGAATTCCTTCCGGTCGTCGGGGCCTCATTCGGCCCTGGAAACCTCCTACTCCATCTCGAGGGACTCCTCTCGAGTCCGGCAGGGGCCTCCTTTTTCTTTTTGAGGCTTTCTTTTTCAAATTAGGTGCCTCCTCTCACGTCTTCGGGGACTCCTGTTCCGCGTTTTGATTCTATCTTTTCCCATTTTAAGGTTGGCCTCTTATCTCCTGGTGGACTCCTGTTCTCTCTTAGGTGGCTCCTCTTCCAAATTACACGCAACCTTTCCTATCTCAGTTACCTTGTCATTTCCTGGGGACCTTCTTACCCGTCTTGAAGCCTTCTTTCTCGCCTGGGAGCCATCCCTCTTATCTAATGGCCATTCTCTCCTATTTTATGGGCTTCCTCGTGCATCATAGGGTCTCTTTCCAATGTTATATCGTCCTCTTCCGTATTAGGTGCTTCCTGCCACTTTTCTGGATTATCCTTTTCTATCTTGGTGGAACCTTACCCGTTTCGGGGACTGCTTTTACGTCTCCGAAACCTCATCTCATATCCACTGGTTTCTCTTCCGTCTTAGGGCCTTCTCTCATTTTCTGAGGTCTCCCTTCCCGTATTGGGGCCTCCTTTGCAATCCTGGGGGCCTCCTTTGCAATCCTGAGGGCCTCCTTTGCAATCCTGGGGGCCTCCTTTGTAATCCTGGGGACTCCTTTGCAATCATGGGGGTCTCCTTTGCAATCCTGGGGGCCTCCTTTACAATCCTGTGGGCTTCCTTCGCAATTCTGAGGGCCTCCTTTACAATCTTAGGGGCCTCCTATGCAATCTTGGGGCCTCCTTTGCAATCCTAGAGGCTTCCTTTTGCAATCCTGGGGGTCTCCTTTGCAATCCTGGAGTCCTTCTTTGTAATCCTGGGGGCCTCCTTTGCAATCCTGGTGCCTCCTTTGCAATCCTGGAGTCCTCCTTTGTAATCATGGGGCCTCCTTTGCAATCCTGAGGCCTCCTTTGCAATCCTGGTGTCCTCCTTTGCAATCCTGAGGGCCTCCTTTGCAATCCTGGAGTCCTCCTTTGTAATCATGGTGGCCTCCTTTGCAATCCTGGGGCATCCTTTGCAATCCGGGGGGCCTCCTTTGCAATCCTGGGGCCTCCTTTGCAATCCTGGGGGCCTCCTTTGCAATCCTGGGGGCCTCCTTTGTAATCCTGGGGGCCTCCTTTGTAATCCTGGAGGCCTCCTTTGCAATCCTGGGGCCTCCTTTGCAATCCTGGGGGCCTCCTTTGCATTCCCGGGGGCCTCCTTTGCAATCCTGGAGTCCTCCTTTGTAATCCTGGTGGCCTCCTTTGTAATCCTGGTGGTCTCCTTTGCAATCCTGGGAGCCTCTTTTGCAATCCTGGGGCCTCTTTTGCAATCTTGGGGGCCTCCTTTGCAATCCTGGGGGCCTCCTTTGCAATCCTGGAGGCCTCCTTTGCAATCGTGAGGGCCTCCTTTGCAATCCTGGAGGCCTCCTTTGCAATCGTGAGGGCCTCCTTTGCATTCCTGGGGGTCTTCTTTGCAATCCTGGAGTCCTCCTTTGCAAACCTGGGGGCCTCCTTTGCAATCCTGGGGGCCTCCTTTGCAATCCTGGGGGCCTCCTTTTCAATCCAGGGGGCCTCCTTTGTAATCATGGAGGCCTCCTTTGTAATCATGGAGGCCTCCTGTGCAATCCTGGGGGCCTCCTTTGCAATCTTGGGGCCTCCTTTTCAATCATGGGGGCCTCCTTTGTAATCATGGAGGCCTCCTTTGCAATCCTGGGGGCCTCCTTTGCAATCCTGTGGGCCTCCTTTGTAATCCTGGAGGCCTCCTTTGCAATCCTGGGGGCCTCCTTTGCATTCCTGGGGGCCTCCTTTGCAATCCTTGAGTCCTCCTTTGCAAACCTGGGGCCTCCTTTGCAATCCTGGGAGCCTCCTTTGCAATCCTGGGGGCCTCCTTTTCAATCCTGGGGGCCTCCTTTGTAATCCTGGAGGCCTCCTTTGCAATCCTGGGGGCCCCCTTTGCAATCCTGGGGGCATCCTTTGCATTTCTGGGGGCCTCCGTGCCAATTGTTGGCACTCTCGTGATTTCTGGGGCCTCCTATCCTCTCCTAGGTGACTCCTTCTTCAAATTAGGGGCCTCCTCTCACGTCTTGGAGGCCTCCTCTCGTGTCTCGTCGGCCTCATTGCTCACTTTTGTCCTGTGTATTTCCGGATAGGGGCCTCCTCAAATTTCAGGGGGGGGCGGCGCCCCCTGTCTGACGGCAGGGGGGGCGACTGCCCCCTGCCCCCCTGTGGCGACGCCCTTGAGCACAGGCCATCGCAATTAGAAAAAGAGCATTTCGAAAATATCTCAGACATCCCGATTCACACAATTTACTTCACCGAAACCGTGAACGAGCCCGAACCCGCCGCATCATACGCGATGCTAGGCGGCGTTCATGGTCAACATATTTACAACAACTCACCTTTCAAACTCCTTTAAGCCAAATCTGGCAATTAATCCGCCGATTGTCCGGACGTATCCCATTTAAATCACTCCCTGCCCTCAAAATCCAGAATATCACCATTACAGACCCACAAACAATAGCAAATACAATAGCAGACACCATGGCCCACAATAGCTCTGACAACAACTACAGACCGGAATTCTTACAAAATGCACAACACGCTTTTCACACCGATTAACACAATTCGATTCTGACAACACTGAAACATACAATGCTCCTTTTCAAATTTCGGAACTAGAAGATGCAATTTCCTCCGCCGGTAACACTTCTGTAGGGCCCGACAATTTACATTATTCCTTTTTTAGACACTTATCCGACCACACGAAACATTCCATCTTGCGAACATTTAATACATTATGGTCAGGTCATATTTTTCCCGAATCTTGGAAAGAAGCCACCATCATTCCGATACCAAAACCCGGCAAAGATCACAGCGACCCCAACAATTTTCGAACCATTGCTCTCACCAGTTGTCTTGGAAAACTTTTTGAACGTATTATTATAAAAAGACTGACCTGGCACCTGGAAACAAATTCTCTTCTATATCCCGTTCAATGCGGTTTTCGGCGAGGACGCAGCACCATAGATCACCTTATTAGATTAGAGACAGACATCCGCCTAGGCTACAAAAAACATGAACACACTGTAGCAGTATTTTTTAGACATAAGCAAAGCATACGATATGGTTTTCAAACCAGTATTACTTTTCAAAATCCAGCAACTCGGCATAAAAGGACACTTAGCACATTATTTAGTAGGTTTTTTTTATCTGGTTCTCGTCCATTCCATATCAGGTGCCGGTCAGCCATCTCCGATCCACGTTTTCTTCAGAACGGATTACCACAGGGGAGTTGTATTTCACCAGTATTATTTAACATCATCGTTAATGATATGTTCGATAACATGCCTGCCAATCTATCATACTCGCTATTTGCAGACGATAGTGCGATTTGGTGCTCCGGCAAAAATTATGAACATTGTTTAATTCGATTACAAAACGCACTTGACCGAGTACACGAATGGTCCCTAAAGTATGGCTTCCTTTCTTCAGCCCCAAAATCTGCGACACTGATATTTAGCAAATCGACACCCTGCCCGAACCCAGACACACCGCTTCACCTCGGTAACAACAACATACCTTTTGTAAATTCATTTAAATTCCTAGGCATTATTTTTGATCGTAGGCTATCCATGTATCAACACATCAAACACGTTCAGACCAAATGTTTTCACCGACTCAATTTATTTCGCTGTATTACTTCTTCCTCATTCGGAGCCGATCGTCATACGCTTTTACATCTCTACAAATCCTTAGTTCTTCCCATCATAGAATATGGGTCGCTAGTCTACGCCGGTGCCAGTACCTCCGCTTTGAAACTTTTGGACACCATACAAAATAAATTCATCCGTTTAGCACTCGGTGCAATGACCACGTCTCCCATTACTTCTTTACAAATCGAATCAGGAATTCCACCATTAGCTCTCCGAAGAATTGAACAAACACTCAGGTATGCCGCAAAAATTCAATTTAGAGAACACCACCCCACACACGCATCTTTACAAATTCTCCCAAATCTACACCACGAATATTTAGGTCCCGCCGAAAAGCGAACCGGCCTTACCATAGCTTCACGCATTAAAACAATTTCTACACAACTCCAATACAACATTCCACATATTACTGCTCTTTCTCTACCAACTACACCACCGTGGCAGATGACTGAAAGACATATTTTCTATCTCACCACCACTCCAAAATCACAACTTTGTCCAGTATACGCCAAACAAAAATTCCACCAGTTTCGTTCCCGTTATCGCCATGTTCCTTTTGTTTTCACCGACGGATCCAAAGACGCAAATTGCACAGGAAATGCCATTGTTTCTGGTACACACACAAAACAACATCGCTTGCCAAACGGGACCTCCATTTTCATCGCCGAATTGCACGCCATTCTCACTGCCCTTCACTATGTCCGCAACCGTTCAATTTGCCACCCCATGCGCCATGTCGTTATTTGTTCCGACTCAAAATCTGTTCTTCCATCTCTTTCTTCACTTTCCTTTTCGCACCATTGCCATATTTCCATTCATGACACACTTGAAACACTTCATCTGATGGACATGAAGGTCCGTTTCCTGTGGGTGCCCAGTCACTGTGGCATCCCAGGAAACGAGGAAGCAGATCATTTCGCAAAACAATCATTACAATTACCACACATCACAGAAATCCCACCACATTTTGACGCCATCAAATCAACAATACGACAAAACATTCGACATTTTTTTAACTAACAATGGACTGAAACCACAAACCACACACAATTACTTCTCATCAAACCCGTCATCGAAAACTGGACCACATCATATAAAAAAACAGACAAGAGGAAAAAGTTATATCGCGGCTCCGCATAGGTCACACTTTTCTCACACATCGATATATTTACACTGCTTCACCTCGACCTTCATGCCCATCATGCAACACACATCTTACAGTTTCACATATTCTCCTTCACTGTCAACATTACCATGAACATCGAAAAATACTTACCAACTACTGCCGTGCACACAACATCACCTTTTCTTTGCCCACACTCTTAGGAGATACACACCCTTTTCTCATCAATCTCCTTTTCATTTTTCTCCGAAAAACCAACTTACTTCAGGACTTGTAAATTTACTTTTAGAACATAATATTTTTGTTCTCTCTATTTCTATTCACGGCATGAAATGGCCTGAGCAGGACGAAATGGCTAACATAATAAAATGAAATGACTTTGGGCCACTCACGGCTATTGAAGTTCGCCACGATCGGGGGAGGGGAGGGGGGGTGAGTACTTTTGAGTGGGTGTCCGGAGGGACGCAATTTCCATGGAGAGGCACCACGATTAAAGCAATGCCACTTTTTCCACTCAGAGGGGCTCCTTCATCAATCTTGGATCCATCCCTGGCTAGGGTAGCGTAAAGTCAACATGAAACCGCAGTTATCCAGATTATCAATGCTAAATAGATCCAAGGATCATATTCCAGTAGTATTACCATTGTATTCCCACCCCAAAGTATTCCCATCCCACCGGTGTTGATTTTGGAAGATTATTGGTGGGACACAATATGAAGACATGAAGACAATGGGCGAATCCAAATGGATTGGATGGCACACTCCATGGGGTTCATTGCTAAAAGTTGAAATTATTGGGTGGCAAAGCCAGCATTGAGGGGCACGTGTCCCCTCAAAAGTATATAAACAACACCCCTGTCCCACACCAGGATACGGGGCACTGGGGAGTTACTTTAAAGACGCTTAGGGGGAACACTGGCCGACTCAATGATTAACACCCCAAACCGACCGAAGTTTATCCATTGGGACCATGGGCGCACACCGGATTGAATGGCTTTCGGCCACTGGTGGATCTAGCCCACGGGTTTGAGGAGGGAAATTTTCGGTGTTAGTTCAACCCCCGTGGAGCTTTAGCGGACCGCATTGTCGGGGAAGAGTGATTTTTGGAGTGTGCTTTGCAAGCACAGCTACGGCAGGTGTACATTTACGTGAAGGAAGTTTTACGTTATAGTGTGTGCGATGTCTTAGGTGCTGAAGACGGGGCTGCGTGGGGACATCTCCCGGATGTCTAAATGGTTTTAGTTTTACTTTACTCATCCACAAGATAATTTGTAGCTAGGGGGAGAGAAGACAAACTTGTAGCGGCAGAAGAAACGAGGACTCGAAGACAGCAAAATTAAAGAGTTCCAGGCACCTTAAATGGGCACTCCCGCGACTCTGGAAGGAAACCCTCCCACATCAAATCCTCAACTTCTGTCTGTCTCCCAACTAACATTTACCCCCCGGAGGAAAATTAACGGTGACGAGCCCACTGCCCTGGGCCATTGCGGCCGGGACAGGGAACAGAGGGCGAAAGCTCGGTCCACGGGTGCAACGAATCCGGCTGTTTTTTTTTCAGTCAGGAGAGACACCCTGAGGGAAGGGGGGTGGGGGATCGACTCATGCACGCCATGTCACACCACGGCGCCCATCGCCCGCATCACAAAAGGCGCCTACCTGGTAGGCAATCCACACCGAGCCAGGCCACACCATCACGCGAGTCGTCTTTCACTCTTGCACAGACACTCCGCCACATTCTCCAATCACAATGCTTCACGATCAACAGACACACCACCCACATCATAGTTCAAACGCAGAGCAACGCTGACACACACAACTCTTGTAGACACACACACACACACACCTTTAACAACCGGCGCTGCTGCTTCACGCCACATCGTACACTGAACACCACCCCGGCCTTCTCCCCCTCCACCGCAGACTCGGCCTCCTCCCACACCCACCCCGCCGTGGAATCAGGCCTCCTCCCACGCCCACCCCACCCCGGGCACGACTCCCACGTCCACCCCGCCCCATCCCACCCCGCCATCCCTTAGACCCAGACCCGGTCTCCATCCCATCCACCACCGGTACCCACCCATCCCCACGGGACCTGGCCATCTCCTTCGCCACACCTCCTCCAGCCGGCCAAGGTCCTCCCAGCCACCCTGAAGCCTTCCCACCGCTCCCTTCCACGGGCCTTCTGCGCCTGTCTCACCCATCCGGCCGGTCCAAACCAAGGCCTTGCCCCAAGGCCACGACAACATCCACACAAACCTCCCACACGCCCACAGCCATCCCAGCCTCCACACAAACCTCCCGCAAGTCAACGGTCACCCCAGCCTCCACAAAGATCTTCCACAAACTCACGGCCACCGTCTCCTGCCAGACCGACCTCCACTCTGCCTCCTGCGCAACCACCCAAACTCACCCCCAAAATCTCATCCGAGGCCACCGTCCAGACCGAACCCATCACTTCTGTCAGGCGCGTCGAGCCCGAACCCAAAACCCCAGACCAACGAATCCCGTCCAAACCTACCGCGCCTCCCAAACGCAAATCCCGGGGCAACGCCACCCCATTACCTCAAAGTGCGTCCAAATCCAAGCTCCCACCTCTGCCTGAGTCACCTCCGATCCCCCTCTCCATCAACCGGTTCCACCTTTCCCCCAACACGACGCCGATACCACCCCATTATAGGAGTACCAGCAGACAATAAACGCGTTCGGCAATGGCATTTCTACCGCGGAACACCGGCGGCCTTCCAAGCAAGTTCATATAATTCAAATAAGAATTCCTGCAACAATATCCATTACTAGCTGCGCTCCAAGAAACTCACTTTCGAGACTCAGACTCCATTTGGAACAAAATTCCAGGTTACACTCGGCATGTTGATAACATAAACGGTCCACATCGGAAATGGGGCGCCGCCATACTCATCGCAAACAGCATACCTAATCGTCGAGTAACGATAAATTCTCCTCTGAAATGCGTAGAAGTCAGAATCAAAATTGCCATTTTTCCAAACCACAGTCATCTCACTATACATTTCACCGTCAGCTGCAACCCCCACATCACAGGAGGTGAGAGACTTGCTTCTTTACGCTCCTCACCAGTTTCAATTATGGGAGACTTTAATGTGCAAAACAACCATTCTGGGGAAGCAATCAGAGGGACACGAGATGACGCGAAATTCACCAGTTTATCTCAGGCCACAACTTAGTACTTCTAAACACTGGAGCCACCACCTGCCACAACCCGACCTTAGGAGGATCGGACAGTTGCATTGACCTAACGTGCTGCTCCCAATGATTAAGCTCACTATTTGACTGGTCAGTTTCAGACGTTCCCGGGCTGAGCGGCCACTACCCAATAACATTTAGGCTTAGCCACAATCACCGCATTTATCGTCGCGATTACAATCGCCGCACGACGCCGTGCCCACAAACAATACAAAAGATGCGTGTGCGAAACATACCTATCAGCAAACAGACAATCTCAAAAACACTGCCGGTATCCAATTCGAACAGCGCGCCATAAATATTGGCAGTCTTTTGCGTCTCAACTCAATAGGTTCACCCCTATCGGCAGAATCTGGGACCTGATGAAGTGTTTCAACCTCAAACGCCCACCGCCAGACCCCTATCCCCAGCTGACGGTGAAAGGATAGCACATTACTGACCCACAACAAGACGTAGACCACTTTAGACTATAGTACGCCAGCGTATCTGGGAACAACACCTACGACACTACTATTGTAAGCGCTCTAGAAGTCCTTGCCTCCAAAGCAAATTTTAACTCTGACAACACTTCAGTCTATACAACCAATCATTCACTCATGCACGAATTACACCTTGCCCTCAGCAATTGTGGAAACACGTCGGTTGGGCTGGACGACATCTATTACCAGATTGTGAAACATCTTAACAAAAATTATTTAAAGTACATTTACCTGCTAGAGGCCATTAAAGATCTGTACCAAGGCGACACCTATCCTGCCTCCTGGCGGGAAAGCGTAGCCATTCCATTGACAAAGCCGCACAAAGATATCTCAACCCCAAAAGGATATAGGATCATCTCACTTACCAGCTGCACTGGTAAACTGGTCGAGCGCATGGTAAACACATGATTGGGACATTTTCTAGAACACAACGACCTGCTCGACGAATTTCAGTGCGGCTTCCAGCGTCTAAAATCAACAACAGACAATCTCATCACACAGTGCACGACATCAAAGGTGGTCTCCGCATCAAACGAACAACAATAGCTGCCTACTTAAACATCACCGCCTCATTCGACCGAGTACACAAGTCCACACTGACATACATATTACACAAGATGCGCAGACACATGGCACATTTTATTCTTAACTTCCTCAAAGACAGGAACCTTAAGGTCCGATGAGGCAGTGTCATATCAAACACCACACCTCAGGAACAGGACCTGGTACAGGGGAGCGTGCTCTTACCGAGCCTCTTCATCATCATGATTAACGACATACTTGCTGGTCACACAGACACGTCACTTCAATACTCACTTTTCGCAGACGACATAGCTATATGGACAACAGCAAAATGTTTCCTGAAAGCTGAGAAAACCATTCAAACAGCTCTAGACCACATCGCAAAGTAGTGCAAAACGTGGGCTTCACTTTGTCTGCGGTCAAGACAAATCGGTCACAGTCACATATAGTCGTATTCGCCCCACACCCACCGCAATACTTAAAATCGACGGCATCGAAAAGATGAAAAGTTTCAATTTCTTAGTAGTACATTTGGACGAAAAACTTAGTTTCAACCCACAGACCACCTCCATCTCGAAGAGATGCGCGAATTGTGTCAACGTACTCCGTGCACTTGCAGACTCAGGCTTGGGTGGAGACAGGAAAACGCTACTACGACTCTACAAATCAATCATACGTCCAATTTTAGAATACAACAGCATCATCTTTGCCACTATTTCAGAAATTCCGAGCAAAAAGTTAGAAATCATCCAAAACAACTGCATCAGAGCAGCCACAGGAGCCCTCAGCGGCATGCCGATAACCAGTCTTATGGTGGACTCAAACACGCCTCCACTCCACTTCCGGAGGACACAACAGCTGTGCCGCTACCACATTAAAATCAAATCCATTAAATGTCACTCGGCACAGCGCTGCTATGCGCCTGACAGATACGACAAGAGCCGATTAGGCGCAAACTTCCACCATATAGTGTTCAAATTGCCACGGCTCTCTCGGATCTTAACCTCACAATGTCAACCACTGCAGTTCCACCGCCCACCAGGCAATTCTGGACACCCAGTCAACCAAAGGTCGAGTACTTGCTCTCGGAAAAGAATTCGACTATCACAACGGAGGAAATTCTTGGCATCTTCCACAAATTATCTGATGACAGCAACCACAAAACACTCGTATTCATGGATGGGTCGAAACACGATGTCAAGGTAGGCATCGTCATCATTGGACCAGGCCTCAGGCTTTCCAAGCGTCTACCGGATAATTTCTCCACATACTCGGTTGAAGCACTGGCCGTTCTGGCCACTACCCCATTATCATGAGGCCTAAAGCTATCAGCGTAGTAATTTGCTCAGATTCCAAATCCGTCCTTCAGTTAATTAGCAACACCCACGACTGTCCACACCCAGTCATTGACAGAATCCAACAAATCGTGGCCCATAACGTAAACAAGAACTTTTCCTTCCTCTGGTTACCGAGCCACGCCAGCATCCCAGGTAAAGAAGAAGCAGATCGGCTTGCAAAGCAAGCCTTAGCATTGAACACCTACCCCAATATGGAATATTCAGGAGACGATTGCAAAGCACTCCTACAACGCCACATTCGCCGCCATCACCAAAACACATGGACACAACACAAATCCGACCGACACCCACAACATCACACTGACGGTAGGCACATGGAACACATCAAATAAATCCCACCGACAGAGAGAAGTCATCCTCACTAGACTTAGAACTGGTTGCACTAAACTGACACTGCCTCAACTAGAGGATTACCAATATACAACACCTCACTATGACACCTGGAACACCACATTAAGGATAGGCCACATCCTGTTGGACTGTAGTAGCTTTAGCGTTCAAAAAAACAACCACTTAAGGACTTCTGCCAAAAAGAGGGCATCAACCTGTCGCTTCCATCGCTCCTGGGTGACAAGCACCCATAACTCCTCCAATTACAGTTGGCTATCTGTACCCCCCCCCCAACTAGCAGCAGGAGCATTCTAGACACCACACCACCAACACGCACTTCGACACTATTTACGTCCGATGTCCGAATGACATCGGACGTACATGAACCGGTTTGCTTTCCAGTTAAAAATAAATGGTTACCTAGCCTAGCGGTGCCGTCGGATGTAGAAGAGCCGACCTGCTTTAGGAAAACAAAAACAAAAATAAAAAAATAACATTACGTAACACGACCACCCAGAGAAGCCGTCGGACGTAGATGAGCCGAATTAACAAACATCGTACTAACCCAACTGACAATCTTGCATGACATGCTTAGACTAACCCTCTGCTAACAACTAACATGCAGCGGACGGCGTGATAGGCGGCGTGGACAATTGCCTCCTTGTCTGCACGGTAAAGACCCCTTGGTGCTCTTCGACAAGAGTAGACTAATGCCGACACCCTGACAAAATCAACTTTCTCGTCACTCTAACCCCCCCCAGCTACCCAGATATCTTGTGGAGGAGTAAAGTGGCACTAAAACCATTCAGACATCCGGGAGATGTCCGCCACCCAGCCCCGCCTTCAGCACCTAAAACATCACACGTAAATGGACACTTGCCTTAGATTTGCTTGCAAAACGCACTCGCTTTGAAGGCGACGCAAATGACTTATGGTCCGGCATGCCTCTAAAAATCACTCTCCCCATACCATTGCTATCTCACTCTACAGTGCATCCAAGATTTGCGTCAGCCCAGCTAATGACCTACCGCTGGCACCTCGCAGGCAAGTGAGGGCTATGTGCGATCAACGCGGGTAACAGTTGCCCACAATAAATCATAGACGACTTGATGGGGGCTTTCATACATGGCCATCCCTAGGCTTTCATCAGTAGAGCCGGGGACACACGCCAGTTTAACACCCACCCAGCAAACAATTATGCGATGAGACAGTAATGGTGTTATTCAGGCTGAAACGAGGGCCCGACGTGGAAAACCCACGCAGATTCTGCGCTGAAAGTCACATGGGAAGTACGATGGCTGCGTAAAGATGATCACCCCGGGCAGCTCGCATTGATACCGCCACTACGCACGCATAAATTAGCGCAAGTATTAAACTAATATGTTGCGCAGGTACACCAATGCTGCCAAGAGAGAAGAGCTGAACATCGGTGGCATGCTTAGTGGTATGAACATCGGTGGCATGCTATCCGAACAAGCACATCACTATTCATCATTGCTTTTTATTGTATAATTTATGTGGACGAACCTTGCCCTTGATTTCTCAGCACCCTTCCATTCCTTGACCTGATACCTACCCTTGTCCTTGTTTCAGTCTATTGAGCCGGCGCCGACTGGCTGCAGTGCTCTAGAATGCAACGTCCTTAATCCCTACGTCCTTTGCCATTCAGCTGACTTATTTATTCACCTCCATCCTGTGCAATAATAGGCACCAGCTGCGTGGATGTACTTGTAAGTAAATATGGCACTGGTTAATCCGCTGTTGTATTGCCATCGGTGCCGTACTTAGTGGTACGACACTGGCTAGTCTGCTGTTGTATATCGCTATTGGTGCCATGTTTAGTGGTATGGCACTGGCTAATTTGCTGTTATGTTGCAACAAGGCCCCGACCAGCGGCGGGTGGGGCTGTTGGTTGTTTTTTTTGTTGTTTTTGTTTTTTTTTGTTTTTGTGGGGGGAGGGGGTTTTTTTTTTTTTGGGGGGGGGGGGGGGGGGGGGGCGCGCGCCCCCCAGCCCCCCCCCTTTTTTTTAAATTTTAGGGTGAGGAAAAAATTTTTTTTTTTTTGGGGCCCCTTTTTTTTTAAAAAAAAAAAAAAGGGGGGCCCCCGGGAAAAGAGGGGCCCTGGTTCTAAGCGGGCTATTGGTTCAATGCGGGCCTTGATCAAGTGGGCCCGGTTCAAGCGGCCTGTCAGAGACTGGTTCAAGACAGGGCCCCAGGAAGCGGGCCCCTGTTCAAGCGGGCTATTGGTTCAATGCCAGCCCCTGAATAAAATGGCGCCCTTGGTTGTAGCTGGTTCAAAGGGCCCCTGATTCGAGCCACAATCCGCTTCGCGGGCCAGCCAGGGTGCTGGAGTGCGAAACCCCTGGTTGCTTTGCTGGAGTTGTTGCTACTTTGCTTGGCTGGAACAGCCGGTGCAGCGTCTCTGGCTATCTTGGACGCAGCAGCCCCAAGATACCTTTACTTTAGAAGGCATAAATATAGGCAGCCCAAAGTAAAGGTATTTTGGCAGCAGCCAGCTGAGAACAGGGCGCTCATTAATCTCCATGGTAACCGACGTCAACGGCTGAATTTCCAGACACGAAAGCTGCGCGCAAGCGACAGAAATGTGGTTTTGTTTCTGTTGTTAAAAATGCTTTGCATAACAGTATTCTGTCCCCTGTCGAGGTTTATGTAGTCATGTAGAATATTGAGTTCAGTTTTGAAATTAGTTTAATCTCAGTTTCGGGGCTCGGATCAAGAGTGTTTGTATAGATGATATTCAGGCTTTCGTTGCTTGGCATTTCCTTTCAATCAGTTACTTCAATCTTGCTAGATGGTCGTGCTTGGGACGTACGTGTAAGAACAGGGGTGCCAGTGGGGCCAGGACCCCCACTTTTCATGAAAGATTAACATTAAGGCTATGGTGATGCATGGTAAGAATCAACTTCAAAAAGGGGTTTGACCAACCACTTTTGTGACACTTCAATCCCTATGTCGTCAGATAGCTCTAACATGCAGGCATTAGTATTTAGTAATCTTGAGCACTATATTACAGAGCAATGCATTGTTGAATAGCATTATTCAACCTGCCAAAGAGAATAATGAACATAATTTTCAGGAGATAATTTCCTGGATGTAAGACCTGAAGGAATAGCCTATCATCAGTTCTAAGCTTTACACATTTACATTGGTAATAGCACTGGCCTTCTGATATAAAAGTCATAAAAAGTCACAAAGCCATAAGGTGTTCAGGCTTAATAAGAGCCATAGGGGCCCATCTGGTTTAAGCCTATCTAGAAAAGATCCTAGAAAAGTACAGCATCACACCCCAATCAATCCATTATCTCAAGTTCCAAGATAACTATATACCTATCCCAGCCTATCTAGCACCATTCACCTGATATTGCATAACACACTCCTCAACAATTCCAAACTTCTCCAATAATGCCCCATTGTGCTACCATAGCCAATCTCATCAGTATCACATCCTGAAGGAATGCAATGAATCCATTGCTAGGTACACCCTATATAGTATAATATAATACTAGTAGTATAATATACCCTATATAGCTAGTATACTACTCAATCATATCAACTCCGTATACAATTCAATCATGCCCCATTGTGCTACCATGGCCAATCTCATCAGTATCACATCCTGAAGGAAGGTGCTGAATGCCATTGCTAGGTACACCCTATATAGTATAATATACCCATGAAGATAGTATACTACTCAATTTATCAACATGATCAAAAGCATAAGGGTGCAAGTTTCAACACTAACACAGGGACCAACATCCCCACACTCATCAATGTCATATCTTACCTATCCAGCCCTATTCACTTGATCTCATGTAACAAGTGTGAATTGAGTGCCCTACCAATAATTTTCAGACTCCATCCATGCCCACCTAAAGGGGCCTGTACAGTGCACACCCACTTAGCAGAGATATCACCACATCCACCACCTCTTCAAGCTCAAAAACAGGATTTTGCAACCTAAAATAGTTGTCCACCCTATTTTAAAATACATTCAATGAGAGACTCCTGACAACATCAGCAGGCAGACTATTCCACTGATCAACAATCCTTTGACTGAAGACCTGTTGTTGCTTAACTGTCCTACACCTTGATTTGTCTGACCTGAAATTGATGACCCCTATGTGGTAGTCTAAATAACATAAGGGGTCTTAAAAAATATCCTTCATGCAGATATTCTGGTTGTCATCTTTCACTGACAAATATGTAAAGTCTCACATTCAGGTACAATTAAGCTAAAATGTGGTATGTAATGCATTTATAGATATTTGCAATAATGATGTAAAGGTCAAAGCAAATATTTAAGAAGTCCAATTTAAATATCCTTCAAGACAGCAAATCTGACCCTCATACCCATATACTTCCTTGTGCAAATGGATGAAACACACAACTTACTGAGTACTGAATGGGCATCATTCTCACCAAAATCTGGCATCATGCTGCCAAATGCATCTACATGCAGTCTTTGATTCTCCTAACATGCTCACCTTACCTATGATGTTGCTGCATTAGTTATACTGTACAAGTTGCTGATAGTAATGGTTATGGGATGTGATCAGTGATAAATTATTCGTAAAATATGGTGGAATATCCCACTCGAACATTCAATCGACATCTCTCTCCAAGAAGTATCGACATCCTGCTCCTTGATGCATCCCTATAAAGTCTTCATGACTCCTTTCTAACAGAATCCTATTTATAAGTATCATGTACATGCTTTCGATAAGGAATGGTGATACACGAACATTTTGCAACGCAATTTCAGGTAAAGAGATTACCTAAAATGTGATATGGCATACAGTACCAGTTTATAGCACAGGTATTATTTCCTCTATCCTTAATATAGCTCTTCCTAAATTATGAATCTCAAAACAAATGATGAAGGTACAGTCATAAGTACCTACACCATAGGCTGAAATTTGAGTCTGAAAGACATCAAAATCATTTTCAATGACACTAATTCAAAAGCAAATTTTGACATCCTACTGTGTCGTTTCGACATCTCACACCTAACGAAAAACCATTATTTTAACCCTGGATGTGATAATAGTCATAGTGGGATATTGAGTGGATGTTGATACCTACAGAGACAACAAAGAAAGTTCTGCTACAAATATTTTATTGTTTCCAAGTTGGGGTTATAAGAACTACAATAAATTTTATGTGGTATAATTTTCATGGCGACTTTCTACATACTCAATTTCCCATTTTTGATGTCACACACCTGACAAAAAACACCATTTTAACACCACAGGGGTCATTCAAAATCCAAGAATTTTAACTTTTATGCCATGGCAGTGTATGGTAAATATTGAGTTAAAACTTGGTTTTGCTCCATCTGTCACATGACAAAACAGCATGCCACAGCATCTGCTCTTCAAGATGCCTGAACATGCATATCCATCTCAAGAACATACTTACCATGCTATGATCTATTGCTGTGACATACATTATTTTGGGTGTTAACTGTGGTTCATATTATCAAAATCACCACTGATAGCAGTCTCTGACTGATTGCTGATACTATCTTTTCTATCTATGTACACTATTTCCAAATTCAAACAACATTGTAAGTGCATAGCATGTATCTCCTAATTATTGTATTGCATTCTTGCACATCTGTATGCAAAGGTCTTGCTCATTTGATAACAACTTTGCATTGGTCTGTGCACATTAGTTGTGTTCATCCTGGCTCATGAAATATGTATTGCTATGTAGGAGGCAAGAAACCCTATTACAGATAATAATTACAAAAAATGGTTTGCCATCCAGCATAGTGATACATGAGTGAACAATGCAGGCATTTGTCTAGCTGCAGACATTTGTCTAGCTATTTGGTAGCACAATGGGTATGATGGGAGGAGTTTGTAATTGTTGAGTGTGTTATGCAATAGCAAGTGAGTCTCTTATTAAGTCTAAACGCTTTATAACTTTATATAGGGTGTACCTAGCAGTGGATTCAGCACCTTTCTTTCGGGATGTGATACTGATGAGATTGTCTATGGTACGACATTGGGAGTGTGTTATGCAATAGCAAGTGAATTGGTGCTAGATAGGCTGCAATATATAGCTTCCTAGGAACTTGATATAAGGGATTGATTGGGGTGAGAGTATGTACATTTCTAGTACCTTTTCCAGATAGGCTTAACCCAGATGGGCCCCTGTGGCTCTTATTAAGCCTTAACACTTTATGACTTTATGACTATCTCAGTGCATCTCAACTGGCAAATGTCCAGTCTATGCAGGACTTCATCCAGTAAAAAATACATGACCTTTGTATTTTGCTCCCCAGATGTTTTGTAGGAGCTGCCCAAGCTTTAGCTGCCAAAGAAAACCATTGTTTAGATGAATAAATCAAAGCATGACACTGCAAGACAAGTTCAAGCTACTCTGTAAAGAGTTTAATGTGGAGCCAGACAAAAATATCCTAGATAACCTCTGCATTGATGGGTAAGAGCTAAGGACTGCTGTACTTGCTGCTAAGCTTTGTTCCATGACTTATATTGTATTTTTAAGTAGGTTAGTGTTGTTATGGTTATTTTTAACAAGCAATGCAGCCTGTCTGTACAGAAGTTATCAGGTGTTGGTGTAAATTATCACTGGACATACTATTCTGTGGTATGCACATTACATTATAAGTGGTATTGTCTTGAGCACAACCTTTTATCAATATTAAGTGATTTAAATACTTTAGGACATCACCAGAATGTTTGCTTGCCCTTATTCCATACAAGCTGCACATTTTTGTTTATTGTTGCTTCCATTGAAAGGTTGAACACTTAATAAAAATTTGTCCCCTCCAGTTGTGATTTCTGCTCCCCAATACTTTCTACAGTAGTGCCACCTATCTGCACTAATGTTCTCCATGGCTAGTTGGTACACATGTCATCCATCTAATCCATTTCATAAACATGAACGTCTCATTGCATCCCTTTGTTCTTCAGTGTTGTTTCTCTCACATGGATCACCACAGTGTGACCAGGCTGATCCCCCAGCATTGGACTCTCACAGTGTAGCTGTAGTGCATGTGACTGGGCTGGGTGTCGGCCGTGTTGTGGTCTACTGTGCTGTGCAGTTGCCATGCCGACCTGCCCAGATCGGACGGCCACCTGGACCTGTCCAGCTGTAGTGCATGTGACTGGGCTGGGTGTCGGCTGTGTTGTGGTCTACTGTGCTGTGCAGTTGCCATGCCGACCTGCCCAGATCGGACGGCCACCTGGACCTGTCCAGCTGTAGTGCATGTGACTGGGCTGGGTGTCGGCCGTGTTGTGGTCTACTGTGCTGTGCAGTTGCCATGCCGACCTGCCCAGATCGGACGGCCACCTGGACCTGTCCAGCTGTAGTGCATGTGACTGGGCTGGGTGTCGGCTGTGTTGTGGTCTACTGTGCTGTGCAGTTACCATGCCGACCTGCCCAGATCGGACGGCCACCTGGACCTGTCCAGCTGTAGTGCATGTGACTGGGCTGGGTGTCGGCCGTGTTGTGGTCTACTGTGCTGTGCAGTTGCCATGCCGACCTGCCCAGATCGGACGGCCACCGACCGTCCAGCTTAGTGCATGTGACTGGGCTGGGTGTCGGCTGTGTTGTGGTCTACTGTGCTGTGCAGTTACCATGCCGACCTGCCCAGATCGGACGGCCACCTGGACCTGTCCAGCTGTAGTGCATGTGACTGGGCTGGGTGTCGGCCGTGTTGTGGTCTACTGTGCTGTGCAGTTGCCATGCCGACCTGCCCAGATCGGACGGCCACCTGGACCTGTCCAGCTGTAGTGCATGTACTGGGCTGGGTGTCGGCTGTGTTGTGGTCTACTGTGCTGTGCAGTTGCCATGCCGACCTGCCCAGATCGGACGGCCACCTGGACCTGTCCAGCTGTAGTGCATGTGACTGGGCTGGGTGTCGGCCGTGTTGTGGTCTACTGTGCTGTGCAGTTGCCATGCCGACCTGCCCAGATCGGACGGCCACCTGGACCTGTCCAGCTGTAGTGCATGTGACTGGGCTGGGTGTCGGCTGTGTTGTGGTCTACTGTGCTGTGCAGTTACCATGCCGACCTGCCCAGATCGGACGGCCACCTGGACCTGTCCAGTAGCGACGTGTCGACACCGCAGGCTGCTGTGCTCGGCAACCTGCTGTCCACCTCCAGCGAGGTCTGCCAGCTCCGCCTCAATGACTGCATGCTCTCCGAGAACAGCCTGAAGGTAGGCGTATGTTTCCTCATTCTGGATTATCAAGATTGATCGTTTTTATGCATGTGATATAAATTTGTGAACTTATCGTATGGTAGCATGTTGGCATTGTTGCTGAATCTTCCAGTCCAGTGCCATTTGTCTTGCCATCTCGGTATTGCCTTCTGTGGTTTGCTGGAGCCTACGAATAATCGCGTCAAGTGTGTACGTCCGGCAATGTAATATTTTTTTTCAAGGATTGTACATTCGGTTCGCCTTTTACCCAGCTTTTGTTTCCATTACTTGCACCTGCACCATTTATCTTTGTTTAATATATGATGTGCTGATAAATATGTGATTACAACAGCATGTTCGATGTTGTTTCAGGCGCTTTGTTTGGGCTTGTGCTTGAACACATCGGTGACATCACTGGAGCTGCGTGGTAACAACGTGCGTGGTCCGGGAGCGGAAAGCCTGGCCACCCTCCTCAGGAAGAATAAACACCTGCGCAGTCTGACGCTCGAGTGGAATAATCTCGGTGAGCGGTCACGTCATCGGTTCGGGGCTGGCTATCCAATTACTTGTCATATTTTGTGCCTGGTAGTATGTAAATTGAGAACTTGTTGGTTTTCTTATGACAGTATATCCATTGGCATTTATTTGATTTTGATTTTTGCGTCATTTCGTCATTTCGTGATGCAATGCAATCTCGATAACTCGGAAGCAACTCGAGGAAGTGGTGTTTTACGTGAATGATGTCATATGAAGTGCAAATTGTGTTGCAGTTGCATGCATTTGTGGAGTAGCCATCTTATCTTTGGTCCACTGACCTTCCCCGCCCCCCCCAAGTATTTCTGATAGCTTGCCCCTCATTCTCAAGTTCCCCGTCGCTGATACTATAGCTTCACATCTCGCGCACTTTTTGGTTTGGTTTGGGTTCCTTCATACTCTCTTCCAATCTGTGGACAGGCCTCAGTCCCGCCTCGTTCCGGCTGTTCGCGGACGCGCTTCGTACCAATCGGAACGTGACGTCGCTGGACCTGCGCAGCAACCAGCTGGACCACAAGTGCGCGGCGTACCTGGCGCGGGCCGTCGCCGCCAACCGCACCCTCAGTCACCTCGGTAATGCACGCAGCAGTAGCCAGCTGGACGATCGGTGCGCGGCATACTTGGCGGGGGCCATCGCCGCCACCTTGGTAATCAATGTAGCAGTCACCAGCTGGACCACCATGTCTGGCGGGGGCCGTCGTCGCCAACCTCGCCCGCAACCAACTGGGTAATGCACACAGCAGTCACCAGCTGGACCACCATACCTGGTGGGGGCCGTCGTCGCTAACCTCGCCCCCAACCACCTGGTTATTGCACACAGCAGTCACCAGCTGGACCACCATACCTGGCGGGGCCGTCGTCGCCAACTGCGCCCCTAGCCACTTGGGTAATGCACGCAGTGGTAATCATGGACATATTTAGTTTGCAGGGGTGATAACCGAACGGCGATTAAACGTCTGTCTTGGCGATCTAGGAAATTTACCTTGGTGAATGTAGGATCAGGGTGCTGTTGTAGCAGTGAAATGCGTGTATTTCGAAGACGAATTGAAATGTTAGCCTTTGATCCTGTGGCATCAAGATAATTTCCAGGGCTTCGTCATTATTGTGTGCTGAGCATACCTACTCGTAAACAGTTAACCCTTTCCAAAAGCAACTTTCCACAAATAATAATTCGTTTAATGCTCGTTTTGTTGATTAGCATGTTCTCTACCTGTTCCGACTATTCCATTTTGTTTTGTATTGCACAATGCACATGCTGATGGCGTCACCGATTCTTCAGATGCCTAGCCGGGCAGAATGTATGGCTACCTGTGTCCGGTAATTGTGTCGGTGACGTTTGACGTCCACCTCGTTGTCAGATGTACGGTGGAACGGACTCGGTGTGTTGGGAGGACGCAGCTTGGCCGAAGCCCTGCAGCTCAACAGGACGTTGACGTCGTGTCCTGTCGACGGCAACGCCCTGCCACCAGACTTGGTGCAAACAATAGGTGCGTGAAGGCTCGGCCTACTGGTGCCGTAGGCACCCGCAGAGTATGTGATCTCCTGGGTGAGCTGTGTTCATTGTGCTGTTACGTGTGCAGGAATCAAAATCTTACCTTCCAAACAGTATGGACGCAAATGTCCAACGTGTCATTGCGCCGAGCTCTGCAACTTACAAAGTCCCACACTTAATATATTCAAATAGTGTATGTTATCACGATGCCGTATCAATCGATTGGCTTCTATGGCATTGGAGTGCTACTTGTCGGGAAGACTTGACTTCTCCCAAATACTTGTCACGACTAAAACCATGTGGTCTACTCTTATAATGAGTACGTTTGTATTGTTCCCTTCGGGTAAAAGCTAGGACGATGGGACGAGATGATGGGTACGTTGTATTTCGCTTGTTGTTCAGCCCCCACTGAGCCGGCCTACGCTGATCTTCGACCTGTGCGTGTCTGTGCTGGATCCAACTGATGATAGTATGTTCTGACCACCGACCCGTGTCGTTCTGGTCTGCACTGAACCTCACTGAGACGGTCAACTCTGACCCTCGCTCTGCGCTAGTCTGCGCTGAATCCCATTGAGACCGTCAGCTCTGACCCCCGACCTGTGCCGGTCTGCACTGAATCCAACTGAGCCCATCAGCTCCGACCCTCCACCTGTGTTGGTCTGCACTGAACCCTACTGAGCCCATCAACTCCGACCCTCCACCTGCGCCGGTCTGCACTGAACCAGTGTTAAAATATTGGTTTTTCGTTAGGTGTGCGATGTCGAATCGAGTATAGTAGGATGTCTAAATTTACCATGGGAGCATGCCGTTTAAAATATTGTCCAAGTCCTTTAAGCTAAATTTTGAGCCAATAGCGTACTCATACGTGTATTGTTTTATTTGATGAATATCTATTATATGAAAGCATATATTAATGATAATGGTGGCAAATACGATACTATCAACAAATAGTATTGTATAGCAGACCACGTCATATGTCTGTTATGTCTGTAGGTATGTATATCAGTTGCGTATTTAGAAGCACCGGGATTTGTGTTCCGAGATGCTTGTGGCCATATTGGGGAGCAAAAGCAAATACGTACACACGACATTTTTTTTAGAAGCGAGGCATGGAGACTTCATAAACACACCAATAAGTACGATGTCGATACATCTTGAGGAAGGATGTCTATTAATTGTTCGGGGCCGCGGTAGCTCAGTTGGTAGAGCGTCGGACTCTTGATCGCAAGATTGTGGGTTCGAATCTCGCAACCGACGGCATTTACCGAGTCCACCCGCGACCAATCGGCGTGAGAGGTTGGCGACGCTATATAACCTAGCGGTTGAATGCGTCGTAAAAGAACCCAAGGTTCTTCTATTAATTGTTCAGGAAGTAGTACATTCTACCCTATTTTATCAATAATTTATGACTGCACTGAACCCAACTTGGACGGTCAGCTCTGACCTGTGCCGGTCTGCACTGGTCCCACTGATGCCAGTATGCTCTGACCGCCGACCTGTGCCGGTCTGCACTGAACCCAACTGAGACGGTCGGCTCTGACTCCTGATCTGTGCCAGTCTAGGGTAAGTCTCATTGATGTCGGCCTGTTGCCTCGCAGCCTGCCGGGTTCGTAACAACCAGGAAGTGACAGATGCTGAGCGGAACCAGACTGCCGAACGATCAATGTTGACGGCTCAGATTCAGGTATGCTTTATACAGATGCTCTATGTGTTCAAATCGGATCCATCAGCTGTACAGACGTTTCCAGCGTGACGCTTGGTTCTTTTTGTAAGCAAGTTTAATTCGCCTGACGGTGAAAGTCTAGGGTTTTCTCGCTCCGCGACAACTGGTTCCAAACGTCAACAGGTTCTCCAAAACCACCAACCGTTACTGCCCTTGTATTGACAAGGCTGATATTTAACCAAACGGCGATAACCTTTGCAACAGTTTCAGCAGTTCCTCCAAAACCAACAGGAGCAAACACCAGCGAGATTATGACCCCAAATTTGTACAGTTACCCGTGACAGATTACCGTCCAACGTCCTACCGCGCGGTACCGCCACACCTCGCCGACCGTCCAGACCCGACTGACCAGGGCCAGTCGCGCCCCACCCGGCCACACTGACATGGGTGTCACAATGGTGACGCGGCGCAATCACTTCCGACTGTGTCATGGTGCAATGACACAGCCGCAGTGCCGGCCGGCCGTCGCCGCTGGTGAGAGCGGAAACTGACTTGGCATAACACCCACGGCCGCAGGCGAGAATCGAGGCGGCAAAGGCCGATGTCCGCGTATATTTGGCAGTAATAAATTATTAGAGCAATAGGGTGGAATATACCACTTACTGAACACTGAGTCAACATCCTTCCCAAAGGAATATCGACATCGTGCTTCTTGGTGCGTGCTTGTGAAGTCTTCATGCCTCGTTTCTAACAGTATCCCGTTTATATGTATCATGCGTATGCTCACCATAACGGATCCTGGATCGTGATAACGAACATCTCGTAGTGCAGTTCTAGATAAAGGGTTTATCTATGGTGCGTTATGTTATACAATACCAATTTATAGCATAGGTATTTGGAAGGTTATCATTGATATCGGTATCTCCAAATTAGGTACCTCTCAAAACACGCAAAATGGATAGTTATACGGTACTGCGCAATTGTCCCAAAACTTAGTTTTAAGGACCTAAATATTTAAATACAACATTATTTCCATAGCGATTTCGACATCCCGCTGTACTCGTTTCGACATCGCACACCTAACGAGATATCATTATTTTAGCACTGCACCCCGGCGACGGTTTCCGCTCGGAGCGTTCACGACTTGACTCGACGAGTCCGAGCACATAGGAGCCAAACGCATTCCGAGAAAGGGGCCCGAAGTTGACTTCATTACATTTAAACTCAAATACATTCCTCTCATGAACACATCCGAACGCTATTTCTGTATAATGCACTTCAGCTAGTGCACAGCTGATGCTATTTGAGTACTTACGAGTACTTTTTGTGTGCATTATATTTAATGCAAACCGAGTGCCGTAGTCAACTGGGAACTGAAAAACGAGCAGTAAATGCGTTCTTCAGTATCTCCTTGAAATGTCAGTGCAATAATATCCATGACAATTGACGAGCTGATCTTCGGCCCGTCGGCCAGACCCAGCGGTGGGGCTTGGTTGTGGTGGTGCTTGGGTTCTTTTGAGACGCATAACGTCGGGCAATGACAGACCCGGCGGTGGTGCGGCGGTGGGAGACAGCTGACACGGCAGTGAGCGGCAGGGGCAGGGCTCCGACGGGCAATGGCAGACCCGGCGGTGGAGCGGTGGTGGTGGTGGTGCTTGGGTCCTTTTGCGACGCATAACGTCAGGCAATGGCAGACCCTGTGGTGAGCGGCGGTGGGAGAGAGCAGACACGGCAGTTGAGCGGCAGGGGCAGGGCTCCGACGGGCAGTGGCAGACCCGGCGGTGGAGCGACGTCGGGCGATGGCAGACTTGGCGGTGTGGCAGGCCCAGCGATGGAGTGGCGGTGGAGAGGTGGTGGGAGGTGGCAGACAAGGCGATGGAGCGGCGGCGGGAAGCGGCAGATCTTGTGGCGAAACGGTGGACAGACTTGACGGTAGAACGGCGTTGGTAGAACGGCGGCGGGAGGCAGCAGACGCGGCGGTTGTACCTCCAGGTCTGCTTGCATATATTGCGGATGACAACCACGTTTTTCAGCCATTACGGGGGACAGGACGTTTTGCAACGACTGAAGACCGGCAACGTACTCCTCGCCGCCACCGATATCCACGCTGTGTCTGATTGACCTTCGCAAGTGTTTTGACTTCATATACCACGACATCATGCTTCGTAAGCTGAACCTCTGTGGGATCGACACAGCATGGTTTGCTGCCTACATGCAGGAACAAACAAAGTGTGACGCTGAGTGACTATACTAGCCAGACAATGACGTCGCGTCCTCTCCCGAACAGGATGGGCATGTTCCAAGAATCTGCCCTTGGTCTCTTGCTGTTCACCGTCTTTGCTAATGACCTGACACTGTTCTCAGAGGAAGCTATGGTTGTGCAGCACGCAGACGACACGCAGGTTCCGGTTACCGGCAAACAGGGGGAAATTATCGCGGTTGTCTCGCATATGACAAATTAACTAGCTTCTCTTGGTCAGTGGTTCAGCGCAATTTCCCTCAAAGTAAATGCGAGTAGGACTCGGCTCATGGTTTTCGAGAGTCGACAAAATCTGCGCGACCTCCCAAGGTTTCATGTTGTTTTGCGGAGTAACCCTCGAGCCATACTCTGATGCCAAAAAAAATATAGGCATCACATTCAACAGAACGCTCTCATGGTACACCCACGTGAACTTGCTGAGTCGTCAGTGTACCGGGATCTTCGTTGGTTTCTCTCATTTGCGACACTACCTACCTGCTGGCGTCCTCAGTACACCGGATACTGCCCTGGCTCTCTCGCAGGTCCAGGTCCGTTGCTGTCCTTCCGTATACGGAAATGGATCCCAAATCCTCGACAGGATACAGACAATTTTGAGATTTGGAGCATGCGTTATTTTGGGCCGACGCAAATTCGACTACGTTTCCGACCTGCGCGAACTGTTGGGGTGGTTGCCTGCACCTATGTTGACAGACGTTTCTACATTGTGCTTCGTCCACAAGGTGGTAAATGACCGTGAACCGGAGTCACTTGTGGCAGCCTTTCTGGAAAATCGCAACTTCAGAGATCGGAGTACTAAACAGCACAGATTGCTCAAAGTTCCGCGCTCCAGAACCGAGGTCTCAAAACGGCATTTCTGCCATCGCGCCCCGTTTATAAATTTTCATCTTAGAGTCCGTTGCGGGCTCCCAGATGAGTTCACTAGTATGACTCGCGGGTGCTTCACCGGATCGCTGAAGCGCCTCCTGCTCAATGCATTCCTACTTGATCGTTTTAGTCTTGCTCATCATTGCCGTGTCGGCGTTGTATCCCATTTACTTGCATTGTAGTGTGTTTTCCTCACCCCTGTTCGCTTTTCGACGCGGGCAAAAATTGCCACTGTCAAGTGAAATGCCTCACGATGACAAATACAACTATAACGCACCTCCATCCCCAGTATACTATAGCACATTGTTTAATACAATCATCCAAAACCCATGCTATTGCGTATTGTTTTCTGCGTGTGGTGGAGTTGTCTTAATTTTCTTGTCATCGATGACAATGTAGTGACTGATGATGAGGTAATGGCACAGTGTAATAACCTCGTTGGCCGTTGTACAGGAATATGAACTGACAGGACGACGCGAGGTGGTAAGCATGGTGAAGACACTGGAAACCGAACGGGCTTCCTTCTCTGGTGTCCAGGCGTAAGTATAATCGCGCCTACTTCGTTGCCTCATCGGAATGTGGTGCTGATTTTTACTCGTTGTTCAGGAATTCCAGTTGACCAAGAGCATTCTCCCTTAAATCTATGCAGTCGTACTCATGATATGGTTGTGTGCTGAAGGAAGGAACCGAGTTTCAGTATGCAGGTATTTTGCGAAGTGCCTATGTTGTTTTAGTCAATATGTAAATTGTAAAATGTAGTCAATAACTGAGTGTTGTTCTAATGGATTACTGTCGGTGAACACATCAGTGTTTCAGGTCATTCTAAACGTGTCTCATTATCATCCGCTGTAGTATTTATATAGGCACTTGGCCCATGTTTCAATATAATTTCATCGGATTTTGGCGTGGTGCGAAGTTGTTTCAGAATAATTTCAGATGTTCATCATCAAAATTGTGACGCTCTTTCAATGCCGTTCCACAGTATTTCAGTGACGTGAGTCCCGCAGTGTTTCAGCGACGTTGAAACCGCGCTGTTTCAGTGCGATTTGACGGTGTTCCATTACCGGTGCTGCGCTGTTTCAGTGCTGTTCCACGTTATTTTGGTGTGGTTATACGGTGTCTCAGTGCGATTCCGCTATGTTTCAGTGACCTGACGTTCCAGTTGGGACAGCTACAGGAGGCTCTTGAAGAGCGCAAGGCCACCGCTGAGCATCTCGCCTCTAAGCTGTCCAAGACAGAGGCTAAGCTGGTCACCTCCGAGGACAAACGGTCAGTCAGCTGATTCAGGCCGGCGATCAGTGAGCGCCTGCAGCATGTATGAGTGAAACGACCAGTGTCGGTACTGACGATTAATGCCAATCTCGTCATCCATTGCTGCTGTAAACATGAAGCTGTCGCTATCACTGTAGCTAGTACTATTGTCCCAGCTTTCTCTTGTGTCATCGAAATCATTGTATACCTCCGTCACTCCAGGATTTTCCGCCGTCGCTATAGCCGTAGCAAGTACTATTGTCCCAGCTCGCTCTTTTGTCCTCGAAATAATTGTGTAATTCGGTCACCTTGGGATTTTCTAGGCTGTCGGGAATACAAAGATGTTCTTCAAACGCTTCGTTGTGCTGTGTGGGATGACATTCTAAAAAGCAAAGAGTTTGTATGGTTTCACAACCATCTGAATTTTCGTTGTAATCTTTAGCTAATCTTATCGCTTGAACCTAATGCCACACAGCTTGTTGAATGGAAGAAGCAGCCTTGAACTGAGATATTCTGGAACTCTTCCTGAATGACAGGTCTTGGGGCGTTAAAAAAATATGATAGATCCTCGCAGCTGGATGCCGGGACGAATATTCTTGGGAATCTGGAAAAGTTGTCTGCAGGTTGAATTTGTTGATGGGGAGGGCAATGTGTAAATGTATGGAAATATATGTCGTGACTCACCACCAATGACGGCGAGAATGGTAAATGGCTGTACACAAAAAAAAAACTGGGGAAGACCTGGAAGCTACCATCCATCATCCAGGCAATTACATTGTTAGTTTGCAGTTCATCCAACATTTAATCTGAACCAAGCACCATAATTATATCTTCAGACCTTTCGTCATCGTATCTGGTGCGCCATCGTAAGGTAAAAATCTAACATCGTCTTCTCAGTGTTCGCTGTCTGAAATACTCTGTATGTGAAAATATTCCCGCGATTTGTTGGTACTTTGTCATACCCGACGTCTAAACGTGTACCTTTTCTATTGATGTTGATAACGTTTTGCGTTTTATAGTCAATGACCGTGCGTCTTGAGAAATGGTGATGCCACTGATAATTATTCTGCGGGCAGCATTTGAATTTTCTGCCATCTTTAGCATTGAATCAAGTGCTACAGACACCTCAATGCGGGCCGGGTTGAGGGGATGGTTGCAGCTCCTTTGTTCCAAAGCGGCTCCTCCAGGCGCGAAGTCTGCAGAAGTTTAGTTTGAAAGATTGCAGCCGCTTAGTTCACGCCTCCAATGTTGTGTCGTTATGTTAGTCGTATTTTCCGTTGAATACAATCACTGTGAAATATTTTCGCCCAATCTTTTTTTAGACGTATTCATTTGAGTCATAGTAAAATTTATATTTTGCGTACAATAAAGAATGCCATGTACCTACCAACCTGTTCAAGTTGCAACAACAATTTGAACACGATGTCCGTCGAAACTAATTTTGAACTTGAAAAAATAGCAAGCATGTTCGCACTGCAAAATAGCATGGCCCCTTTTCATAACATACCACAGTTTATATAGGGGACGAGTGGTCTAGGGGTAAGATGCTCGTCTCACAATCGAAAGGTTGTGGGTTCGGGTCTCACCTGTCGCTACTCTTCGCCCGCGACCAATCGGCGTGAGAGATTGGCGACGCTACATGACTCAACGGTCGACGTGTCGTAAAACCAATAACCAACCAACCACAGTTTATATATATGGTTTTTATATATATATATATATATATATATATATATATATATATATATATATATATATATATATATATATATATATATATGTATATATATATTAGCATTCAATTGTACCAAGACCTCCAACTATGAGGAACATGTATTAGGTTGTTACCCGCAGGTGTGCTTATCCCTCTCAGGGGCCTTTTTGCGCTCCCAGGGTTTTTCTACAAGAGCAGGATTTATAAATTTGCAGTACCCTCTTCTTGACTATTTATGCGCTTGGCGTGACAATTTTAACTTCAGGTCATGTAAGGTCATTGACCTAGCTCAGATCAAAGAGGACCACCTCCAAAATTGTTTGACGATCGATAACTCATGCGTTTATGAATTATCGATCTTAAAATATCATACATAAAGATATATTGAAATGAAACTCGCTACCTGACTGCAACTGGGCAGTGCCGCGAAAAAGTATGTCTCGGATTTGTATTTGATGTCTGTTCAGTCACCTGGAGGTCACGGACAATTCTGGCCCAGTTTGTGCCAATTTTCCAATTTTTGTAACATGCATGTTCTTCTAACATCATTTTCCTTTTGTATGCAGCATCAGGTGAATTTTTCTTTCCACTTTGCGTGAGCTCAATCAAGTGCCCTGGGGTCAGGTCTCGATAAAGTGCGCAATGTGGTCTAATCCTATTTTGGCACTGCTGTTTGTGTGGTTTATTTCGAGTTATCATGTCCTAAATAGTCCCAAAGTTGCATTGCATGACATAAATTACCCCAATATGCAGATATAAAACGTTTTTGAAACACCGATCGTTTCCAAAAAAAAAACTCAAAACACAAAAACGAAATTTTGACTTTCAAAATTGTCTAACTAATAAGACGCAATACCATGTTCGGACCCTACCCATCGAGGGCGTCTCGATGGTACCCGTCCGTTTTCGTGCATTGCTTTGTTTGGAAGTTAGACGGGTCTTTAAGGACTCTCCATCACCGAGACGAGGTGTGAGGATCTGACTGGAAAGACGGCGTGGGTTAGTTTGTGTGCATTGTGTGTGTACAGGGCAGGTTCGTACGCAGCACACTGGCTGAGGTTGCCGGCTGTGTGTCGCCAGGTCACAGCTGAACGATCAACTGGCAACGTGTCGGACTGAGTTGGAAACCGCACAGGCAACGCTGCAGCAGGAGCGAGACCAACACAAAAAGGTGCCTAGTGCCTCTGGACGCCGCTACCACACAGATAACACGCTATCGAGGGAGCGTGAGGTGCTGGATCTGGTGACAAGTGCGGGGTCGAACGATCATCCAGCCAACATCTTGTATCTTAAAGCTATTACTTTGCATAGACCAAAATTTAATTGGTGGACTATTATGTGGTCAGTGCACTTCCTCGTATATCTCGCCATAATCTATCTTATTACCAAACATTTGTTTTTTGTCGGCCATAGCATGGGGCTGCAAGAGTATCCTCCACATTGCTAGAACGTTGATGTGAGCAGTTCCTGGACACACACTCCTGTACCATATTAACCACTTGAACGCAAATATGAATGCAACTGCAAGTTGTATTCGAGCTGTTTCTACGTTGTTAGTTTCGCTTGTGAGGGGAAGAATTGCCGGAGTAAATTGCTGCACTGCACTCGTCTGATCCGCTGTGTTACAGACTTTGTCCTCATCCGCGTCAGTCACCAAATGTCGCCTGGAACAGTATGTCGCTCTACAAGATACTTTCAGACTGACAGCTTGTTTTCCTGAGAGGCATATCAAACTTATTGTCTGACCAAGCATCACCTGTGCATCCACACATTGTGTTTACGTTCTTGCGTGTTGTCCCGAGCTGAGCCGTGTGTGTGACCCACCAGCGAGATGATCGGTGAATGCACCAGCAACACTACTACTGCCAGTGGTGACCCTCACCTACCTGCTGACCTGGCCGGCCGCAGTAATGGTGGCAGAACATGAACGTCGCCACAAAAAAAATAATAATAATACGGTACGGCTATGGTTCTTAAATGGAAATAATGGATCTAAGAGCCTTAATCTCCTGCAGCTATTTCGTTGTGGCAAAGCGCCGGCTTTCCAGCGGAGCTGGCCCTCACGCACGTGCTGGCCGGGCGGCAGGCGGTGCAGCAGACGCGGTCCGACTGTGACGAGCGGTGCACGGCTCGGTAGCGGAGCTGACCTTTACGTGCTGGCCGGGCTGCAGACGGTGCAGCAGACGCGGTCCGACTGTGACGAGCGGTGCACGGCTCTGGAGCGGGCCGTGGCCGAGGAGCGCAGCCGCCGTCTGCAGGCCGAGCGGCAGCTGACTGACCAGCGCGCCAGGGCCGACCGGCTGCAGGAGGAGGTGCACCGGCAGCAGCAGCTGTGCACCACCCTCAGGGACGACGTGCAGGGTCAGTTCAGCAGGGGGCGTACCGTTAGGAGGTACACAGGCAGCAGCAGCTGTGCACCACCCTCAGTGACGATGTGCAGTGTCAGTCCGGCTGGGGTAATATGTTGGTTTGAGAGCCGAGGATATGGAGAGACTAGGGCCTAGTTTCTCACTTTAGTATGGAGGAACGAGACTGGTTCATGCTGTAGACAGGTGAAATGTTCTGCTGCGGTTTTCTCAGTTTTGATGACAGCGTAGCGCCGTACAGCAATAATTATATGAGTGGTTTATGCATCCATGCCGGCTCTGTACCGAACTGTTTATCTCCACCCATCCAGAGTCGATTCATCCGAACGTAAGGCAGGGTCGGGTGTGAGAGAGTGACCGGCTCAGGAGTCCGGTTGACATTTGTTCCATCCATGACTTTCGCATAAACCATAAGACGTGCTTCTGAGAGTGACTATCACAGGAAGCCGTGTGATATTATATCCGTGACACTTTCCTTTATAATTTTCGTCATGATGTATATGGCTTGTATACTCTATGCTTATTTCAGTGGCTATTGCTCCTCGCATTATGCTGCCTGTCAATCTACCTACTGGGAGATGACTACAAGTCCAATGGACACTGCTAACACTGCTAGCTGGGCTTGTCGCACGATCCATGCCATGTCTTCTAACAATTGCTTTATTGAGAAGAGTTGTGGGCAATTTTCCACCCTTCCATTTCTATTCTACAGTATCATGAAAACGAAAAGGACTGCAATTTGCCACGCTTTCCGCTACCCACAATCAAATGCATAGGATATCTTCAGCGCTAAAAAAAAAATGGGCGGTAAATTTAGGCTCGACTTTTCATCTCGTTTCATCTGAATTGAATAGCCAATGTGCCTGATTGCGGATAAAATGCCACTGAACTTAACTGGCAATCATACCCCAGCATTTTGTTTACGTCTGCCAGATTACAGTTTGGTGATATCGGTTGCACCCCATCTCAATTATACCCGGTACTCTGCATTTGCATACTTGGACCACGTTTGATCTAGGCAAGCTTATCTGGGCCATTGTTCTGTTCTAGGTATGAAGATTCGTTATCCACACCGCATATCTGCTAAATATCGTCCGAATCAACCTGTCTAGGGAAGGGGATAATTGGTCCCCTCTAGTCAGGGACAGTCACTATTAGAGGCCCCCAGTGCGCTTTACGACGCACAGGTGTTTACAACGTGGTTGACAGGTGACGGCATTGTGTAAAATGGAGATGCATGTGCTTGAGGTAGCGGCCATTATCTGGAGGCGCCGACCTTGCCGTCGAGTGACGACTGAGTTGACCGTTCTGATTACGGTGCAGTCGTCACCGAGCGGGAGGAGCTGCGCAGGCGGACTGAAGCCGAGGCGGCTGATGAGACGAGGAGGACCGAGTTGGCCCAGGTCAAGGAGCAGGCCGCCAACGCCTACAAAAGCCTGCAGGTCAGCCGCCGACGGTTACTCTCGCGTGTCAGCGGGTTATCCGGGGGTGCCGTCAGCAGGTCAGCCGCTGACGCTACTCTCGCGTGTCAACAGGCCATCCAGGGGTGCTGTCAGCAGGTCAGACGGAGATGTGGTCAGCAAATCACCCGGGGAGGGGTGTCAGCAGGGCAGACGGGTAATGTGGTCAGCAGGTCAGACGGGGGATGTGGTCGGGATGGCCAGATGATGCCATCGGCGGGACAGCCAGGGGATGTGGTCAACAAGTCGTCCGGGGATGCTATCAGTCATTATTCGGCCCTCTTAGAGCTAGTATTCTTGGTTTATGCGCTGTCACCGCAGCCCACTCTGATCGACTCAGTACTCTGGGTCTGGGCGCTGTCACCGCAGCCCACTCTGGTCATTGCTCCCTTGGCTCTCTAATGTCTGACCTGTCTGACCGTGTCCTCCATATCTCATGCTAGTCATACATTTGATCGTTCTTGCCCTCCAACACCTCTCATGTCTGGCTGTTTCTCCAGCCTCTGTGATGTCCGTCATATCTTCGAATATCCGTCCGCTCTGACAAATGTATTATCTCTGATAATTACGTGTTCCGACATCGATCTCATGAGCCACAGCCTGCCTTTCCAGTCGACGCCCGTCCCGTCTGGTCTTCTCCAGTTGCCTGTCAGTCTGGAGCATGCCTATCTCTGACAGTTCCTCTCCCCTCTGAATCAGTGTCTGATCTGTGCTTTGCAAGATTACAGGTGGATAGGGAATTGTTTTTGGGTAATCGAATACGGATAATATTTTTCTTCAAACCTATATCTGAATCTCAGTTTGCACTTTCCAGTGAATCTTGAACACTATCACAGAGCAGTTCATCGTCAGACAGCATCATTCAGCCTCCAAATGAGAAACGTGAGTTGCTAGTTTTCTGGAGAGAATGATGTTCTAAATGATTTTAAAAAAGGAACTGCCTTTGTTTGCAATCGTGCCTCTGATACTCTTCTCTGAGCTCTGACAGCCTGTTCACTCCCCGACACAGGCGCAGTTACGCCTGTGTGACGAGCAGAAGGCCACCCTGGAGTCTCAGCTACATGAGGCGACACAGAGACTGTACTCGGCCTCCAGAGACAACCAGGATGAGTTGACTGCTCTCCGACTGCGTCTCAAGCAGCAAGAAGTGCGTGTAGGCTGTCTTATGTGTGACACTGCAGTCCTCTGGTTGATGAGGGTAGCGTGACTGGGTACTGTCTCGGTTCGTTGCCATTTCCCCTGGCTGTCTGTGGACTGTTTGCGTGCATCTCTAAGACTGTCATTGACATCTCCAAGACTGTCTATCTCCGATTTCTGGGTCGAAACGTAAAATAGTAGTAAAATAATTGAACAAAACACTTCAGCCCTCGTATTCACTCTCCAGTACCAGGCGCCGCTGGGAGTGCCGAATGAGCGAGGACAAGAGACGGGTTATAGAGTACCGTGCTCCAGGCTCATGATCGGATGACTGGCAGAGTGATTAAAGGACGCTCTCGGAGATGTAATATCAGAAAACATTGTTGACTCCAGGTTCTAACTGGATAGGATCGGCTTCACATGTACTCCGACACAAAACTATAGAAGGAACACAACTATCACAAAAATCAACATAAAACAGCACCCACAAAATGACAAATTATTCCACTCACCAACACCGCTCAAATTACCAACTTTTCCCCGCCACCAGCAACATGCAACCCACAACTTCACTCCCTCAATGACCGAAAATGGTGACGGCTGGAGACCACATGACAAGACCTCTTGCGAGGCCGTGCGTCTGCGCAGTAGATGAAATGTTTTCCGCGAGCTCAGACCCATGCCTGGCTCCTATGGAAACTTGCTTTCAGATCACCCATGTAAAACCGTCGGAGAACACTGTTCGGAATGGGATGTTTTGGTGTGTATTTTCTGCTCGCAAATATAGCGTCAACCAATCGACATAAAATATTGTTGCTATTCCGTCATATTAGGAAATTTGGTGGCATGTTGAACACGCGTCCAGATGAGTTTCGGCATAAATGCAAGAGATTGGCGAGCGGCGTGTGGCGCCGGTGGCCGAATGGTCAGTGGTGGGGGTTCGATTATTTTTGGCCGGTTTGTGGTATAGGTACCAGTGTGCACTGTCAGTGACAGCCAGGCGTGTCCATTCGGTTTCGCCTCGGTGCACACCTATGAGATGAGATCAGTTTGTCCACAACGATTTTGGGGAAACATGAGAAGCTACCTACCAGCAGTATACAAATTATACACCCAAATAATCAAGTGACAACATTATTTACTCCGTATGCCGACCCGCAGAGGAAAAATTCAACACTGGTCCACCCCAAGCATGGGGATTTTTATCGGGCATGTTTATAATTGATTTGCCTTACAATTCCAGGATGACAGGTGCCAGGCACTGCAGACCCAAGTTGATCACGCCCAAAGTCAGCTATCATTGGTCAGACGCGAGAAACACGAGCTCGAGTCAGCCAATCAACGCCTTGAGGGGAAGGTGCGACAACTGGAGCTGGAATCGCGCACACTGCGCTCAGAAATCGACTGTTTGGGCAAGGTAAGATGCCAAAGACTTGTGTCGTGACTACTCTTATCTGCCACATTCATTTTCCATCGAAGTTGGTCCAGGACGACAGGAAATGCCCGGAATATCCAGTCATGTTTTGTGGTGATTGAGCAATAATTAGTATCTAACATCCAATGGGTAAGTTGGGCGGGGATGATTCTTGTCAGTTGGAGATGCACTCAGTTGTACGCTTTCAAGATGGCGATGGCGTTTATGTTGGTCGTTAGATGTGCTGCCATGCGTGAGATGAAGCAAACATGCGAAAACACCCTGACTTCACTGTCGCAACTGAAACTAACCGATCCAGGTTTTTTCTTGTCCAATCCGATGTCAGTGATAATAATTATCATAGGCAAAGCTACTTCACTGCTGATGTTTGCTGATGCTTGTGATTGGCCCCGTTGGCGTTCAGTTTGCTTACCGTGAACATGCGTCACGGCGGCGAATGATGAGGTGTTCATCTCCAGGAAGTGGAATTGAAACAGCGGGAGGTACAAGGGGCGGTGGTCCGCGTCCGCACTGAGCTGCAGGTCGAGCTGGACAAGATCGAGTCATCTAAAGCTCATCACCAGGAGACTGAAGCAGTGCTCAGGGAGGTCAGTGCGCCATAGGTGGCCCTCGGAAAGGGTCAGTCACTCGATGGCGGCTCTGAGGGAGGCTAAGGTGTCGACAATTTCCTCCCATGGTGCGGTGTGCGGGACTAGGTCGGTGTCAGCAGGTTATTGCGTCACAACACTAGGCTCTTGTCACAGGCTACTGGAAGGACTCAGGGCGGTCCAAATTCATTTTCGGTCGTGACTTGGGTGTCACGCGTAAATATAAATTACCTGTCGTCACCGTGAAAGATGTAAATGTGATGGCAAATGACATAACTTGCATGCAATAGCGTATTACAAATGCAGTCCTACGTAGTGCACAACAATCCTACATACACCTGAGGATAATTATGTTAGCTCCATATGATGTATTATACGTCTCCGGGATGTAATTAATATTGGGAATAAAAAATGTTGATAATATGCAACATATTTTAGTTACGATACACCCAGCCATTTTTTTTTGTGAAGTGGAACTTTCCACCAACATTTTATAATTTGGTCATACCGGTTTCAAAGGGAGCCGTACCACTTGTCTATCTCATACAGGTCAACAACAGACTGGGTATCTGCAAATGTTAGGGCTGGCACAGTCGAGATGACATGCAAGCCAGACTGGAAATAAGCCTGTAAGATACATCGGGCTATGTGAGAAAGTGGCCCCGATAATGACCAGGATGCTGTGAAATGTGCATGAGCGATTCACATGCATAACCCTTTCCATCGACCAGCAGACGTGTGTGCCAGTACAGTGCACAAGTGTCATGGAATTCATTTTTCGTGGAGGAGGGTGGCAGGCGAAGACGTCGAAACCCACGATGACTTCGAGACGCTTTAGCAGCATGGCATTGACAAGATAATGTTGACATGTGAACATGCATCTGTCGGCAAGATTGTGATGCCATAGCAGATATATCTGGCATGGCACAGATGCCAGGAATCGGGTAATATTAAAAATGTTACGGTGACTGCAGTTGAACTCTGAGCAGTTTGATGGAAATCAATTCGTGAAATGTGTGCGCAGGCCAAAATAGGTTTCGGTTTGGTGTTGGTTTTCACCTAAATTTAAGATCATCGGTGTACATTATTGTACCAGTACAGTATGAATAGCGTGTCACCACCAGCGTCAACACCGCTATCGGGATGGCTTCATTGTTGGTCGTGCATCACTAGGTGCGAGGTCAGCTGACACAGCGCGAGCAGGAGCTGGAACAGGAGACGCGGCGCAGACGGCACGATGTTAGGCAACTGCGCGACGAGCTCAAACGACGGGAGACCGAGATCATCAGAAACAAGTACGTGTTTCAGATTTGTGGTTCGATGTTGATTTCTCGCTTCCATGTTTGTTCACTTCTTCACTATCTATGTTGTTTCACCTGAATGTTTTGCCATACTGGTAGGTTGTAGCCGCTGTCGGTTACAGGGGAGTGGGAACTAACCCCTCAATCCACATTCCAACCTGGCAAATTGTAGCACTTAGACGAAAAGCATGGCATGGAAAGAGAGATCCCCAGCTGAGATGTCTCCTAGGAGAGTCTATTTAAATCTCGTCCAAGATGCCTGTTCCAAAAAAGAAACATTTTCAGTAGTGATTTCAGTCGAGGCATGGTGCTCGAGAGTGAGTTCGTACCCAGGTTAGTCAAACTAAATCATTTGTACGTTGTAGCGTGTTAAAGCTCCTATACACCAGCGACACTTACTCCGAACCATGAGAATGGAACTCAATTAAATTAAAACATTTACGGAACGTCCACAATGTCGCCTCTATCCACAGACATCTAGGCCTCAACGAAAGGAAGTTCTTCAGTCCTTTCCAGAATACCATAAATGTCATCCACAATCCCTCCCAGTTATTTTGATCAATCCATTTGATTATTTTGATCCGTTCATTCAGTTGGATCGTATGTCATTGTGCCGTCGGGTACCGTTCTAGTCCGACTGACATCGGTGTAGAGGACTGAGCTACGAGGGAGAAGCCGGGTGGTGAACAAAACAATGAACATGTGCTGTTTTTTTTCTTGTCTACCAACGTCTTATGGTGTATGATGCATCATCCTTGTTGATTGTTGTACTCGTTATCTTGCAGAGAGGACGAGCTACAGCGGGGTGCTATGCTGCACAGCGCATTCCGCAACTATTTTAAGCCAGGCTCTGCACGAAAAAGCAGCATTCGCCGCGACTTGAGTGCGGCGGAAGACGTAGATGAGGCCGATGCGTGACCAAGTCGAGACGTGCGTTCTTATGCTGTTCTTCAGGTCACGAGTGCTCATGACTAGGTCATGACGTAGGCATGCGTAGGTTGTCACCGCGTGTGTTCCCCAAGTTAGAGCACGTTTGTCGTCGCACTTGTGACCTCGAGGTGTGCTTAGTTAGACATGTGCTGCTGCCAAGGGCGGCTGTGCCACACTGCGAACCAGTGTGCATGCTACTGGTGGTCATCTGATGACAGAAACGGCTATTGCGCAGTCCGAATAGCACCGTGTATTGCCTTGTCTTGCTACACTCCGTCCATAATGATGACTGTAATTCGGGGACGAGTAGTCTAGGGGTAAGTTGCTCGTCTCACAATCGAGAGATTGTGGGTTCGAGTCTCACCTGTCGCTACTCTTCAACCGCGACCAATCGGCGTGAGAGATTGGCGACGCTACATGTCTTAACGGCCGAAGTGTCGTAAAAACCAATAACCACCAACCAACCAATGACTGTAATTCCGTCAAAAATGGTTGTGGTTGTGCGCTGCATGAAAAATCTAGTCTTCACGTCGTCGCTAGTCAGAGAGTACAACACAATACAACAGTGTTCTCGATATTTCTTAAGTGGCGCCAAAGCGCAACTTTATAAATATGCATTATGCATAAAGGTGAGCCGATACTTATGGAACATCAAGCACCACGGAATCCTGACGATTCACTAGTCTAATCCAGTGCCATGGTTTTACCTCCGACATAGAAACTGCAGCGGTTGGTTTGCATTGATTATCAGCAACTGAAGAACAAGCATCACAGAACATTCATTGAGCATTGAAGCTGAGACAACCTTCCAGTATTTTCATAAGGTGCCTTTTCTTTTCTGTCTCTTCAACTGATGGCTCAGCTTCATGTGGTTCTTCCTCACCCTTGCCTTGTGTTTCTGCAGATTTTTGCTCTTCTGTTTGTTCTTCTTCTCCTGTAGCTTCAGTTTGGCCTGCAAGATGTTGTGTCTGGTGCGCTGAGAGACGGTCTTCTCTGGAACAGGCTTGACCGCCATAGTCCGTTTAAGCTCCATTCCAGGCGCCTCCTCCTCTCGTGTCTCCTCTTCATCCTCTGGTTCGCTGTGAACCTGACACAATATATACTGTAAGTGTGGTATCTAGTGACACCACTGGCCCCCACAGTTGGTACTTCGGTACTCGTTCATAAAACGATTCGTATTATCGAATATCCAGTTGTAAGCGGAACCGTCAATAACTTAGCGGGAATATAGAAGAAAAAAAAAATCGGTAGGTATAAAGCTATAAGTCATCCCAGTCACGATTCTTTCCCAAAGAACATCAGTTTCACTATACCGTCTGTGGCACATAATGGAAAAGCAAAACAAATGAGCCACGCACGTTCTGGTTGAACGCAAAATGTAAGGATAAAAAATTGTATCATCCCAGATGACAGGAAGCACGTATTCACCTTCCATGCGGCCAACACAAGAAAGCCTCGATACTGACCAACTGCGACGGTGGTGGTCGAGGATTAGTGTTCTAAAACTGTACATTCTCTTCGTGTGAATCAACACGTACGATTTTGCGACCTTTTTAGAAACAAAAACCTCATGCACTTACCCCCTGAATTTGATGTCATGTATCTGGTGAGAAATGGCAGTTTCACGACAGTTTCCATGCTCTATCACTCGGATGTCATCAGACTGTTGCGAACGTACACCAATCTCTTATTTCGGACGTTTTTTGTGTCTGCCATTGTGCCTATTCCCGATGTGCCTGCTGGTTATTCAGCTTAATATTCATATTCACCTTAATGTTCACTGCATCAACACTGAATTTAAGGAAATTGCCCGCGACTGACTCACCCTGCTGTTGCCCAGGAAGAACGTGTCTGTCTGTAGGTCGATGTTGGAGATATGCGCTACACTGACGGTATGCGACTCGAGGTCGTGCGTCACCGTCTCGGCCGGGTCAGAGATTAGCATGTTGTCGGGTAGCACCGTCGGGCCGTGGGATAGTCGCGAGTTCCGCTTCTGGAAACGGGTCACACGTTATATTGCAAGCAACTCGCGTGAGTTGCTACACCTGAAGGGCCATGCCATGACATGGAGTGAAGAGGTGGGCATTTCACTCTGTTCAATAGGACGGTATACCACAGCGCTAAAAAGTAGTCGGGACTGTGTAATATGAGAGACAATGGTCTGCATCAAAATTAGTGTCAAAATCCCAAAATGCTCGATACACGAAATTTCACAGATTTGTCAGATCACTGAGTGTTTCAAAACCCCGAAATGGTGCTAGCGTTACCGCGAAGTTTCCACGTAGCTCTAAAAGAAAATATCACTACATATTACACACGGCTATATGCTTTACAGCGGTATGGTTTAGTGCGATTTCTGTATGCTGATTTTGAGTTTTGAAGCTTTATTTTTTTTTGCATTTGCCCATTGCATATTGCCGCTATTTGGCAGGCGATATCAAGGGTTATGTTTTGCCCATACCAGAATTATTAAGCACTAGCTAATTTCAACCATTGGTGAAATGTGTGGTATTGAGGACAGCATGGCTTTGAGGCACGGGTTCTGCTGTAGGCCGCAAGAGCAACTATCGCAGGATGATTTTCAGTGAAATGTATGTAAATTTTTAGGTGCAAATTATGTTGATACCCGAACCAGGAGAAGAGAAGAAATGAGGCTGAGAAGTTTGTCACCTTGATTCAGGAGTAAAAAACTGCATATTAAAACGTGGAAAACATATCGATTCAGCAATACCTCCATGGTATTTTGGCGCCAATATTCATAATACACTGAACACTGGCGTTTAACTTCGGAAAAGAGGGAAGCCTCTAAAATAATTTAATAAAGGTGAGAAATAGGAAGCTTCTTTATCAGTAAATCATAACAGAGAAAAGCATGCGTATCCATAATTCAAGAGAGGTCATTCTAGTGACAAATCTACCGGAGCAGTACGTCAGATCAAGGGAGTGAATTTGTACAATACACAATAAATAATATCCAGCCGCAGGTGCCCCTCTGAAATGTTCGGCCGCCGGAAGTCCTGTCGCTGAAGGGCACTTTGTTTATACTGGTACGCATTTTCAGCAAAAATTTTACGACGGCATGATTTCAGCATGTGTTTCCACCCAAAACTTCTACGAGACGGATTGGGCACTGTTTCTCGAGCCAAGTAACCTCGTTCCTGATGCGATTTTTCTCTTCCTTGAAGCGCCGTTCAAATTTCTTTGCCGCCGTCTCACGCCGCTCCTGTTTCCGTTTCTTGAAGCCCGTTAGGTAGTCTCTGAAAAAGTGCAGGGTAATCGAAAGTGCATTTAGCTTACAAAATAGCACACACTTGTCATGACTTTTTAACTGAAACTTATATACATACATAGCTGCACGCCAGCTGATTGTCTTAAAGAGGAAAGAAAATGAACCTTTCAGAATGTGTAAACCTGGTGCAAAATGGATTCCAAGGCCAACGTATTATAACTTATTTGTTGGCGAATTTAGATTTAACATCACGTCCGATATGGAAAGTATCTGTCAAAAGAATTTACGATGTACGGTTACACTCCGGTAGCACGACAGGAAGAAGATTTGAGGACTTCAAAATCCCCTTGAAACTAATATGGAAATAATGGGAATAAAAATGAATTACATATTAGCACATGTACAATGCCAGGGTAGAGTATAATACATAAAATGCATGATACAACACATGATTCACTAAGATATTGGGTTTTATCACGTTGCATCATGACCACCACACCATGGATGCCTGCTCCTTTCTAGCTATTTTAGCGGCCAGACGATAAACAAGCAGGTGGAATACAATATTTATGTGCCGTTCAATGCATTATCCTTTGTTATTTAAGCTCAGTCCTTACAAGATCATCATAATGAGGTAAAATGTTGAAAGAAGTTTTCAAATATGAAGGCTGTTTTGTCATTGTTACGCACACCTAAATATATGTATTAATTCAAAACTGAGATGGACCCTTCATACTTTCAAGAACACAGCAGCTTAGACACATGGCGTTGAGGTGTCACACTGAGCCATCGTGGGGAAAGGAGGGCAGAATAATGCATGACGCCCGAGGAGATTTCAACCGACCGTTATTAGACGGCCGCAAAGCACTTGGACATGGTAGCTACAAGAACAGCAGATATCCATATTTTTTTAACGATACCTACGGCAAGACACAAGTAGCTCTATCACCAAGCAGATCGGTCCACCGAGCTGGATAAAGCTGAAATAAATTGCCATGCATACGTAATTACCGCCCTGAAACCCCATGAGGCCGGAGCATGACTGGCACAGGCAGGCATCTTCAGGTGAATCCTTGATCGGTTAAGCTACGAACCATGGTGTTGTTCTCCAAGATACTCAATTAACAATACTAGCTGGCGCTTTACTTAACCTGCGCCCTGCTGGGAGGGGAGGGGAAAGTTTACTCCTCCCTGGCTATCTCCAGAACGACTATATCGATTCAAACGAATCAGATGGCAATAGATAGTGCTGCTATCAGCAACTCGAAAACAGTAAAAACATCAGGCCATGAATGTCGGATAAAATGCAAAATGTCATGCCTAATCGTGTTTCTAGTAACTAATCTTTCTCGCTAAAAGAGTATGGTACCAAAGAATGTTACCTGTGCCCTAACTTACTGCCATTGATGTGGACATCAAGATCAAGAAAGGTCAACATTTGCAATAAAGTTATGAAATGCAGTAGTACCTTAAGAAAAAAGGATTGCGGAGGACGTACATTCTAGAAAGCTTGAGGGTTTGGATTGGGCACAGTGAGTAACAGAAATAAATATAAAAACCATAGTATGTTGCAAATGTAGACCTGGCCTAAAACAACTGACATCCAAGAACGTCTGATACAAATATCATCAGTATCTCTAACAATACAAATGATTCTGCAAGATCTGCCCATCTTTGACATTTGAACGTTCAAGTCAGTAACCTTTAGATACTGTCTTCCGACTCAAAAGTAGATCCCCTCCAGCAAGCTGAAAATCACTGGATCACATCACCGCAGCATCATTCCTGCGTAACGTAAGGAATCTGAGTTTCTCACAGTGGAGACTACATCCCCCCTTCCCAGCATGGTGTGGGTCGAGGTGCAGTTTATGAACGAGTGCAATTGGGTAAAATTAACTTACCAAACGAAATTACAGGAAAACAAGTTTGGATGTCATCAGTGGGAACGCTGTGCTTACCTGCGGTCTTTTTCATTGAAAACCAACTCCACCTTGGCTGCCCTTTGTTTACCCTTTTCATGCGCCCGTTTGGCCATTATAATACAGATTATTACTTGCTGTGTAATGTTGCTCAATGATTGTAGAACCTGCGCAATAAACCATGCCCTTTGTTAGAAAGGCAAACACCAGAGAAAAGAAGCGACAACACTTGGGATTTTGGAAAAAATATAGCTAGGAATATCATCTAATTATATCACGGGGTCAAGAATTGCATAAAGCAAACAGACATATGGAGTGTGCATGTGTCATGCTATTCTAGTACCATATAATGGCATGACAGGCTTGGAGACAAACAAAGGATAAAGCAAGATACTTACACAAAGTAGAGTCATAGGATGAGGATAGTTATGCAATTAATCAATAGAGGAAACATTAAACGCTAAAACAACTGCTTGTCAAAACCTTGCAATGAAAACATACATGCTAAACTTTGTGTGCAGGGACAGAACTTCACACAAATTTATGAGGGAGGGAAAATTGCTTGTATACAATTGGACAGCCCAAATCACTGGAAGTCCACTCCATAGTCCCCATCTTAAAAGCTGAAGTTCTGGGGTGGGGCAAGGGCATGCTAACTTTAAGGGGCCCTGCATCCACCCCACCTCCAAGTATACAAAGCTCCACCCCTGTTCACATGCATTGAAATAGGCACAGGATGCACTGCACGGGCAATAGTAAAGGGAAACATTGACATCATGGTAATCATACTAATTGTGAGTGGGTGAAAGGCAGTTGGCATGCACTTAGTGTGAAAATGTATGAAAACTGAACTAGGAATATGTATGATAATACAGTGAAATAATGAACATTTATAAAGAGGTAGAAGAGGCATATTCCATGCCTTTTCACACACAAAAAAAAAGTTCCATTTCTGACAAAATGTTTGTGACTATGTGATGAAAAACAGTGTAAAACTATACAGGTCTGAACTTTGTCTGACCCTTCATGACTTGACCCAACCAGTTGGATGGAATTTCTGATCATGAAATGATGAAATTATTACATTGTCTTTAGCATACATAGTTTGGAAGCTGGCTTTCAGGCCTAGTCCTGAGCAAATATAATGTATGTTGCCCTGGCCTTTTTGTGCTTCAATAAATACATTGATGTTACAAGATGTGTTATGAATGCACATATAACACATCTATTTGTGCCATTTTATGAGCAAATCACTGGCATAAAGTGTACTGCCATCTGTCCATTGGTGTAGCATGACGTATGTCTGCCATGTGTGGTTAAGCACACTTCATGGCTGACCAGGGAAGTACAGCATTTACTGCAGTCAAAGAAACAGGCATTCAAGAAACTAAATATGCTAACTCTGAGGTAAACCACAAATATAAAATACCTAGAAATAAAGTTAGGTGTGTTAGGGCATCTAGAAGACTGGCTGAAATCAAATTAGCTCAAGAATGTTCAGCAGGTAATGCAGTGATTCTTTAGCTCCTACAAATACACGGCTAAAAAGTGTAGTGTAGGACCACTGGAGGTAGATGGTGAATTAATGGTTGATGATTGTGATATTGTGGAATCCCTAAGCAAGCAATTCTCATCAGTCTTTACTAAAGATAATTCTGGCAGAATAGAAACAACTGAATCTTATGCCATGACAGGTGATAGGTTGGAGGATCTTACAATAACCACAGAAGCTGTAGAAAAGCAGTTGCAGAATATAAAACCTAATAAAGCTTCTGGACCAGATGATATATATGCTAGGGTCTTAGTAGAGCAGTGATAAATTATTCGTGAAATAGGGTGGAAAATACCACTTTCTGAACACTCAATCGACATCCTTCTCCAAGCAGTATCGACATCCTGCTCCTTGATGCGTGTTTATTAAGTCTTCGGGTCTCCTTTCTAACAGTATCTCGTTTATAAGTATCATGCTAATGCTCATGATAAGGAATAGTGATACACGAACATTTCGCAATGCAATTTTGGGTAAACGGATTAACCATGATGTGATATGGCGTACGGTAACAGTTTATAGCATCGGTAATTCTCTCCCTGTCCCGAATGTAGCTCTTCCTAAATTATGAAACTCAAAGCAAATGATAAATATAGTCATAAGTACCTACATCATTGGCTCAAATTTTAGTCTGAAAGACATCAAAGACATTTTAAATGACACTAATTCCATGAAAAATTTCGACATCCTTCTGTGCCCGTTTCGACATCTCACACCTAACGAAAAACCATTATTTTAACCCTGTAGTAGAGTGTGCTAAAACATGAGCAGTTCCCATAGGTATATTTTTCAGGCGGTCTATGGAATATTCTGAAGTGTCTGAAGATTGGAGAAATGCAAATGTAGTGCCAATTTTCAAAAAGGGAAGTATGAAGTGTGTAGAGAACTACAGGCCAGTCAGTTTGACCTCAATAGTTTGCAAGGTACTAGAAAATCTGGTTAAACAGAATGTTCAGATTGATCTTGATAGACACCACATTTTAACACGCGCACTGGAGGGGGGCGAAATCCGCCCACCCCTCCGGTTTTTCGTACATAACTGCAGATTTTACCGGTCGATATACGTGATTTTCTGCGTACCTGCTTAGGAATGACCGGCGCGTCGTTTAAAGCAAGAAAAATGGAAATCGGCCAACAATTTTACGAATTAGGGGCCGTTAGAGTTTTTAAAAAAATCGTAGCGCCAGATAACAAATATCGGCGCTGATGCGCTTCCCGTATATTCGCAAAAGGGAAGTGTTCTTGGCAACACTAGCAACTTGTTTGATGTATTTTGATATGCAATATAGTTTCAAGGTCATGCTATGTCACCGAGGTCAAGTCAGGTCAAGTTCATGACAGGTTAATGGAACCAAACTTGGTCAACTGGAATGTTGTCATAAATGCACTACTGTTTGTCATTTGTACTGTTTGTCATTGCGTTTCCATACTTTATTCATGTACTTCACTCATTTCTTCGCGAAGCCAATTGCGCCGAGCTGCCCGACGGAGCAGTCGGGCGGGCGGCCCGGTTCCGGTAACTGGAACAGGTAACTGACCTGATAAAGTGCTGCTATGTAGGTGACCTGATGTCAAATGTCGGGTCTAGCATCTGTATTGCATCATTAGTAATGTCCAAAACATCATTGATGCCCATTTTTGAGCATTTAAACACAATCACAGCGATCCATAACAATGACAAGCCAAGTCATGCAAACAAGAAAATTTTGACAAACGTGACCTCCTTTGACGTTGAATATATTGACCTAATGTGATGAAATTTGCACACAATACCGTACCGTACTCATCCACCCTGCGAATTTCGTTCCTCCAGCTTTAATAGGAGCCGAGATCTTAGGGTGTGGGTTCGAGTCTCACCGGTCGCTACTCTTCGCCCGCGACCAATCGGCGTGAGAGATTGGCGACGCTACATGACTCAACGGTCGACGTGTCGTAAAACCAATAACCAACCGAGATCTTAGGGGGCTGCATCCGCCCCCCCCCTCCAGTGCGCATAATTTCAGAGGCCCTCCAGGGCGCGTGTTAAGGAATACTCAACATGGATTTTGATATTGAGGGTCTTGTTTAACTAACCTTTTGGAGTTCATGGAGTATGTTACTAAAGAAGTAGACAATCATAGCAGGATGGATGTTGTGTACTTGGACTTTAGCAAAGCTTTTGATAAAGTTCCACACGGGAGGCTGATTCATCAACTACAGCAACATGGGATTGTTGGAAAAGTTATAGGTTGGATTGAAGCAGGTTGAGGGGAAGGAAATAAAGGGTAGTGTTAAATGGATGTAAATCTGATTGGAAGGATGTTCTGAGTGGAGTACCACAGGGCTCTGTTCTAGGGCCACTTCTCGTTATCATCTTTGTGAATAGCATTGAGGTAGGGCTGAGGAATAGTGTTCAAATTTGCTCATGACATCGAGCTGGTAGGAGTGGCAAACAGTTGTGATCAATCTAGAAATATGCAACTAGACTTAGAGGACCTAAAAAAGTGGGCTGATCAATGGCAGATGTCTTTCAACTAAGACAAGTGTAAGGTTATGCATATCGGGCTAGAGGTGAGACTTTCAGATAAACAATGGGAGGGAGGGAACTGGATGTTATTGAAGAGGAAAGGGACTGAGGTGTGGTGGTTTCAAAAGACCTTAAAGCAGAAAAACAATGTATCTCAGCTAGGAACAGGGTACTCAGAATGCTGGGACTCATTAATAGACATGTGATATGTAAGAGCAAGGAAGTCATGAAAAAACTGTACTTAGCATATGTGTGACCCCACTTGGAATATTCTGTACAAGCATGGAGCCCCTACCTAGAAAAAGATATAGATATGTTAGAAAGAGTGCAGCACAAAGCAATTAGACTCATCAGTGGAATAGGTAACTTAGAATAGATATGTATTAGATATGGCATTAGATATGTACTCACTCAAGTATAGGAGATTAAGGGGAGACATGATTGAAATGTACAAAATTGTTAAAGGACTAGATCAGGTCAATTTGAATGGCACTCTTCAGCTTAGAGTATCACATAGGGGTCATCAATTCAGGTCAGACAAGTTGAGGTGTAGGACAGTTAAGCGACAACAGGTTTTGAGTCAAAGGGTTGTTGATCAGGGGAACCAGCTGCCTGCTGATGTTGTGGGGAGTTCCTCATTGAATGTATTAAAAAGTATGGTGGACACATTTTTACAGGAAAATCTTGTTTTTGAGTTCTAATTTGTGATGGATGGGGTGAGATTTATGTTAAGTGTGCATGGCACAGACCCCTTTAAGCAGGCATGGATGCTGTTTGAAAATTATTGATCAGGCATTCAATCCACATGTGTTAAGAGGGATCAGGGGAATAGGGCTGGGTAGATAGGCATTGATAGGTGTGTGGTATATTGGTGGACTGGTTTCTTCAGGATGTGGGATGGTTGGGGTGGGTCTTTTTACCAGGCTTATGGTATCTTGCATTTACAGACTTAACTGGATGGGCCCTTGGGTCTCTTATTAAGTCAAAACGCTTTATAACTTTATATAGTGTGCACCTAGCAGTGGATTCAGCACCTTCCTTCAGGATGTGATACTGATGAGTTTGGCTATGGTAGCACAATGGGTATGATTGGAGGAGTTTGTAATTGTTGAGTGTATAGTGCTAGTTGAGTGTATAGTGCACTTGCTAGTGCTAGCAATAGCAAGTGAATAGTGCTAGTTAGGCTAGGATATATAGCTCCTTAGGAACTTGAGATAAGGGATTGATTGGGGTGAGAGTATGTACATTTCTAGTACCTTTTCTAGATAGGCTTAACCCAGATGGGCCCCTGTGGCTCTTATTAAGCCTGACCACTTTGTGACTTTATGTGTGTATGCTGAAGTGATTGATTGGGGTGCATGTGATGAGGGACCATTTGAAATTGAAATCAATCCACATACCATGACTTATCCTGCCAAACCCAACATGACAACCTGCAACCAAACCTAGCATAGCCTAAACCCTACATATGTCTGATTATGCACAGCCAACATATATGTGGTCACCTGAAACCTACTCATGCTCTGTATTGAGGTCAGCATAACAGGATGCTTTGTATTCCAGCTTAGCCCAACTTCAATGCTACATATTTGCATTGCATAAAGCCTATATGCCCACAAGTTCAGTAGTGATACTTAGTTATTAATCACGTTCAGTATTTATTGGAATAAATACTATGTCATCTCCTAACACAATGAACAACTGAACCTAGCCTCAACCTCAACCTGGAGTAACCAATATGACATAATAGGTACCTTGAACTGTCCCTCTTGTCTTTTTACCTTCCTCCCCATTACACATAGGTACAGAGCATGAGCAGGCTATATTTAAAGGGTGGTGTGTAAAGAACATGCGACATCAGAGATTCATCGAAGATCATCAAGGAAATAAACATCTTCTCAGTCAGCATGCACTACATCTTGTACTCGGCCCACGCCATGCCGACAATTGGTGCAGTTGGTTAGGGTGTCTGCTTTCCATACAGGCGGTGGTGGGTTCGAATCTCGGTGCCGTCACGTTTTTAACCCGATCACACAATCGTTAGCACAGTGGCATTGGTTAATGTTACACTTTAGATTTCTTTACACTATCATGAGTTGCTTGATGTAATAATATTTGCCCATGAAAGTAAGGAAGGAAATACTTAATTAAAGCCCACTCATGCAATGAATGTCCAATTGAACCATTTGGAATTGTCATCATGGAAACATTGCATCCATATCCAGTTCAAGTTGTTTATTTCAACAGCCCGGTTCTGTATGCACCACATTCCGTTACATTTAGAGTGCAAGCAACGCTACCGTAGGAAGTGCAGAAGATACCCGGTCAACATGCCTCTCACATAACGTTCACCAGGGGGAGTTCGGGCACCTAAGATTGGAAACTAGAAGCACAAAATTTGGAAGAATTACAGCTGTAGTGAACTCGCTGCAGTATGCATTTTATGACCCCAGGTCAATGTCTTCAGGGTCAAATGAGGTCACAATCGGCCTCCACTGCACCCCAGCCAGCACCGCCCGTACGTACAGAAAGTATGCACGTTCCACTGCCGAACGGTAGGTAGAGACCGTTCATACATACACTTGCTACATGCGCTGGTACAGACCATGTGTGCTGTCGTTACGGTCGGTAGTACGGACCCATCGTGCGTTCGTTACGGCCAGCGATATTTAAAACTGTAAGGCCATTTAGGAAAAATAAGTTGTGAATCACAAGAAAAGCTACACCTGATGGAAAATCATAGCATATATCCTTGGTATTATTCCAGATCTAGGTAAAATGCGATTTTTGGGAATTTTTTTTTAATACAGGGTATTTTAATGTAAAAATCATGATGCGACCACTCATTTTGGTAAATTTGTGATAAAAGGTGTTTTGAGAATTTTGGGAATACTTTTTCAGAATATGATATTTATGAACATGACTAAGAAGATATGACCACTCATTTTCTGTGCTGATGCTCACTTTTCAATTTGGACGATCACGTCACATTGGTATGGTGTAATGACATCATAGGTATGGCAGATGCTTTGACTGGCTAATGCTACAAACAGTTCACATACCTTAATGAGATGGTCAAAGTAGCTTAACCTAAACTAACCTAACCCAGCCTAGCCTAGCCTAGCCTAGCCTAGCCTAACCTAACCTAACCTAACCTGCTTACCTCTTGGTTTATCATAGCTATTATTTATATATTGTGCCATGAGGTTAGGTTGACTGGCTAATTCTACAAATGGTTTGTATACCTTAATGAGATGGTCGAAGTAGCTTAACCTAACCTAACCTAACCTGCTTACCTCTTGGTTTATCATAGCTATAATTTATATAATTCACCATGAGGTTAGGTTAGGTTAAGCTACTTTGACCATCTCATTAAGGTATGCAAACCATTTGTAAGTCACTTTCATAAACATCATATTCTGAAAAACAATTCCCAAAACACCTTTTATAAAAAATTTACCCTCATTTTCTCCGCAAATAATTATTTTTCAGTTGGCAAACAAATACAGGACCATAATCTTCACTCTGCAAACATAGCACATCGCATATAATTATCCGTACCTGGTGTGTCACAGACGTGATAAAGAAGACATTCAACACTTCATGCACTAGATTTAATACTCTTTGTCATCGAAAAACCTTGTTTCTGCCTTAATTCGACATTATCTCCAAGAATGAATACTCAACACGTCGCGCCAGCAACAGTCGATAAGGGCTGGAAATTTCTTGCAATGCTGTATTATTTTATTTTCAATATACTTGATGTCATGGCAGAAAAATTTGTTTCGGACGATTCTGGATTTCCGGTTAGGTTAGGTTAGGTTAGATTATATTATGATATATATTTTATATATTATGCTACGTTATCTTAGTCTAGGTTAGGTTAGGTTAGGTTTTTTTTTCTTCCCCCGACTTAATGCATATGACGTCATCAAATCATTATGATGTCATCAACCGTCGCTGACTTAAAAGTAATCATTTGCGGAGAAAATGAGTGGTCGCATCATGATTTTACGTTAAAATACCCTGTATTAAAAAAGAAATTTAAAAAATCACATTTTACCTGTTTCTGGAAATTTACCATATCTTCGAACAAAAACATTTTGTTGGCAACTATCGACGAAATTTTAAATGTTCCACATATATTTCACTGGTGCCTGTATACGGCCATGGCTGGTACCGCTTGTGCATAAGCCTCCTTCCCATGCCAGAAATCTAGGTTTAAAAAAAAGAACACGATGCAAGGAAAAAATGGATCGAACAGATGAAAAATAACAGCACACAGACTCAGAGCAAGTCATTTTTCCTTAAAAAGACATTAAAATAGGTTTAAAATCTGTATATATACACTCGCGTTCAACCCTCACCGACCAAACTTAGATGGTAGCAAGGACGGAAGTGTACAGGTGACGGCTCGCAGATCTTCACGCACCACAAAGTTAGAAATTCAGCCAATCAGCGGCTAAGGATCGGAATATTAGACGTCATTAAGACACAAACGGGCATATCATTTGCCATCTGGCAAACGACGATCGTCTGGTCCTGGGTACTAATACTAAAGGGTACAACGGAATCTAGTAGGTATTCTAGTTCCAGCCCTAGTGACGTCAACAGGAATGTGCGAGATTTCTAATATAATCTACCAGGATTTTGGTATATGCCGTGATGTCATGTAAACATTCCAAATACGTATTAAAACCTGGCTAAGATTCATCTGTGGCGCAGCGAAGACATCAGAGTGTTGTTGTGGTTGGGCGCACTGTGTTTCTGATTGTTGGTACGGGAAATTGAAATATGAGGCTGTTGAACATTGTTTGGATTCCTAGGTTATTGAACATGCTCTTAAGTTCGTGCAGAATTTATTCAGTTCATAGGATACAACAACCCTCAACCTGTTATCGTTCATAACCCCTAAAGTTTCACCAATTGAAATTGAAACCATAGCTGGATTTGCCAAGTATGAACCTAGGCTTACCGGTAAATTTGTGCTTTAATGCGTTTTATGACTCCTTGGAATTAATCATTCCAATGTAATGTTTATGAAGGTGACTAAGATGATGGGATCACTCATTTTCTGTGCAAATACTTCAGGTTGTGAGCAAAATAACACCAAAAATGGCTTTCATTTAGGTAGCACAGCATTAAAAATAAATGTAAAAAATGCAGCATAACCAAACCTAACCTATCCTAACCTCTCTTTGGAGAAAAGCTTCGCTAGCCATGTCTTGGAATATTATAATCTTGAATGTGCCATGAACACCAGATGAAAGCAACATACATGTTATGACAGATATAACATTAATTCAATACCCATTGCCCTGCATAGGGAAACCATTAGATGGCACTAAAAAGTAAGCATATTTGGCATGACATGTGCCCCACTATCTGCTCTCTAGCCCTGTGTGAAGTAATATGTATGTATGTATATAATATATGTATATATATATATATATATATATATACATATATATATAAAATATATATATATATATATATATATATATATATATATATATATATATATATATATATATATATATATATATATATATATATATATATATATATATATATATATATATATATATATATATATTGTAGTGAGATTGCATGCGAGGTGGCACTGGCACTGGCCCCACGCGGTGGCACTGGCCACCGCGTGGGGGATGTCGGCAGGTGAGTCAGCCAGTACGGCGACCTCGTGACCGGGACGGGCCGGCCGGATACGTGGCGTGGTGGGGCGTGTGTGGGATGGGCCAATCAGCGATCGGGGGTGTCTGAAACGCGGGAACGGTGTCGAGTTGAGCTGGGAGGGTGTGGGCTGTGCCGGGGCAGTCTGGTTACCGCCGAGCGCTGCGCAATACACGGTCCTGGCATCAAAGTTTTCTTTTCGTGAACTACAAGCTATTTCGGCCCTTTTTTGTGTTGCGATGCCGGGACCCGGGAGTGAGGACTCTGTTACAGCAGTGCGAGTGGCGGACGAGTCGCCGGCCGGTCAGAAGTTCGACCCGCGCCTCATCGACACCTTCGACGGAACCGGCGACGTCGTGGGCTGGTACACGCAAGCGGTCCTGCTGTGCGAGTACCGGGGTGCGTCGCCTGCGGATGTGCTGCCAATGCGCCTGAAAGACGGCGCGTTCGCTATCTGGCAGCAGCTACCGCCGGAGGACCGCCGGTCGCTCGACCGGGTCCGGGACGCACTGTTCGTGGCGTTCGGGATGGACGCCTGCGAGGCGCACGCGGCGTTCACGACGCTCCGACTCCAGGACAACGAGAGCGTCGATGTGTTCCTGACGAGCCTGCAGAAGTACGCCGCCCTGTTCGGCGGCGTGTCGGACCAGCAGATGGCGGCCGCGCTCGTGAACGGGTTACCCGCGGCCGTTAGCGCTGTCGTGCTGGCGGGAGCCCGGCCAGGAGAAGCGGATCTGCTCAGCACGCTGTCACGCGCACGCACGGCGTTGAAGGCGGAGAGGCGTCGCACGACCGAGGAGGCCGCGATCGCCGCTGCTGCCGCTGCGTCGGCCGCGGTCGGTGCCGCCGCTGCACGACGTCTGACCCCGGCCCTGCGGCAGCGCTGCTGGACTTGCGGCGTCGTCGGTCATTTCGCGGCCGCCTGCCCGCGACGAGTGGGAAACTCCGCCGGGGGCGTGCCAGCGCAAGCGCCGTCCCCGGAGAAGTGAGCGCGCTCCCGGTGGTAGAAATGTTTGTGGACGGCGTGGCGCGCCGGGCACTGATAGACACGGGATGTACAGATGTGCTCATCTACGTCGGGTGCTGCTCGACGTGGGAGCCGCGGTCGGTGCTGCTACGCGCCGTTAATGAGGGGACGCTGAGGTGCGTCGGCGTCACGCGTGTGGTGGTGGCCTACCAGGGCAAGCGGGTTACGCTCGCGGCCCTGGTGGTGCCGGACAGACCGCTGGGCGTGGACATGATTATGGGCATGACCGGGGTGACGGCGCTGGGAGGCGTCGTATTGCAGGCCACGTCAGACGTGGGGGTCTGCACGGCGGCGGCGGCGGCACGGAGCGTGCAGGTGGATGCCGCGGTGGTCGGGGCGGCGGCACAGGATGTGCAGGTGGATGCCGCGGACTTCGTGGCGCGCTTCGACGCGCGGGCTGCGGCCTGGACGGTGGCCTAGAAGCGGGCGACGGGCGTCGGACCGGCGCGCCTGCGGAACCGGACCGCGCAGTACGCGGTGCCGGCGGCAGCGCGCGCGGCGTACGATGCCGAGCTCGACTTATGGGTCGCCGAGGGCTGGCTGCGGCCATACAACGAGAGGACGGATGGGCCAGCGCGCGGCCTGATACCGTTGATGGCGGTCCAACAGCCGAACCAGGGCAAGGTGCGCCCCGTTCTGGACTACCGCGAGTTGAACGGTCACGTCCTTGCGCACACCGCCGACGCGGACGTCTGTGTCGACCAGCTGCGACGCTGCCGACGACACGGCGCCCGTGTCGCGGTCGTTGATCTGCGCAGGGCGTGCCTGCAGCTCCGGCTGGACAGACGGCTGTGGCCGTATCAGACGGTCGAGGTTCGCGGACAGCGGTACTGTCTAACACGGATCGGCTTCGGGCTCAACATCGCCCCGCTCGTGATGAAAGCCGTCGTGAAAGCAGTGCTGCTCCGCGACCGGGACGTGTCCCGCGGCGTGTTGCCCTACGTAGATGATCTGCTGGTGGACGAGAGCGTCGTCAGTGCGGACTACGTGGTGGCGCATTTCGCGAGGTACGGCCTGGCGTGCAAGCCACCGGAGCGTGCGGCTGCCGGGACGCGCCTTCTCGGGCTCCGCGTGAGCCCGAATCAAGAGGGCGCGCTCCACTGGCGGCGCGACAATCCGGTGGCGGCCCCGCCGGCGGTGCTCACTAGTCGGGCAGTGTTCGCCTGGTGCGGCCGACTGGTGTCGCATGTGCCCGTGGCCGGCTGGCTCAGGCCGGCGGCCGCGTGGCTCAAGCGACGCGCCAACGCCTTGTCGACCGGGTGGGACGACCCGATTGGTGACGAGGCGTTGCGCGGCCAGGTCGACCAGGTGGCGGCTCGGCTGATCGAGGCTGACCCGGCCCATGGCCCCTGGTGTATGGACGGAGACAAGTTGGTCGTCTGGACGGACGCCAGCTCGCTCGCGGCGGGCGTGGTGGTGGCCAACGCGGACGGCGGCGTCGTGGAAGACGCGAGTTGGCTGAGACCGGAGTCGCAGGCCGCTATGCACATTAACATGACTGAGCTCGACGCGGCGCTTAGCGGTATCAATCTTGCTGTGGCATGGGGGGTCAGTACCGTCGATTTCCGCACTGACTCTGCCACCGTGCACAAATGGATTAATGACGCGCTGAGTGGCCGCTCGCGCTTGCGCACTAAGGCACACGGGGAGATGTTAATTCGCAGACGGATCGACGTCATCCGGCAGCTGGTAGCGGAGTTCCAGCTGTCCATGACGATCGGTCTTGTGCGATCCGCCGACAACCTGGCGGACATCCTCACCCGTGTGCCGAAAGAGTGGCTGCGCGATTCGGCCTCGGCCGACGAGGATGGCGACGATGCGCCGGCCGTAGTGGCCGCCATTGACCCACGGCCCGACGCGAAGCCCGCGTGGATCAGGGCGGTCCACGAGGGCTGCGGACATCAAGGGGTGCGGCGTACCCTGTGGCACGCGCGGCGGCTGTGCCGTGAAACGCGGGTGTCGTGGCCAGCGGTACGGGCGGTGGTTCGGGCCTGCAACGTGTGCCAATCGATTGACCCGTCGCCGGTCCGATGGGACCATGGGCACCTGAGCGTGCCGGACTGTTGGCGGCGCCTGGCCATCGACGTGGTACACTACCGGGACGTGGCGTACATGTCGGTGATCGACTGTGGACCATCACGTTTCGGGCTGTGGCGCAAGTTGCGCAACGTGACAGCGGGCGAGATCGCGGGTCATCTCCACACGATGTTTCTGGAGCGCGGCGCGCCCGATGAAATATTGTTGGATAATGCTACCGCGTTTCGTAGCCGGCGCATGGCGGCACTCGCAGCGCAGTGGGGCATGCAGCTGCGATTCCGGGCGGTGTATGAGGCGGGCGGGAACGGCATCGTCGAGCGCCACCACCGGACGGTGAAGGTGATGACAGCTCGACAGGCCTGCTCCATTGCGGAGGCGGTGCATCGGTATAACACGACACCATTGGACGGCGCGAACGCCGCCACCGCCCCCGCCGCCCGCCTGTACGCATATCCTGGTCGTGAGCTGCCGATTAACACCACCGTCCGGCCCGACGCGATGCGTACCGAGCTGGTCGACGCCCCGCTCCAGCGTGGAGATCTGGTGTGGCAGCGACGGCGCGGCGCGCCCACGCGTTGCACGGAACGGTCGCGCGAGGGCGTCGTGACGCGGCTGCTGCCGGCCCCCCTGATCGAGGTGGATGGTCGCCCCTGGCACGTCCGCTGTGTGCGGCGGCACGTGGACGACGGTGTTCGCGCCGCGGCGGAGGACGCCGGGGACGACGACGACGATGACGGCGACAGTGACGACGACTACGGCGCTACGGAGTGGGACAGGCGCCTACCCCGTCCGCCGCCGCCCCGGCCGGCTGTCCGCGCAGTGATGTGGCCCGGCGACCCACAGGGGGTGGCGACGCCTGGCCCGTCGGGCGACGTCCCGCCTCCGCGAGCGGAGCGACCGGCCCCGGTGCGCCCGCCTGACGCCCCCGCCGACGAACCGGCCGACGACTCGCTGGACGACCTGGACCTGACGGTGACTGATCCGCGCGACGCGACGTATGCACCGGACGAAACGCTGGACATAGATTTGGACGGGTGGCGGGCTGCGCCCCGCCGGAGCGCACGACTGTGTGGTACGGATGGCGTGTCGAGTGGTGTGGGCGAATGATGTTTGAGATCATGGGGGTGGGGGGGGGTAGTGAGATTGCATGCGAGGTGGCACTGGCCCCACGCGGTGGCACTGGCCACCGCGTGGGGGATGTCGGCAGGTGAGTCAGCCAGTACGGCGCCTCGTGACCGGGACGGGCCGCCCGGTTACGTGGCGTGGTGGGGCGTGTGCGGGATGGGCCAATCAGCGATCGGGGGTGTCTGAAACGCGGGAACGGTGTCGAGTTGAGCTGGGAGGGTGTGGGCTGTGCCGGGGCAGTCTGGTTACCGCCGAGCGCTGCGCAATACACGGTCCTGGCATCAAAGTTTTATTTTCGTGAACTACATATATATATATATATATCGTTGAGTGCTTGCTGTATGTAGAGTATACTTATACACAGTAGGTAGTTTTTAATTGCCGCTCCTTACAATGAATCAGAAGTTTGAAATTGCACGTATTATATTTGGGGCACAACCCTTGGTCACATAAATTCGGACAAGTGACATTGCACGACGCATTGCAGAATCGCCGGAGTATGAATATCCTCACACCGGCAGGGATGCGGAGCCGGGAAAATTTTGGACGGTTCCGGCTCCGACTCCGGCTCCGGGGAAGTATCCCGACTCCGACTCCGGCTCCGAGTAAAATGTCCCGGCGGCTCCGGCTCCGGCTCCGGCTCCGGGCAAAATGTACCGGCTCCGGCGGCTCCGGCTCCGGCTCCGGCTCCGTACATCCCAAACGTGATCGATCCATTAAGTAAGAGCTAGGGGGATGTAAAAAAAAATTAGCCGCGACCACTCAGGGGCGCAAACTTCAGACAATTATAAGCAACTTTCCCATATAAACCCTGTATCATCTTTAAATAAACACCCGCCCCCGCCCAAATCACTTTTCGGTGTTCAGCGCCGCGCGGCTCATACCGGCACCGCCGCGTCAATACGGGCGGCCGGCGGGCCGGCCGCCGGCTGAAAATCGCCGCTACGGCGACACGGCGCGGCGTTCCGGTGCCAGCGGGCGAGCTGTTACACAGACAGTGGCGTCGCCACGAAATTCTTCCAGGGGGGGCAATGTTGATAGGGGGCCTCCTGCTCCCCGAAAAGGGGCCTCCACTGTGTTAGGGCCTCCTCTTGCTTTTTAGGCTCTTAGTATGGTTCCCGAATGGGAACATGATTTCATATTGATGTCTTGTTTGTTCTTGGCATGGTATATAATTTACGCAAAGCGCAATAGCAAGAATCTTTTTTTTTCGCTGAGGACCAAGCCATACCAGGGTATAAATAAGCAAATGTAGATAAATACGTCAGTGCCAAAACAAACCAATCTCTTTATGCTTTATCGACGAGAAGAACCTTCCCGCTGGCCTCTAGATTGTAGCGAGCTGGTGGGGCTCGTGCTGAGCATATCTTAAAGATATCTCCCATTGATCAACCCACTTCTTTGTTCACCAAGTTTAACTGAATATAGCTAGGTTCATCACTACTGTTAGTCATTCCCACCAGCTTGATCTCATAAACAAACTTAAACAATCATTTCTCAGTCCCAGGACAACAATTTCGCGAAGGTGACAACGAGAAGTAGGGATTGAATTGGTTTTCTGATCGTCATCTTAGGGATTTATTAATTTTTTCATAACATTTGGTGGTGGCTGCAAGGCACTTGGCACAGAAGCTAAAATAATAAATACTCCGCGAATAAATTCACGGCAAGAACAAGCCTTGAACAACCATGCATCAATGGCAATGCAACAATGTAACAATGACAATGCATAAATAATGCAAAATCTTCTAATTCCACGCCGTCACGCCCATGGTTATCGCTGTGCTGTACCGTTTTGTAAATTATGTCGTTGAGAAGGTATTGAAGCTGGGAAGCTCTAATCATGCAGGCTGTAATCACAGAAGACAACTTTGTAGGAAGAACATACATTTTAAAACATCATTCCTCCCATTTAATATAGGGCATCGGTGTTGTTTTGTATGCTTGTGAGGGAAAATTTACCACCGCAATGTTGGCTTTGCTCCATGGGCGTAAGTTTCTGAAATTTATTGGGAGACTAGTGACGCACCTATATTTGCGTCAAGGGGAGGGGGCAAACGTATTTGGAGGGGGTCCAACTACTGAATAAAGTCTTCCGATTTCGACCACTATTTTGTCAAAGGGGAACTTTTTAAATAAAATAATTAGTGATCGACTGAATTATCCTGTGGAGGGGCCTAATCTACCACTATCGTTTCTGATTCGTCGGATTTCAACCCTAGCTCCCACAACCTGTTCAAATGTATTCTTTTGGTATTCCTTGATAAGTCACCTCGCACTGCTGAAATTACACCTGCACAAATCACTTTAAAATGTAAAGTTTTCCAATTTCAGACATTCTAGTTCATAGTGCCCGGTCGCCACGACGCCAACGTTAGTGCACGTGCACACCCATCTTGCGCATTCGGCGCATTCGCCACACTTCGTGCGATGCTACGGATTCTGCTGGGCCTCCTACGCTTTGTTAATTGCTGCCACATGATAAACTTGCGCCATATCTGACGTGATAAAATGCTTCGTATGGGCGTTCGCTGCGAAAATTCGATTAATTAAATTCGATCATTAGTTCCCTTCTTACCATATTTTATGGTGAAGAAATGTGGATACCCGCTGAGCTTTGATGCACCTCATATCTTTGATTAAACATGTTTCCAGGTTGGCTACCGAACCGAAGCCCTGCCTGAGTGTACTTCTTTCGACCCGTTTCGTATTTCTTCGTTTACGGATGTGTCTTAAGGCTCCAATTCATTTTTGTTAGAGGCCCAACGCGTTTTCGAAAACCCTGCTCGTTTTAGGGTTGTTGTTTTCGGACCCTGCCGCTTTTTACGAGACTGCGCTTTGAAGGGCCAGTCGCATTTTCGGACCCGTTGTGCTCTTAGGGTCCCGCTGTGTTTATTTGGGGCTTCTGACGCACATTTGTGGGGCCCCAGTACGATTTTGAGGCTTCGGTGCGTTTTTTCTGGGTCCCAGCGCGACTTATCGCGCCCAGGCGCGTGGTTCCGGGACCCAACGCCAGTTATCTGGGCTCAACGCGATTTTTGTGGACCTCTTCTGAATTTTCTTTAACTTCCGAATCCCGCCATGATGTTTCGATTCCCTGGTACCATGTTTTTGTATCTCACCACGATTTTCTTCGAGCTCCGGTATGTTTTTCGATGCCGTACGCGATTTGTCAAGGCATCTGATGACATGTTCGGTGCTCCAGAACCATTGTCCTGACCCGGACTTTTTTACAATCCCTCCTGATTTTGGAGGGCTCCGGCTTGATTTTTCGGATACCGATGGGACTTTCGGGGTCACACGGTGCCTATGTGGGGCCATAGACGCCAATTGTTGGCAGCCCCGACGTTAATTTTTGATGCCCAGACCAATTTTTTGGTACTACCGATGGGTCCGAGCGCGAAATTTTTGGTACTACCGAATTGTGGGTCCGAGCGCGAAATTTAGTGGGACCGGTTCGAGTTTGCGGGGCGCGTTGTACTTAGCTGTGACCCCCAACGAGATCTTGGCGGTTCCTGTTGCAGATTTTCGTGCCTCGGAGCGAGTTTTCTGGGGCCCGACGTATTTACTTTGAGCCCCTACGCGAATTCTGGTGGACCGACGCGAATTTTTGTGGTCCCAGCGCGACTTTTGGGGGCCTCGGCTCGATTCTTGGGAGCATATCCCTCTTAGGAGGGAGGGGCCATTTGCCCCTTTGACATGTCACTGCGGCCACCGAAGGAGTTCTATTTTTTATATAGGTCCTTATGTGATATTTTTGGGTCCTGGTACGATTCTTCGGTCTCCAGGTGCGATTTTTTTCGGTACCCTGACACGTTTTTTTCCAGTGCCCAACGGGCAGAGTGACATTCCGGTTGATAATTGATTTTGGGGGCAGCAGCAACCTTTGGGGTCCAGGCGCGACTTTTTTGGTCCCCAGTGAGATTTTCGAAGGCTGCGACGCGACTTTTTTAGTCCAATGTAATCTTTTGTGTCCCGACGTCATTTGCTTGGATCCCTAGCGCGAGTTTTAGCGACCTCGACACTTTTTGGTTGTCCAATACGTTTTGGATGCTTTTGGTGTCATTGTTGGGGCCCAAGAGTGATTATCCATGTCCGGATTGTTTTTCGTTGCCCCGGCTTCATTTGTGTCCAAATGATACTGTTGGGGAACGGTACGACTTATCGTGCCCATAGCGTGATTTTCATGACTCCGGGCGTTAATTTTTGGTACCCATAGGCTCAGCGAGATTTTCAGGGGCCCCGGCCGGATCTTTTTGGGCCCATGTCGTGATTTTCAAGTACCCCGGCACGACTCCTGCCATTTCAGGTGCTTCTAGCAAATTATAGACCTCCTCTCGCGTCTTAGGGTTCTCGTCTCATTTCCTGGAGCTTCTTTACCGGTTTTGGACGTGTTCTCGTCCGTCCTACCCTCCTCCATATTCAATGGTCCTGCTCTCCCGTTTTGGAGGACCTCCTCCCACATCCTAGGGCCCCTTTAACATGGCATGTGACTTCCTCTCATGTTCCAGGGGCATCCTCTGCCAAATTATGGGCCTCCTGCCACGCCTCGTGGGCCTCCTCCTTTGTCCTCGCAAAGCTTACCCGTCTTGAGGGGATCTTCAATTTTGGAAACCTCGCCTCCTTCCATACCTGCTACCTACCACTCCCATTTTAAGGGCCTTCTCTCATTTCCTGGGAATTCCTTCCGGTCGTCGGGGCCTCATTCGGCCCTGGAGACCTCCTACTCCATCTCGAGGGACTCCTCTCGAGTCCGGCAGGGGCCTCCTTTTTCTTTTGGAGACTTTCTTTTTCAAATTAGGGGCCTCCTTTTCACGTCTTCGGGGCCTCCTGTTCCGCGTTTTGATTCTATCTTTTCCCATTTTAAGGTTGGCCTCTTATCTCCTGGTGGACTCCTGTTCTCTCTTAGGTGGCTCCTCTTCCAAATTACACGCAACCTTTCCTATCTCAGTTACCTTGTCATTTCCTGGGGACCTTCTTACCCGTCTTGAAGCCTTCTTTCTCGCCTGGGAGTCATCCCTCTTATCTAATGGCCATTCTCTCCTAGTTTAGGGGCTTCCTCGTGCATCATAGGGTCTCATTCCAATCTTATATCGTCCTCTTCCGAATTAGGTGCTTCCTGCCACTTTTCTGGATTATTGTTTTCTATCTTGGTGGAACCTTACCCGTTTCGGGGACTGCTTTTATGTCTCCGAAACCTCATCTCATATCCACTGGCTTTCTCTTCCGTCTCAGGGCCTTCTCTCATTTTCTGAGGTCTCCCTTCCCGTATTGGGGCCTCCTTTGCAATCCTGGGGGCCTCCTTTGCAATCCTGAGGGCCTCCTTTGCAATCCTGGGGGCCTCATTGTAATCCTGGGGGCCTCCTTTGCAATCATGGGGGTCTCCTTTGCAATCCTGGGGCCTCCTTTGCAATCCTGGAGTCCTCCTTTTGCAATCATGGGGGTCTCCTTTGCAATCCTGGAGTCCTCCTTTGTAATCCTGGGGACCTCCTTTGCAATCCTGGTGCCTCCTTTGCAATCCTGGAGTCCTCCTTTGTAATCATGGGGCCTCCTTTGCAATCCTGAGGCCTCCTTTGCAATCCTGGTGTCCTCCTTTGCAATCCTGAGGGCCTCCTTTGCAATACTGGAGTCCTCCTTTGTAATCATGGGGGCCTTCTTTGCAATCCTGGGGCATCCTTTGCAATCCGGGGCCTCCTTTGCAATCCTGAGGCCTCCTTTGCAATCCTGGGCCATCCTTTTCAATCCTGGGGGACTCCTTTGTAATCCTGGGGGGCCTCCTTTGTAATCCTGGAGGCCTCCTTTGCAATCCTGGGGCCTCCTTTGCAATTCTGGGCCTCCTTTGCAATCCTGGGGGCCTCCTTTGCATTCCCGGGGGCCTCCTTTGCAGTCCTGGAGTCCTCCTTTGTAATCCTGGTGGCCTCCTTTGTAATCCTGGGGCCTCCTTTGCAATCCTGGGGCCTCCTTTGCAATCCTGGGGGCCTCATTTGCAATCCTGGAGTCCTCCTTTGAAATCCTGGTGGTCTCCTTTGTAATCCTGGGAGCCTCTTTTGCAATCCTGGGGCTCCTTTGCAATTTGGGGGCCTCCTTTGCAATCCTGGGGGCCTCCTTTGTAATCCTGGAGGCCTACTTTGCAATCGTGAGGGCCTCCTTTGCATTCCTGGGGGTCTCCTTTGCAATCCTGGAGTCCTCCTTTGCAAACCTGGGGGCTTCCTTTGCAATCCTGGGGGGCCTCCTTTGCAATCCTGGAGTCCTCCTTTGAAATCCTGGTGGCCTCCTTTGCAATCCTGGGAGCCTCTTTTGCAATCCTGGGGCCTCCTTTTCAATCCTGGGGGCCTCCTTTTCAATCCTGGGGGCCTCCTTTTCAATCCTGGGGGCCTCCTTTGTAATCCTGGAGGCCTCCTTTGCAATCCTGGGGGCCTCCTTTGCAATCCTGGGGGCCTCCTTTGTAATCATGGAGGCCTCCTTTGCAATCGTGAGGGCCTCCTTTGCATTCCTGGGGGTCTCCTTTGCAATCCTGGAGTCCTCCTTTGCAAACCTGGGGGCCTCCTTTGCAATCCTGGGGGCCTCCTTTGCAATCCTATGGGCCTCCTTTTCAATCCAGGGGGCCTCCTTTGTAATCATGGAGGCCTCCTTTGCAATCCTGGGGGCCTCCTTTGCAATCTTGGGGGCCTCCTTTTCAATCATGGGGGCCTCCTTTGTAATCATGGAGGCCTCCTTTGCAATCCTGGGGGCCTCCTTTGCAATCCTGTGGGCCCCCTTTGTAATCATGGAGGCCTCCTTTTCAATCCGGGGGCCTCCTTTGCATTCCTTGGGGCCTCCTTTGCAATCCTTGAGTCCTCCTTTGCAACCCTGGGGGTCTCCTTTGCAATCCTGGGGCCTCCTTTTCAATCCTGGGGGCCTCCTTTTCAATCCTGGGGGCCTCCTTTGTAATCCTGGAGGCCTCCTTTGCAATACTGGGGGCCTCCTTTGCAATCCTGGGGGCCTCCTTTGTAATCCTGGAGGCCTCCTTTGCAATCGTGAGGGACTCCTTTGCATTCCTGGGGGTCTCCTTTGCAATCCTGGAGTCCTCCTTTGCAAACCTGGGGGCCTCCTTTGCAATCCTGGGGGCCTCCTTTGCAATCCTGGGCCTCCTTTTCAATCCAGGGGGCCTCCTTTGTAATCATGGAGGCCTCCTTTGCAATCCTGGGGGCCTCCTTTGCAATCTTGGGGGCCTCCTTTTCAATCATGGGGGCCTCCTTTGTAATCATGGAGGCCTCCTTTGCAATCCTGGGGGCCTCCTTTGCAATCCTGTGGGCCTCCTTTGTAATCCTGGAGGCCTCCTTTGCAATCCGGGGACTCCTTTGCATTCCTGGGGGCCTCCTTTGCAATCCTTGAGTCCTCCTTTGCAACCCTGGGGGTCTCCTTTGCAATCCTGGGGCCTCCTTTGCAATCCTGGGGGCCTCCTTTGCAATCCTGTGGGCCTCCTTTGTAATCTTGGAGGCCTCCTTTGCAATCCTGTGGGCCTCCTTTGCAATCCTGGGGGCATCCTTTGCATTCCTGGGGGCCTCCGTGCCAATTGTTGGCACTCTCGTGATTTCTGGGGCCTCCTATCCTCTCCTAGGTGACTCCTTCTTCAAATTAGGGGCCTCCTCTCACGTCTTGGAGGCCTCCTCTCGTGTCTCGTCGGCCTCATTGCTCACTTTTTCCCTGTGCATTTCCGAATAGGGGCCTCCTCAAATTTCAGGGGGGGCGGCGCCCCCCCCTGTTTGACGGCAGGGGGGCAACTGCCCCCCCTGCCCCCCGGTGGCGACGCCCTTGTACACAGATACTGATGGGATACATGGCGATAGCTGGTAACTTATAGGTTCGTAAGACGAGCTGAAAGCGAGTGACGCATCTCCCATGCCGACCCGAGATGCAGACAGTAATCCAACTCCGGCCGAGGGCACCGTGCAGGACGTGTTCACATTCAAGGGCGTGGCCAGGTACGAGCAGGAAGCAGAGGGACGAGCAGTTCCGATTCAAGTCGCTGGACGCTATCGCAGAGCTACTAGTGGAGCGGGGAGAAATCCCGTCGACGAGCAGCAGCACAGAGCCGACCCCAGCGAAAGATGGCGACTACAGTGATCCTGTGGAGCTGGGGCAGATGAAGAGGAGGAGGCTGTTCATGGAGAGCGATGAGGTGCAGCAGGTCCAGGACCCGATTCCCCCTGAATATCGGCACATCAGAGAGTCGGAGCGAGTGGTGAAGGAGAAATTATACCGCACAGTCGCTAACCTGTCAGGCCACGGTCTGTCGATCGACGAAGCTTCCAAGGCTGTGGGCGAGGTCGGCAACGGAATGTTTGATAGGAAGTGGAAGCTGGGTGGTAGCGAGGAAGACCGATTTGACAAGGATACGCTACCTGCCAAGCCAAACATCAGGGAGGCGCTCAATTTGCTCGAGACTGAATCGCTGTCTCTGACTGCAGATGAGGTCAGTGAAAAGTCAGACGAAGGAAGAATGATTACACAAACCATAGACTCCACCACCAAGAAAAGGGTGGGCCAGTTTTCTGTCCAGGGGATTCATGTTGGTCAAGAGCTCCCCTTCCCCCTGCCACTGATCAACATCAGTGGGGAGACCACCGAGGATATTTCCCTGCAGGTGGATCTCGGGTTCGATATTCTGGCTGCCGTGAAGGGGAAACCGGTGGAGGAAATATACAAGCACGTCGACACCCATATCACCGACTCCACGCAGCACAACAAGGGCTTCAACATGGTGTTGCAGGAGATGTACAGACTGGACGGCCCGGCGGGGCAGCTGTTCTGCGGGACTCACACCACTCTGGGGTTTAGCACAGCACTGAACAAGATGGCCAGGATGGTGGAGACGGCGATGAAGATGGAGAACGTATTGGCAGGTTTCATGGTCGGCATGGAAGTAGACAGTAAGAACTCGAGTGTAGCAGGCCAAACGCTGGACATGTGCCCTCGAGTACTCGCACAAGATGTGGAACTACTACAGGCTCTTCAACGACTACCTGAAGAAGTATCACGTTCCAGCGGTCTTGTACAAGGACCAGCGATTCGGCTGCCTGAGTCGTGCGGCCTCTGTCCTGCTCTTCCGCTACGAGCGCCTCACTGACTTCCTACTCAAGAATCCACAGATTTGCAACCGCTTCGCCTGCCTCGTCAGGGAGCTGCTCAGTCTGCCATACCCGAAGGTAGTCCTCGTGGCCTTCAGCAGGTTTGGCATCCACCTAATCGAGCCGTTCTACGCCAAGACCATCACCAAGGGGGCCACACACTCCGAACTGAAGATGTTCTACCAGAGTCTCCATGGAAGCCTGGCCCAGACCATCACCAGCGACTTCTTCGAGTTCACCCAGCCTGCGTTCCAGGGGGTCTCCGATGAGCTGTTCGCCCGGGTCAAGGAGACCTACGGACCGTCCGTCCTCAGCTCTGTCAGCCAGGTGGCGGCTGAGCACACGGAGGAGCTGGTCAGGCTCACCAACTTCAGCACCGTGCTCTCCCGTCAGAGGCGCGACTACGGCCTGGACGAAGAGGCCTACCCAACCCAGTACCCCGTGCAGGAGCAAGCCAGCAAGATCGACGACACACCTGTCCACAACATGGGCATGGGGCACCTCTGTGGCACGGTTGACTTCCGTCTGAAGAAGCTGGGGACGCTGGCAGCAGTTGGCCGGTCCATCATCCTGGACAAGACTAGGAGCCTGAGAGAGGGATATCCCTCCTCCATCAGGTTCTACAAGGACGCCGTGAAGGCCAAGAGAGAAGTTGAACTGAAGTGGAGCGAGGGAGTAAAAAAGCAGTTTGCGGAGGGAGCAGATGAGAGGCAGGTGGTGGCGCAGAAGAGAGAGAGGAAACGGCTGAACATTGTTTAATTTACACCTCTTTCGGAGTCGGAGCCGCCCTGCTTTTGACGGCTCCGGCTCCGACTCCGGCTCCGAGTAAAATGTCCCGGCGGCTCCGGCTCCGGCTCCGGCTCCGGGCAAAATGTTCCGGCTCCGGCGGCTCCGGCTCCGCATCCCTGCTCACACGTGAATGTTACATAAGAGCATTACCATAAATAGCTGACGCACACACAATTTAATATGACAATGCCCGCTACACGTTCACCTAACGAAACGCCAGGACGAATAGTTCCTATTTATCTTTGGTCTAAACTCGCGAATGCACATTGACAAACTTCTGAATCATTGTAAAGAACGTCAATTAAAATATACCCACTGCTTATATACATATATATATATATATATATATATATATATATATATATATATATATATATATATATATATATATATATATATATATATATGTATGTATATATATATTATACTAGATTACTGGGGTGGAAAATACATGAAGATAATGGGAAGCCCCACGTCGATGGGATGCATGCTCCATGGTACCTCATGTTAAAAATCTTAATTATTGTGGGACAGAGCCAACACGGAGGGGGCATTTGCCCCTAAAAAATATATCAAAGAACACCCCTGATCTAGACGCATATGCATGAAAAATGGAAAACAATCCTGAAAACCGGCTGCAGGTTCCGCATCTGCACATGGGTGATAAGGGCGTGACATTCCAACCAGTATCGGTACCTCCGCCTGTAGCCTAAATATAATGTTGACCCCTTTTCCTGGCCGGAGTAGTACCAACTTTCTCATGGGAGGCACATGCCCCCAGTGCCGCACCCTTGCTTACGCTCCTGCACCGTCTGGTCCAGTCTGGTCCAAGTCGCCGCGGCCAGATGCCTGCCAGTTGAACTAGAGATGAGTGCGGTTGCCGTTTGGTTACGTAGGCTAGAAGTTTGTTGTCGTGGTGTATGCAATAAGTTATTTTTCGGTTGTACATTTTCGATCCATTCCATTGAATAAATATTTCTGACCTGAAATTGATTCGTTATTGGAACTGCTATTCGCTTGTATTTTTTTACTTCACATTATTTTATCTGGGATCGCTCTATCTCGAAGACCGAGTGGTCTGGCAACATAGCAAAATCCGCTGTAAAACCGCCTTTTGTTTTCTTCATCCTGCGGATTTCGTGGAGTGTGACGTCGCATATTTCGTGGACTGTAGCCGCGGAACGTTCTCTGAAATTTCGCGCCAGATTACATATGTGGGCCATTTGTGTCGATGTTTGTAAACCTTCCCACTGATTTTTATTATTAGCATTCATTGCATGCCGTTAAACGAAAGCAATGTGCTTGTATGACTTGTTGGCAAGACCAGTAATGGACAAGTTTCATGTCGCGACAGACATATTTTTTTTCAAGTTTCACTAGTGATTTATAATTTTAAAGACGATGGTGGCATTCATTTATTGCTTAAAAATCCCAACTTTACTTAAATAATTTAAAGAAGCATCTCGGAATGACACGCCTCATGATTGCTCAAAATATTTGTGATGTCACATCTGCAGAGCTCAGCCTTGAGCTCAGCGATGCTGGACTGTCGCCCATTATATCTTCCATTTGGGAAGTTGCCAGTTCGAAATAATCGCGACAGTTTTAGCGGGCTGCCCATTGACAGTTTCAGTTTTATGTAGTCATAAAGTCAAAGCCATAAAGTGTTAAGGCTTAATAAGAGCCGCAGGAGCCCATCTGAGTTAAGCCTACCTAGAAAAGGTACTATAAATGTACATACTCCCACCCAAATCAATCCATTGCCTCAAGTTCTGAGGGAGCTATATATCCCAGCCTGTCTAGCAACATTCACTTGCTATTGCATAACACACTCAACAATTACAAACTCCTCCAATCATACCCATTGTGCTACCATAGCCAATCTCATCAGTATCGCATCCCGAAGGAAGGTGCTGAATTCTCCACTACTAGGTACACCCTATATAAAGTTATAAAGCGTTTAGACTTAATAAGAGGCCCAAGGGCCCATCCAGTTAAGTCTGTAAATGGAAGATACCATATGCCTGGTAAAAAGACCTACCCCAACCATCCCACATCCTGAAGAAGCCAGTCCACCAATATCCCACACACCTATCAATGCCTATCTGCCCTAGCTATCCAGCCCTATTCCCCTGATCCCTCTTAACACATGTGGATTTAATGCCTTATCAATAATTTTCACACTACATCCATGCCTGCTTAAAGAGGTCTGTGCTGTGCACACTTACTGAACATAAATCTCACCACATCCATCACAAATTAGAACTCAAAAACAAGATTTTCCTGTCTAAAAGTTTTGTCCACCCTACTTTTAAATACATTCAATGAGGAACTCCCCATAGCATCAGCAGGCAGCCCATTCCACTGATCAACAACCCTTTGACTGAAGACCTGTTGTCGCTTAACTGTCCTACACCTCTACTCAGGGGCGTCGATTTGTATCCTTTTGCGGGGGCCATGCCCCCCCCCCCCAATGCTGATCTTGGCCCCCAAATGTTGATTTGGGCCCCCCCAATAACCCATGCTATTTTTATGCTGATAAAAAGCTAAAGGAAAAAAAGAAGAAAAACACTGTGTTAGGTACATAGAAAACTTAGTTGATGTCAACCAGCACATTTTGTACTGAAAAAGAACAGATTTGGATTAGATAGTGGACTGAGTATCCAACTTTTGCTACACAATTCAAAATTATGTGGAAAAAAACAAAATAGCTAGATTTCCCTCCACTGTGGAAGGAAAACTTACAGCATACAATGTTAAGATTTGATGACGATGCATTTTAAACCAGATTGTCTTTTTAAAAAATGTTCAGCCACAAAACAACAATTGGATTGTCATACTGATGTTTGTACACACCACCAATGGCAAAACCACATGCATATGAGCTTAAACAGGAAAAGATCCATTTTTAATTTCCAGTCATTGTCAAACTTGCATTGTCCAGTGAAGAACAATGACAATCATCATTGAGATTGTGGATATGCAAACTATAATTATCTTCAGCAGCCCACCTATCACACCATCAGCTTGATATTTACCTAGGTACCTACCTACATGCCCAATGACAATGCATGCATTAAATATTGATATGGGGAAAAACGAGAGCCATGTGTGGGCAAATCTGCCAGCTTATGATACCATGACAGAGAAAAGTCAGCAAGAAGCTGCATGGCCACTGCATTATAATTGGTATTCCTAAAAGAATAAAAAAGAAAGCTGTGGCTCACATGACTTTTAAGCAAACCTTACAGTCATACAAGGCCAATGCTATACAAGAAATAGCCTTGACAAGACCAATGTCTCGTACGCCGCAAAAACACCATTATTAAACGCCGCAAAAATACCATTATTTTAAAAGGTACACCAAAGTTCCCATTCAAACCTTGATGACGTCACAGGTTTTTATTCGTATATTGCAGAAATTGGAAGCATCAGGCAAGTTTCATTTTCACTGCACATGGGTGGGGGAGTGATTTTTTAGGCGTACCGGACCACAGAGGTCATTTGCGCCACCTTTGAAGCGAGTACGTTGCATGTCTGACTATAAAAGTGGGTGTTTGCGATCAAGGTGCAAGCATGTGGACGTTTACGTAAAGGGAATTTTACGTTATAGTTTGTGTGATATTTTAGGCGCTGAAGGCGGGGCTAGGATGGGGACATCCCCCTAATGTCTAGATGGCAGGGGCGTCGATTTGTATCCTTTTGTGGGGGCCAGGGCCCCACCAATGTTGATCTTGCCCCCCTCCCCCCATGTTGATTTGGGCCTCCCCAATATCATATGCTATTTTTATGCTGATAAAAAAGTTGAAGGAAAAAAGAAGGAAAACACCATGCTAGGTACATATAAAATGTAGTTGATGTTAACCAGCACATTTTGTAATGAAAAAAACAGATTTGGGTGAGATAGTGGACTGACTCTCCACCTTTTGCTACAAAATTCAAAATGGTGTGCATAAAAACCAATTGTCATTGTCAAACTTTCATACAATCTAGTCCCGTGAACAACAATCAGTTATCATTGAGAGTGTGGATATACAAACTATAATTAACCTCAACAGCCCACTCATCACACTATCAGCTTGATATTTACCTGGTACCTAAGCACCTAGGTACATGCTACAGAAAGACTTAGAAGAGCATGTGAAGTGGTCCAAAAATGGCAGATGAAATAAAATTTTGATAAGTGCAAAATCATGCATGTATGCAGGGGCGTCGATTTGTATCCTTTTGTGGGGGCTATGGCCCCACCAATGTTGATCTTGCCCCCCCCAATGTTGATTTGGGCCCCCAATAACCTTTGCTATTTTATGCTGATAAGAAAGCTAAAGGGAAAAAATGAAAAACCCAATGCTAAGTAGAAACATTGATGTTAACCAGCACATTTTGTACTGAATAGAAACAGATTTGGATTAGATAGTGGACTGGCTCTCCACCTTTTGCTGAAAAATGTAAAATTGTGTGCAAAAACAAACAAAATAGCTGGAATTCCCTCCACTGTGGAAGTACAGCTTACATCTTTCTGGGTTGGTTGGTTGGTTATTTGGGTTTACGGCCGCATTGACTGCGTTGGTCATACAGCGCCCATACAACTTCTCTTGTTCCCACCTTAGAGCACAATAATACCCAAAAGTTTCCGAAAAAATGTACAACCATGTTCACAAAAAATATAATTTTGTATTCAAAATCAGCTTAGGTTAGGTTAGGCTGGGTTAGGTTTCTTTTTTAAGGTTGAGAATTTTCAGAAAATAAATTAAGTGACATTTTAATTTAGTTTAATTTTTGTTCTCAAAACATAGGTTAGGGTAGGCTAGGTTAAGTTTTGTTGCATTAAAAAAAAACATTTATGTTTATGCTATGTTACCGAACTCAAAGCCTTTTTGGCATTATTTTGCTCACAACCTGAAAAGTAAGCACAGAAAATAAGTGGGTCCAATCATCTTAGTCACCCTCATAAACATGGTATTCTGCATTTTTTTTTTTTTTTAAGGAAAAAAAGAACACCTTAGACCGCAAGGTTACCAAATGATGTGCAATTTTGGGGGGAAACTTTTTGGATTTAAAAAAAAGTTTTCCAACTTGAAAAACCTAAACTAACCTAACTTAATCAAACCTAACCCATTTGCTTGCTATATGGAGGCAAATGTGTGTACAAACTTGTCTTGTTGCCACCTTAAAGCACAATAATACCGATTTGGCTAGGTTAGGCTATTTTAGTTGTTTACCTTGGAAAAATTGTTCAATCATTTTCAAAAATAAAATAAAATCGGAAATTTTCCTTCAAAAGCAGCTGACATTAGGTTCGGGTAAGTTGGGTTCGGTTGTTCAATTTATAAAATTTTCAGAATATATATTGCTTAATTTTTGTTTCTATTTTTTCTCCAAAGCAGGGGTGTCGATTTGTATCGATAGACACTAGCGCGTATTATATGTCACAAATCGTGATGGGCGTTCCTCACAACATCCAAAATCGTAACATCCAAATAAAAAATTATAGTTACAGAAATTCCAGCGCCTAAAGTCTAAATTTGAGGTTACAGTGACAAATGTGACGGAGGCAAGACATTTGTGGTGCAATTGCGCGCAGTGTTTAATCCGGAGGCCAATCTCATGTGACGTCGTACTGATTCGTTTTTGTACTTCGCACATTCTGATGTATCTGCGGATTGGTGTGATTTTAAATAGTGAATAAATAGCTTGCTGATATTTAATTCCCAAAGGAACAGTAGTTGAAGAAGTTGGCAGGTAAGCTTGAAAAGTCCAGTCCATGCTTTTTTTCTGATTTGTGCTCAGGGTTTCCATGTTAATATCACATAACTACCACGTTTGTCTTCAAGAAGAGCTGTTTTTAGTTTACTTTTATTAATATTTTCATTCCACTGCTCTTAGTGCCTTTTCTGCCCAGGATTGGGGCACCTAGTGTTGCATTTCCGTCCAGGGGTTGGCACACCTTTTGGTAAATTTACAGCTTAAGGTAATTTCTGATTAATTTTTTTTCCATGCAATATTTAGGAATGTAATGAACATGATGTTACTGCTCATTTTGGTAAATTTGTGTTTTAAGGTGTTTTATGAATTCGTGGAATGTATCATTTCAATGCAATGTTTATAAATGTGACTCAGATGATGGGACCACTCATTTTCTATACAAATGCCTACATTTCAGGCTGTGAGCAAAATAACACCAACAAAAAGCTTAGAATTGCGTGGCATAGGGTAAAGTATTTTTGTGTTAAATAAAAAAATGCAACATAACCTAACCTAACCTAGCTTAACCTCCCCTTGGAGAAAAACAAAAACAAAACATCAAGTTGTAAAAATTTCAAGCAATGTATTTTTTTTTACAATTAAAACATGTAACCCAACTTAACTTAATCTAACATAAGCTGCTTTTAAAGAAAAAAGATCTATTTCTTTCAAATTTTGGAACAATTTTTGCAAAAAAAAGTCCAACTTAAACACTTAAACTAATCTAACATCACCAAACATAGCCCATTTGTTTGCTCTATGGAGGCAAATGTGTAATAACTTGCCTAGTTACCACCTTAAAGCACAATAATTCTGGTTAGATTAGATGGGTTAGGTTTTTTCATTTGCAAAATTTCAAGAAAATAAATTGTTATATATTTTTCTAATCTTGTTTTTGTAGTTGTTCTCTCCAAGGTCAGGTTAGGCTAGGTTACGTTAGGTTATGTTGAATTTGTAATGTATTTCTTTTAATTGCTATGTTACTAACTCCAAGCCCATTTTTAATGTTATTTTGCTCACAACCTGCTCACAACCACAAGCATTTGCACAGAAACTGAGTAGTGCCATCAGCTTAGTGACATTCATAAACATTGCATTGGAAATTTATATAAAAAATATTAATAAAACACATAAAAGCACAAATTTAATGTCCTTTCTTCTGCAAATGCATGCCTTTCAATTGGGAGTAAAAAATAACACCAAAAAAATGGTGTGGAGTAAGGAAATATAGCATGCAAATAATGTTCAAGATGTATGATAACCTTACCTAACACAGTTCAACCTCCCATACAAGAAATTAATTGTTTTTAATTTAAATTTTCGAGTCATTTTCTCAAATATTTTCAACTTAAAAAACCTAACCTAAGCTAGCCTGAACCGTTTATTATTTTTTTGTAGAAAAATAATTAACAAAAAATATTTACCAACAAATGATTCTTTTTATAACTTACAACCAAGGGCGTCGCCACCGGGGGGCAGGGGGTCAGTCGCCCCCCCCTGCCGTGAAACTGGGGGAGGGGCGCCGCCCCCCTGAAATTTGAGGAGGCCCCTATCCGCAAATGCACAGCAAAAAAAAGGTGAGCAAGGAGGCCGACGGGACAGAATATCATGCTGTCAATGAGGCCTCAAGACTGACGAGGCCACCAGGAAATATAATCAGGTCTCTATAAGAGACGTAGAACAAAGATTGGGAGGAGGCCCCCAGAACGAAAAGGAGGCCCCAAGACGTAGAACAGAGATTGGGAGGAGGCCTCCAAGACGAAAAGGAGGCCCCCCGGGACGAAAAAGAGGCCCCCAGGACGAAAAGGAGGCCCAAAGACGTAGAACAGAGATTGGGAGGAGGCCCCCAGGACGAAAAGGAGACCACATGACGAAAAGGATGCACCCAAGGACGAAAAGGAGGCCCCAAGACGTAGAACAGAGATTTGGAGGAGGCCCCCCAGGACGAAAAGGAGGCCCCAGGACGAAAGAGAGGCACCAAGACGTAGAACAGAGATTGGGAGGAGGCCCCCAGGACGAAAAGGAGACCCCAGGACGAAAAGGATGCACCCAAGGACGAAAAGGAGGCCCCAAGACGTAGAACAGAGATTGGGAGGAGGCCCCCAGGACGAAAAGGAGGCCCAAAGACGTAGAACAGAGATTGGGAGGAGGCCCCCAGGACGAAAAGGAGACCACATGACGAAAAGGATGCACCCAAGGACGAAAAGGAGGCCCCAAGACGTAGAACAGAGATTGGGAGGAGGCCCCCAGGACAAAAAGGAGGCCCCCAGGACGAAAGGGAGGCACCAAGACGTAGAACAGAGATTGAGAGGAGGCCCCCAGGACGAAAAGGAGACCCCAGGACGAAAAGGATGCACCCAAGGACGAAAAGGAGGCCCAAAGGCGTAGAACAGAGATTGGGAGGAGGCCCCCAGGACGAAAAGGAGGCCCCCCGGGACGAAAAGGAGGCCCCAGGACGAAAAGGAAGGCACCAAGACGTAGAACAGAGATTGGGAGGAGGCCCCCAGGACGAAAAGGAAGCCCCCAGGACGAAAAGGAGGCCGCCAGGACGAAAAGGAGGCTCCCAGGACGAAAAGGAGGCCCCCAGGACGAAAGACGCAGTCCATGCGCCCCTACACTCCAGCAATCAACCAACCAACCCCAGGACGAAAAGGATGCACCAAAGGACGAAAAGGATGCCCCCAAGACGTAGAACAGAGATTTGGATGAGGTCCCCAGGACGAAAAGGAGGCCCCCAGGACGAAAAGGAGGCCCCTAAGACGTAGAACAGAGATTGTGAGGTGGCCCCCAGGACGAAAAGGAGGCCCCCAGGACGAAAAGGATGCCACCAGGACGAAAAGGAGGCCCCCAGGACGAAAAGGATGCCCCCAGGACGAGAACAGAGATTGTGAGGTGGCCCCCAGGACGAAAAGGAGGCCCCCAGGACGAAAAGGATGCCCCCAGGACGAAAAGGATGCCCCAGAACGCAAAGGAAGCCCCCAATACGTAGAACAGAGATTGGGAGGAGGCCCCTAGGACTAAAAGGAGACCCCAGGACGAAAAGGAGGCCCCTAGAACGAAAAGGATGCATCCAAGGACGAAAAGGAGGCCCCTAAGACGTAGAACAGAGATAGGAAGGTAGCCCCCAGGACGAAAAGGAGACCCCAGCACGAAAAGGAGGCCTTCAGGACGGAAAGGATGCCACCGAGACGGGCAAGAAGCCACCCAGGTTAGACGAAAAGGCTTCCGATGGGTGGCAGGATATTCTTAAGTTGGAAAACGAGGCCCCCAAGACGGAAGAGGATGCCCCTGCAATATAAAATTAAGACCTGATAGGGGAGACTTCTCCGGACGCAATAGGGGCCCCAAGACGGATAAGAAGGTCTCCGCAGGAATAAGAGAAGGCCACCGAGACCAGCCAGATGAGGCCCATATTTTGGAAGAGGAGGAACCTGGAAGAGAAAATCTAGGACTAGGACGCAAAAGCACCCTGCTAAGAGAATAATGAGGCTCCAGACACAGATAAGGAGGCCCCCATGACGTGAGAGGAGGCCCATAATTTGAAAAAGGAGTCACCTAGGAGAGGGTAGGAGTCCCCAGAAATCAAGAGAGTGTCAAAAGTGGCACGGAGGCAACCAGGATTGCAAAAGAGGCTCCAACACCGGAAAGGAGGCCCCAGAATATGAGAGGAGGCCCTAAGACAGAAAAGGAAGCCATTGGATATTAGATGAGGTTTCGGAGACGCAAAAGCATGCCCCAAACGGGTGAGGTTCCACCGAGATAGAAAAGGATGATCCAGAGACGTGGCAGGAGGCACCTAATTCGGAGGAGAACGACACAAGATTGGAAATGAGACCCCATGATGAACGAGGAGGCCCCTAAAATAGGAGAGAAAGGCCATTGGATACGAGAGATGGCTTCCAAGCGGAAAAGAAGGCTCAAAGACGAATAAGAAGGTCCCCGGGAAATAACAAGGCCACTAAGATAGGAAAGGTTGCCCGTAATTTGGCAGAGGAGGCGCCTGGGAGAGAAGAGGAGTCCACCAGAAGATGGGTAAAGATCGAATCCAGAGCGCAGAGCAGGAGAACGCAGAGCAGGAGGCCCCAAAGACGTGAGAGGAGGCCCCTAATTTTAAAAAGAAGGCCTCTAGAAGAGAAATGAGGAACCTGCCGGACTCGAGAAGGAGTAGGTCTCCAGGACCAAATGAGGACCCGAAGACTGGAAAGAGTTCCAGGAAATGAGAGGAGGCCCTTAAGATGGGAGTGATAGCAGGTATGGAAGGAGGTGAGGTTTCCAAAATTGAAGATCCCTCAAGACGGGTAAGGCTTTGCCAGGATAAAGGAGGAGGCACACGAGGCGTGGCAAGAGGCCCCTAATTTGGCAGAGAATGCCCATCGAAGATGAGAGGAAGCCCCATGCCATGTTAAAGGGGCCCCAGAATGAAAGAGGAGGCCCTCCAAGACGGGAGAGGAGGACCATTGAATATGGAGGAGGGTAGGACACACAAGGAGACATCGAAAACCGGTAAAAAGGCTCTAGGAAATGAGACGACGCGACAGGAGGCCTATAATTTGCAAGAAGAACCTCCTAAGAAGTAGTAAGAGTCGAGTCTGGGTATTTTAAAATCACGATATGAGCCCCAAAAGATCCGGCCGGGGCGGGCCCCCGCAAATTACGCTGAGCCTGGGGTACCAAAAATTCACGCCCGGACCACGAAAATCATGCCAGGGGCACAACAGGTCGTACCGTGCCCCAACAGTCTCATTGGGACCAAAACAAATGAAGCCGGAGCAACGAAGAACAATCCGGACATGGATAATCACTCTGGGGGGCCCAACAATGACGCCAAAAGCCTCCAAAACGCATTGGACCCCCAAAAAGTGTCGAGGCCGCTATAGCTCGCGCTAGGGATCCAAGAAAATGACGTCGGGGCCAAAAAGATCACATTGGACCCAAAAAGTCGCGTCGCAGCCCTTGAAAATCACACTGGAGGCCCAGAAGGTCGCGCCGGGGCCCCAAAAGTTGCAGCTGCCCCCAAAATCAATTTTAACCGGAATGTCACTCTGGGACAAAAAAAAACTCCTTCAGTGGCCGCAGTGCTATATCAAAGGGGCAAATGCCCCCTCCATCCTGAGAGGGATATGTTCCCAATAATCGTGTCGGGCCTCAAAAATCGCGCTGGTGCCACCAAAATTCGCGTCGGTCCACCAGAATTCGCGTATGGGTCTCCAAATAAATACGGCGAGCCCCGGAAAACTTGCTCCGAGGCCCGAAAAATTGCGACTGGAACCGCCAAAATCGCGTTGCGGCCACAGCTAAATACAACGCATCGCACAAACTCGAACCGGGCTCCCCAAATATCGCGCTTGGGACCCACAATTCCCATCGGTAGTCCCGTCGAGGCTCTAAAAAATTGCCGTCTAGGGCCACACGTAAGCATAGTGTGACCACAAACACAAACACAAATCAAGCTGGAGCCCTCCAAAATAAGGATGGATTCCAACAACTAAATGCCCAGGTAAAAAAATGGCTCTGGAGCACCGGACATATTATCAGATGCCTTCACAAATTGCGTACGGCACCGAAAAACAAACCGGATCTCGAACAATCGAGGTGGGATACAAAAACATGGCGCCAAGGGCTCGAGAAATCAGGCCGGGATTCGGACTTTAAAAAAATCAGAAAAGTTTCACAAAATCGTATTGAGCCCAGAAAACTGGGGTTGGGTCTCCGGAACCACGCGCCTGGGTGCGATAAGCCACTCTGGGACCTAGAAACATCGTACCGAAGCCCCAAAATTGTACATGGGCCCCACAAGTGTGCGTCAGAAGCCCAAAATGAACACATCGGGACCCTAAGAGCACAACGGGGGCCGAAAATACAACTGACCCTCCAAAGCGCACAGTCTCACAAAAACGACAGGGCCTTAACACATGCGTTGCAGCCATAGATATACATACCGGGAGGTCTAAAAAATACACCGGAAGCTCTCAAGGCACACAGGGGTCATGATACGCACAATAGCCTGAAAAGGTGGCTGGGGCCGCAAAAGGCAACATGATTCAAAAGCAAACAAAAAGACCGGCGCTAAATAAACACATCGGGATCTTCGAAAACGCCCTGACACGTCAGAAAAAATCATCGGTGCACAAAAATTCAACAAACCCTAAAACGAGCAGGGGGTTCTAAAATGCTTTAGGCCCCTAACAAAAATGGATTGGAGCCATAATACACAATCATAGACCAAGAAAGACGCAACGAGTCCAAAAAAGAACGCCGAGGCTTGGCCTCGGTTCGGTATCCAATCTGGGAGGATAGCAGCACAGATATGAAGTGCATCAAAGCTCAGCGGAAACCGCATTTCATAACTACCAGAAACTGTGGGAAGTAGGAAACTAATGATCGAATTTAATCAATCGACTTTTCGAAGCGAACGCCCATGCGAATCATTCCATCACGCCAAATATGGCGCAAGTCTATTATGTGGCAGCAATTAGGAAAACGCAGAAGGCCTAGCAGAAACCATAGCATCGCACGAAGTGTGGCGAATGCACCGAATACGAAAAATGGGTGTGCACGTGCACTGACGTTGCCGTCGTGGCGACCGGGTGCTATGAACTGGAATACCTGAAATTGTAAAATTGTGTATTTTAAAGTGGTGGGTAATACATTTTACTTTGAAGTTATGGGCCTAATACATCTTCTAAACCCTGCTCGTTTTAGGGCCTTGTTGTGTTTTTTTTTTGCACCGAGCATTTTTTACGTGTCGGGGCGTTTTCGAAGATCCCGATGTGTTTATCTAGCTCCCGGTCGTTTTGTACGTTTTGGAACCATGCTGCCTTTTGTGGCTCCAGCCTCTTTTCCAGGCCCTTGTGCGTTCTCATGGCCCCTGTGCGCCTTGCGAGCTTGCAGTGTATTTTTCTTAGAGCTCCCGGTATGTTTATTTAGGGCTGAAACGCATGTTTTAAGGCCCTATCGCTTTTTGGGAGACTGTGCGCTTTGGAGGGTGAGTTGTACTTTCTGGCACCGTTGTACTCTTAGGGTCCCGCTGTGTATATTTCGGGCTTCTGACGAACATTTGTGTGGCCCCAGTATGATTTTGGGGCTTCGGTGCGATTTTTTCTGGGTCCCAGCGCGACTTATCGCGCCCAGGCGCGTGGTTCCGGAGACCCAACGCCAGCTTTCTGGGCTCAACGCGATTTTTGTGGATCTTTTCTGGTTTTTTTAAAAGTCCGAATCCCGGCCTGATTTTTCGAACCTCTGACGCCATGTTTTTGTATCCCACCTCGATTTTTCGAGATCCGGTATGCTTTTCGGTGTCATACGCAATTTTTGAAGGCATCTGATAAAAAATGTTCGGTGCAACAGAGCCATTTTCCTGACCCGGACATTTATTTGTTTGAATCTCTCCTTTTTTGCAGGGCTCCAGCTTGATTTTTTGGGATACCGATCCGGGTTTGTGGTACAGGTGTAATTTCAGCAGTGTGAGGTAACTTATCAAGGGATACCAACATAAAACCTTAGAACTGAGTGGTGGAGTTAGGGTTGAAATCCGACCAATTAGAAACCATAGTGGTAGATTAGGCCCCTCCACAGGACAATTTAGTTGATGACTAATTATATTATTTCGAAATGTACCCTTTGACAAAATAGCGGTCGAAATCCAAGTTTGACTTTTTAATGGGCGTACGTGCCTCCCCCCCCTGGCAAATCCGTTTGCCCCCTCCTGCTTGACGCAAATATAGGTACTCCACTGGTCCCTCAGTAATTTTCCGAAACATACGCCCATTGGGAAAAGCCAACATTGAGGGGACAAATTACCCCTCATAAGCATACAATACAACATCCATGCCCCATATGAAATGGGATGAATGATGTTTTATATGCATTTTCTTCCAACAAACTTCTTTTCTGTTATTACATCCTGCATGATTAGAGCTTCCCAGCATCCATACCTTCTCAACGTCATTTACAAAACGGTACAGCACAGCGAAAACGATGGGCGTGACGGCGTGAAATTTGAAGGCTTGGATTATGTACGTACTGACATTGTTGCATTGTTGCATTGTCATTTATGCATTGGTGTTCAATGCTTGTTCTTGCCGTGAATTTATTCGCTGAGGATATATTTTAGCTCGTGTGACAGTTGCCTTGCAGCCAGCACCAAATGTTATGAAAATAAACAAATTCCTAAGAGGACGCTAAAAAAAACAATGCAATCCACTTCTCGTTGTCACCTTTACGAAATTGTCGTCCTTGGACTGAGAAATGGTCGTTCAAGCTTTGCTTATGACATCAAGCTGGTGGGGATAAATAACAGTAGTGATGAATCTAGCTATATTCATTTAGACTTGGAGGACTTAAAAGTGGGTTGATCAATGGCAGATATCTGTAAGATATGCTTAGCACCAGCCCCGCCAGCTCGCTGCAATCTAGAGGCCAGCGGGAAGATTCGAGAAAGCATTGAGACGATGGTTTGTTTTGGCACTTATGTATTTATCCAAATATTACTTATTTATACCCTGGTATGGCCCAGTTTTCAGCGAAAATGATTAGTGCTATTGCGTTTTGAGTAAATGATGCACCATGCCAAGAACAAACAAAAACCAATATGAAATCGTGTTCCCCATCCTCGAACCATAGTATAAGAGCCTAAAAACAATATGAGACCCTAACACAATGGAGGCCCCCTTTCGTGGAACAGGAGGCCCCCTTTCGACCTTGCCCCCCTGGAAGAATTTCGTGGCGACGCCACTGCTTACAACAAAAGCCTAGCCTAACCTGACAAACCTAGCCCCTTTGTATGCTTCATGGAGGTAAAATGTGTGTAAAACTTGTCTTGTGGTTACCTTAAACTGTGATAATACCTGGCTTTTGGGGTAATTCTTTAGCTCATGGTACTCTCTGACTTCTTTGAATTTCTTTTTTTTAATGCAGTGTTTGTTAATGTGCTGAACATGATGTAACCGCTCATTTCCTCTACAGATGCACCCTTTTCAATTGTGAGGAAAAATAACATGGAAAAGGGGGCTTGGATTTGAGTAATATAGGGTGAAAAATAATGTTCAGATAAAAAAAAGCATGTAACATAACCGAACCTAACCTAGCCTAGACTTCCATGCAATAAATTATTATTTGTATGCCCAATTTCCCCCAAAAAAAAAAAAAAAAAAAAAAATTTGTTCTCAAACATTTTCAACTTAAAAAGTCTACCATAACCTAATCTAGCTTGAGCAGTTTTTGAAGACTTTTTTTATTTACTAACTTACAACAAAAGCCTAGCCTAACGCAACTAGGCAAAACCTAGCTCCTTTGAATGATTCGTGGAGGTAAAATGGGTGTAAAACCTGTCTTGTGGTTACCTTAGACTGCAATAATATCTCTTTTTGTGCTACCTGGTGCACGTGATGAACCTCCATCTGCATGCTGCATGAGAGCATTGCACTTATTGCTTCACAAAGAACAATCACATGTTGAAAGTACTATATTTTCAGGAATGGAATCCTGTGCTGATAACATTTTCTGAGTTATAAATTTGCAGATCAGATCTACATCATTTGTGTTAATAAATATGAGAAATTCATAGAAATGCATACACCCGTTTGTGGACAAGAAGTTATTCTGATGATTTCTGATGTATTGGAAAATGACAAATTTTCATGATGGAAGCAGGCAAAGTTAAAGTACTTATATCTCAATAAGTGGTCAGTTCACTAACAAGACAGCAAATTCACCCAAATAGCACTCAAAATGCCAGGCGCCCCACTCTTTTTGCAAGTTTAAAATCGATGACAGTGCTTTCTGGAATCATGTTTAAAGCACATGAAGGAAATGTATTGCTGGCACTTGTTAGGAACTGATGTGTGTAACGTTAATTAACATTTATAATGTCCTGATGTTTGTACACAAAATATAGCTCACTATTCTAAATAGCATGGGAAGTATGATGCCATATATCATGGCTAATTTATGGTCAAACTGTTATGCAGCAGATTCCCTGCATTATTACTTAGTTATTTGGGCTTTAGGGCACAGACCATGTTGATCACATAGCTCCCTGCATTGTTGTTAACTGATATATCAGTATGTTTGCAAATTCACTTATGAGTGAATCCATACCATTCTCACTGGGGTATAAAAGCTACATTATAACATTGCTTCTACAATCCATATAACAGAAACCCATCTCGATTGTCCTACTTACTCAGGACACCATAGAAGTCAATGAAGCCAATGAAAACCATAGAAGTTAATGAAAATGTTACTTTATCCCTAATATTTTCATTGTATTGTTAATGGAAACAAGTCTCTTGAACCATATGTTATGTCCTTCACAGTGTTGCTCCATCCACCTCCAGCTCCAACCCTGACCAAACTTCAGGAACTCATCCATCTCCAAAGCAGTCTGTTGAAGAAGGTATGTATTGCAGCATAACTACTGTGACCGGAATTCCATGGTATCCATGTTGCCTTACAATCCATCCTTGCTGATCCATGTAGCAGATGTTTGACTTTCCTCAAACTGTCTGGATAACTGGGGAGTTGAAATCACATGTGAGTGATGAAACAGATGAACTATTCCTGGATTCTTATGTTGCATGATTGCATGGCACAGTGACATACCGAATGGGGAGGGGGAATTGTGGGCAGTTTCCTCACCCCCCCCCCCCCCCTCCTGATAGGTTGTGGGGCCCCCAAGAATCCGCCGAGCTTAGGAAAAAATGCGCTATGCTCCCTAAAAATTTCACTCGGTCCACCAAAAATCGCACCGGGGCTCAGAAAAATCACTTTGGGGGCCCCAAACGTAGCGCAGGGGCCACGATAATGACGCTGGGGCCTCAAAAGTTTGCACCTCGGCCCCTGAAAATCACGTTGGGGCCGCAAACAAGTCGTGCCGGGATTCAAGAAAATCACGACGGGGGCCACAAACGGTCGGACCGGGGCCTCCTGAAAATCACGCCGAGACTGGGGTACTAAGAATTATCACCCGGGCCCCTGAAAATCACGCCAGAGGCCTGACAGGTCCCACCGGGGCTCTAAAAGTCTCGTTGAGATCACCCAACAAATGAAGCCGGGTAAATGAAAAACAGTCCGGACACGGAAAATCAATCTGGGATCTCAACAATAGCTCCAAAAGCCCACACAACTTGTTGGGCCCCCACAAACGTGTCGTAGCCACCGCAAGGGATCCAAACAAGTGACGACGGGGCCCCAAAAAATCGCACTTAGACAACAAAAATTAACGCCGCTTCTCTTGAAAATCTCACTGGGGCCAAAACGTCGTGCCGGAGCCCCACAAGTTGCAGCTGGCTTCCCAAGTACCAATATATACCCGGAATGTCACCTTGCGGACGGAAAAATTGCGTCAAAGATCCACAAAATAAGAAGTCGTCGGACACCGGAAAAGAAACCTGTTTGGGCACCGGAAAAAAACGCACCGAGGCCAGAAAAATCGTACCGGGTTCCAAAAATAGCCTGCAGGGGGCTTATAAAAATCGACTTCACCACAAAAACCACAAGAAGACTCCATCGAATCGACCAGAGCACCGGAAAATTAAGAATGGGTCCCGAAAGAAAATTATCCGAAGGGCCTTTCTACTCTCGATCGTGCAATCTGCGGAAAAAAACACGTTGAGCAGACGCAGTGGCGTACTAAAGGGAAAAATTCCTCTCCCTAACGTTAGGCACCAAGGAAATACTTTCACCCATCGTCATCACCGTTCAGGTCTGCTGTGCTCTGATGCTTCATCAATGCCGGTGTGTTTTAGCCTGCATCTGATCGCTGAAGTATTTTTATTTAAGCCGGTGTGTGTTTGTTGGTGTGTGGAGTGAGGAGGAGGGTAACAGTGACGGTGGCGGTGACGGTGACGATAGATCCGAGCCCACTATATGGCACTGCAGTCGCATGCTATTACTCAGAGTTGTTATGTTGGTGAGTTCGAGTCTCACCTGTCGCTACTCTTCGCCCGCAACCAATCGGCGTGAGAGATTGGCGACGCTATATGACACAACGGTCGACGTGTCGTAGAACCAATAACCAACCAAGAGTTGTTATGTTGACATGTACTGAACACTGCTCTTTTAATTATGTGACTTCACCAGTTATTGGACGATTTTCCCCGTTGGTGAGGATGCTTAATAAACATAAACATACACATCGTCGAATAAAAAATCAGAATTTCTGAGATCTGAAAATATAGCGGGCTAAATCCGATGAGTTTTTTCTTTTTGGGGGGGGTCTAGTGCGTTGGCACTTCGGCCCCTCCAATGTTTTTCAGAAATCGACACCCCTGCCTCTACTTGTCTAACCTGAATTGATGATCCCTGTGTGATACTCTACACTGAAGAGCGCCATTCAAATTGGCCTGATCTAGTCCTTTAACAATTTTGTGCATTTCAATCACGTCCCCCGTAAAGGTCCTTGGTTTTAGCTTGGATCACATCCGATCGTCAGGGGCAAATAGATCGTAGAAAACGATGCTATTATTATCGTTTGCGCCCATGTATACAACTGCGAGTAAGCCAGAAGCAATGTTTATCGGCCTCCCGACGGCCGACAAGATGAGGACGTTGTCGAGCGATTTTGCACGCCGAGACAGTTCGCTTATCTCTGCTTGTGGCCCCGCTTGCTGCGACGAACATTTCTACATATGCACCACTGGTAGACAGGGGTACGATATTTTGATAGGCATACTTTTTACAAAGATGTGACAAAGATGTTACAAAGATGACTACTGTGACTAATTTTTTGAACTCTTGGAATTTCTTTTTCCAGCGCTATGTTCATGAATATGGTCAACATGATGTGGCTACTTGCTTTCTCTGCAAATGCATGCTTTTCAGTTGGCTGGCAAAATAACACCAAAAGTGGGCTTGGAAATGGGTAATATAGTACAAAAATAGTTGGGAAAATATAAGTGTAGCATAGCCTAACCTAACCTCCCATGGAAAAAAAAACACCAAATTCGAGCCCTTTTTGCTAAAAAAAAATACTCGAAAAACCAAACCTAATCCCTAGTGAAAAAAATCCCATGGGATTGACCCATCAAATTGCATGGGATTGTCCTTGTCAGGATATGAAACATTCCCCATGAGATAATCGTGTGGGAATCCCATGCGGTTCCCTATGGGAATCCACAATGAGATTCCTACACAGTCTCCGAAGGATTTTATACTATTCCCAGTGTGAATTATCCATGGATTCCCAATGAGAAATCCCACTGGGAAAGCCCAGACCCTGGTGGGATTTATGAATCAGCATAAACCCCACTGGTCTTCCCAGAGCACGTATTTATCAGGCGTTTTTGCAAGGTCAGCCAACATGTTGCATCTCAGCCACTCCCGGCGCTCCCACTGCGGGGTCGACGATTTGGCGAAAAGCGGTGCTGGCGCATGTCTGAGTCATGGAGTTTACTCCTTACTTTTCAGTTGGGAAGCAAAATAATAGCAAAAAGTAGGGCTTCCAGTGGGATAATATATAATGAAGAATAAAGCTAAGCTTCGGAAAAAAACGAAGTTAACCTAGTCTAAGCTCTTGCTTAAAAGACATGAAAATTAATGAGAGCACAGTGAGCACAGTGAGATGAGAGCACAGTGCGCAAAGGTAATGCGCAGGCTAAAACAGATTGGGAGCATACCTTATAGGGTGCTATGATAAGGTTTGAAATTATTAGGGTGGGGGACAGCCAACATTGGGGGGGGGGGGCAAGTGCCCTCCCAAAAACATACCATGCTACACCCCTGTAGGTAGGAGTATTATTGCAGCTTAAATTGACCAAGAGATGAGTTTACACACAGTTTACCTGCATGAAGCATAAAAAGGATTAGGCTTTGTTAGGTTAGATTAGGCTCTTTACTAAGCTAGAAAACAAATATCGAACAATGTTGTTTTTTCTGATATTCTGAATACAAAAATTAGAACTTGTGTTTTCTTCAAAAGCAGTTTGTGGTAGTTTAGGTTAGTTTTTTGTCAGGCTTTTTTAGTTTTTTTCCTCAAAAACAGCTCAGGGTAGGTTAGGTTCAGTTAGTTTAGTTAAGGTGTTTTTAAGTTTAGAAAATTTGAGAACAAAAATGTTCAGACATTTTCCATTAAAAACGTTTTCTTGCATGGAAGGTTGGGCTAGGCTAGACTATGTTGCTTTTTCCTGATTTTAAACATTACTTTTCATGCTATATTACCCAACTCCAAGTCCCGTTGTGGGTATTATTTTGCCTCCCAACTGAAAAGTATGCATTTGCAGAGGAAATGAGTTGTCACATCACAATCTTGTTAAGCACATTCATGAACATTGCATTAGAAAAAGAAATTCCAAGAAATTGAAAATTTCCTTGAGCTGCAAATTTACCTAAGTACCTATCTACCTATCACAATCGTGATCAGCTCTCCAAATCACCAGTTCCAGCTTGCAATAGCAATTTACGGCAACACCGCCAAATGTGCGTTCCGGAACGAGGAAGCATTTGCAGCGGTGACCGGTGTAGACAGAGCTGATCCATCGGGTTAGCGTCATCCTGCAGACGATATCGTCGGGGTACGCCATGGACGTCCTGGCATTCCAGGCGTACTGTGCTGTGACAGCTGGCCTGTACGTGAAGTTATGCTTGTGGTACCCCATGCCGGCGGCGGTCCACAAGGTGCTGATCCACGGAGCCGCTGTTGTAAACTCGCTGCTGCTCCCGGTTGTACTACTTAGTGAGGAGTCCCAGGAATCGAGGAACAAGGACGTCCGTGCCTACCGCCTGAACCGCACAAGGAAAGACTCCCGGTTGCACACCATGGCCGACCAGTTCGAGTTCCTCCTTGTCACAAGTGACCCACTTATCAGCTCGTCCTCAGTCACCGAGCGCTGTAGGAGAAGAGCCCGGAACAGAGTAAGCCTGGCAGAAGAGGCGCTCGCCCTTCTCAAGAGACGTCACAGTCGTGCGCAAACCGGATGTTACAGCCGTGACGTTCCACTCGTATTCACCTTGAGCATTGTGGACTCGAACTCTAGTGACGAGGTTTAAGTTACACACACAAGCACACACACACACACACACACGCACGCACGCACGCACGCACACACGCACGCACGCACGCACGCACACGCACACGCACACGCACATGCACATGCACACACACACGCACACATGCACGTGCGCACGCAAGCACGCACACGCACACGCACACGCACACGCACACGCACACGCACACGCACACGCACACGCACACACACACACACACACACACACACACACACACACACACACACACACACACACACACACACACACACACACACCAGATAATATAATATAAGTTAAATATGGCATCGGCGCGCTGGCTGGGATCAGTTGATAAGTAACGTGACTAAGTAGACATGCAGGCCATGTGTGATTTGCATGTTCACATATACATCTGTATGCACACATGCATGTTAATGTTGGCCTGATGTGCAACCTGAGTGGTGTTGCATAAAATCATAAAGTCATAAAGTATTAAGGCTTAATAAGAGCCACAGGGGCCCATCTGGGTTAAGCCTATCTAGAAAAGGTACTAGAATGTACATACTCCCACCCCAATCAATCCCTTATCCCAAGTTCCTAGGAAGCTATATATCCCAGCCCATCTAACACCACTCACTTGCTACCGCCTAACACCCTCAATAATCACAAGCTCCTCCCATCACACCCATCGTGCCACCATAGACAACCTCATCAGCATCACATCCCGAAGGAAGGTGCCGAATCCACTGCTAGGCACATCCCACAGAAATTCATAAAGCGTTCAGACTTAATAAGAGACTCACGTGCTATTGCATAATACACTCAACAATTACAAACTCCTCCCATCATACACATTGTGCTACCATAGACAATCTCATCAGTATCACATCCCGAAGGAAGGTGCTGAATCCACTGCTAGGTACACCCTATATAAAGTTATAAAGCATTTAGACTTAATAAGAGACTCACTTGCTATTTCATGACACAGTCAACAATTACAAACTCCTCCCAACTCCCACTCCTCCCTGTCGATCAACCTTCCCTGGAATACAGAAAAACAATCCCCCTATTCTTATAATGATTGTCTATGCCGTTTTTAAAGATGTTCAGTGTGTTGCTACTGACAATGGTTCCTGGCAGCTGGTTCCAGTGTTCTATTACCCTGTTTGGTGAAGAAAGACTGTCTTAACCTTGTCCTGCTGTGATTAACTTTAATTTTGAATTGATGACCTCTAATTGCATCATTTCTGTTAAATTCAAACATTTCCCTGAGATATCCCTGTTCCTGACCATGAACAAATTTAAAAACCTCGATGAGATCTCCTCTCAGCCTTCTATATCTAAGTGAAAACATGTTCAATTTCTTCAGTCTTTCCTCATATTCCAGGTTGCCTATACCATTAACCATTTTTGTTGCCCTCTTTTGTACTCTCTCTAAAAGCCAACAATCTTTCTCATAACTAGGGGACCAAGCTTGGACACAGTATTCCAAATGTGGCCTGACATATGCACAGTAAAGCTTCCTGATGACCTCCTCACTTTTGTATGACACATTCCTCTGTATTGCCCCAAGCATTCTTAGTGCCTTCTTCCTGGCTTCTTTGGTCTGTTCTGATGCCCCCAATTTTGTGTTCAAAATAACACCTAAGTCCTTCTCCTGCTGAGTCACAGATAGTACTTGGCCACCCATCAAGTATGGAGCCTTCATATGCTGCCTACCTACATGCATGACTTTGCACTTATCAAAATTAAACTTCATTTGCCATTTTTCGGACCACTTCACTAGCTCGTCTAAGTCTTTCTGCAGCAAAACATGCTCATTTTGCCCTGTTATTGCCCTAAAGATCTTCAAATCATCCGCAAATTTCAAAACCTTACTGCTTAGGCCACATTCAATGCTATTCACATATATAATGAACAATAGTGGCCCCAGTACCGACCCCTGGGGGACTCCACTAAGAACATTTTGCCATGATGACTTTGTACCATTTAGCATCACTCTCTGCTGTCTATCTGAAAGCCACAACTCTATCCATTTTAGGATGCTACCTGCAATACCATGGACCTGAAGCTGCATCATTAACCGTTTATGGGGTACCTTGTCAAAGGCCTTACTAAAGTCAAGATATGCTACATCAACCTGATTTCCCTGATCAAATTGTTCTGTAGCAAAATTCAAAAAGTCCAAGAGATTTGTGAGGCACGATCGCCCTTTTCTAAACCCATGTTGAGTATCTTGAATCAATTTGTTTCCTTCCAGAAAACTAACTATTCTATCCTTGATAATTGATTCGAGTACCTTGCAGACTAGGGATGTGAGGCTTACTGGCCTATAGTTTTCAACTTTCCCTCTTTCTCCTTTCTTGAAAATAGGAACTACATTTGCCCTTTTCCAATCTGTTGGAATTTCATTTTGCGAAACTGATCTACAAAATATTATACTAAGTGGAATTGCCACTTCCTTTTCAGCTTCCCGCAATACCCTAGCATAAATTCCATCGGGTCCTGCTGCCTTGTTTGTCTTTATTTTTCTGATATAATTGAAAACAATATCACTATCAATGAAATCAACATCGTGTATCTGATCACCTGTCACTGAACTGTGGTTCACGGTTGGCAGATTAGTCACATCCTCCACTGTAAACACTGATTTAAACTGCTTGCTCAGCTCCTCAACCATCTCACTATCCTCACTCAATATAGTCCCATTTACATCCAGTGGACCAATTGTGCTTGAAACTTTACTTAGCTTGTAGAAACTAAAGAACTTTTTACTGTCCCCATTACAGTTCCTAGCCAAATCCAATTCTTTTGCTCGCTTTGCTGCTCTGATTTTCTGCTTCACAGCGTCTCTAGATTTTTGATACGACCTTAGATTTACAATATTTGAAGCCTCCTTAAATACTCTAAATGCACCTTTCTTAGCCTTAATTGCTTTCATCACATCTGGTGTAAGCCATGCTGGCTTTCCTACGCTTCTTTTGCGCCTTTGCTTTTGGGGTACATGTCTAATCTGAATTTCCCTCAAGTAGGATTTGAACGTTTTTTATTTGCTATCTTAGAAAAAAAAAATGCACCTTACTTGTCATAAAAAGAGATGGCTTAGTGCTTCATTCACCTTTTTAGGAATGCATGGCCACAAATCCTCTTCTTAATAGCATCTTTTGCACTGCAGTTGGTCCAATTTTTATCCCAAGTGCACTCAGCGTGCCTTTTCCATTAGGGATCATGGGTCTCTGTGAACCAGCTGATGCACACAGTGCACCTCAAGTTACTAAGATTTACAGTCTAGGATGTGACCATGCAGAAATAATGCTGCAATGCATATGCACTCTGTTAAAAAATGGCATTAATTATGCATGGTAATTTGCAAGCAAATTGAGTTGACAAAAGCATCATAGATGGAAATGAGGATATTTCCATCAAAAGGTTAGGATAGGCTAGGTTAGGTTATGCTGCATTTTCAAACATTATTTGTATGCTATGCTACCTAAATGAAAGCCCATTTTTGGTGTTATTTTGCTCACAACCTAAAAGTGAGCATTTGCACAGAAAATGAGTGATCCCATCATCTTAGTCACCTTTATAAACATTGTATTGGAATTATAAATTCCAAGGATTCATAAAACACATTAAAGCATAAATTTACCAGTAAGCCTAGGTTCATATTTGGCAAATCCAGCCATGGTTTCAATTTCAATTCGTGAAATTTGTAGGGTTATGAACGATAACAGGTTGAGGGCTGTTCTATCCTATGAATTGAGGAAATTCTGCACCAAACTTAAGAGAATGTTCAATAACCTAGGAATCCAAAGAACCAACCAAAGAATATTCATCAGACTCATATTCCAATTTCCCATGCCAACAATCAGAAACACCGTATGCCCAACCACAACAACACTCGGATGTCTTTGCTGCGCCACAGATGAATCTTAGCCAGGTTTTTGAAGCGTATTTGGAATGTTAACATGACGTCATCGTAGATACCAAAATACTGGTAGATTCTACTATAAATCTCGCATATTCCTGCCTTCGTCACTAGGGCTGGAACTAGAAAACCTACTAGATTCCGTTGTACCCTTTAGTATTAGTACCCAGATTCAACACTTTACGCAGTTGATTCAACACTTTTTCACGTCGAAAATGCTTAATTTCCGCCTCTTTGCCACATAGGTGACACACCGCTACTATTAGACGAAAACGCCGAAAAAAACTAAACACACAGCACGGCTAACAGCTGGCTTCTGCTCGGTCTCGTCTTGCCTCACGACTTCCAACAAATAGCATGATAATTCATCATTAAATAGGAAAATCTAACCTAACCTAACCTAACCTAACATAACATAATACAATCTACTCTTATCTAAACTAATATAAACTCATATATTTTAATTTAAAAATACAAGCGTAATGTTTATCGTGACGGACCGCGAAGTGATATTTAAGAGAATCGGCTTCTCCTCGGTCTCGTCGTCTTTCCTCACGACTTCCAACAAGCAGTATGCTAATTAATAATTAAATAGGAAAACCTAACCTAACCTAACCTAACATAACCTAACGTAATACAATCTACTCTTATCTAAACTAATATAAACTCATATATTATAATTTAAAAACACAAGCGCAATATTCATCGTGACGTCATCCGCACATCACGGCCGCAAGCGGCTTGCGGCCGTGATGCACGGACGACGTCACGACGAATATCACGCTTGTGTAAAAAACTAAGCAGAGCACGGCTGCCGTGCTTTGCTTAGTTTTTCGGCGTTATCGTATTAGTCATAAAGTATTAAGGCTTAATAAGAGCCACAGGGGCCCATCTGGGTTAAGCCTATCTAGAAAAGAAAAGGTACTAGAATGTACATACTCCCACCCCAATCAATCCCTTATCCCAAGTTCCTAGGAAGCTATATATCCCAGCCCATCTAACACCACTCACTTGCTACCGCCTAACACCCTCAATAATCACAAGCTCCTCCCATCACACCCATCGTGCCACCATAGACAACCTCATCAGCATCACATCCCGAAGGAAGGTGCCGAATCCACTGCTAGGCACATCCCACAGAAATTCATAAAGCGTTCAGACTTAATAAGAGACTCACTTGCTATTGCATAATACACTCAACAATTACAAACTCCTCCCATCATACCCATTGTGCTACCATAGACAATCTCATCAGTATCACATCCCGAAGGAAGGTGCTGAATCCACTGCTAGGTACACCCTATATAAAGTTATAAAGCATTTAGACTTAATAAGAGACTCACTTGCTATTTCATAACACAGTGTGTTGCTACTGACAATGGTTCCTGGCAGCTGGTTCCAGTGTTCTACTACCCTGTTGGTGAAGAAAGACTGTCTTAACCTTGTCCTGCTGTGATTAACTTTAATTTTGAATTGATGACCTCTAATTGCATCATTTCTGTTAAATTCAAACATTTCCCTGAGATATCCCTGTTCCTGACCATGAACAAATTTAAAAACCTCGATGAGATCTCCTCTCAGCCTTCTATATCTAAATGAAAACATGTTCAATTTCTTCAGTCTTTCCTCATATTCCAGGTTGCCTATACCATTAACCATTTTTGTTGCCCTCTTTTGTACTCTCTCTAAAAGCCAACAATCTTTCTCATAACTAGGGGACCAAGCTTGGACACAGTATTCCAAATGTGGCCTGACATATGCACAGTAAAGCTTCCTGATGACCTCCTCACTTTTGTATGACACATTCCTCTGTATTGCCCCAAGCATTCTTAGTGCCTTCTTCCTGGCTTCTTTGGTCTGTTCTGATGCCCCCAATTTTGTGTTCAAAATAACACCTAAGTCCTTCTCCTGCTGAGTCACAGATAGTACTTGGCCACCCATCAAGTATGGAGCCTTCATATGCTGCCTACCTACATGCATGACTTTGCACTTATCAAAATTAAACTTCATTTGCCATTTTTCGGACCACTTCACCAGCTCGTCTAAGTCTTTCTGCAGCAAAACATGCTCATTTTGCCCTGTTATTGCCCTAAAGATCTTCAAATCATCCGCAAATTTCAAAACCTTACTGCTTAGGCCACATTCAATGCTATTCACATATATAATGAACAATAGTGGCCCCAGTACCGACCCCTGGGGGACTCCACTAAGAACATTTTGCCATGATGACTTTGTACCATTTAGCATCACTCTCTGCTGTCTATCTGAAAGCCACAACTCTATCCATTTTAGGATGCTACCTGCAATACCATGGACCTGAAGCTGCATCATTAACCGTTTATGGGGTACCTTGTCAAAGGCCTTACTAAAGTCAAGATATGCTACATCAACCTGATTTCCCTGATCAAATTGTTCTGTAGCAAAATTCAAAAAGTCCAAGAGATTTGTGAGGCACGATCGCCCTTTTCTAAACCCATGTTGAGTATCTTGAATCAATTTGCTTCCTTCCAGAAAACTAACTATTCTATTCTTGATAATTGATTCGAGTACCTTGCAGACTAGGGATGTGAGGCTTACTGGCCTATAGTTTTCAACTTTCCCTCTTTCTCCTTTCTTGAAAATAGGAACTACATTTGCCCTTTTCCAATCTGTTGGAATTTCATTTTGCGAAACTGATCTACAAAATATTATGCTAAGTGGAATTGCCACTTCCTTTTCAGCTTCCCGCAATACCCTAGCATAAATTCCATCGGGTCCTGCTGCCTGTTTGTCTTTATTTTTCTGATATAATTGAAAACAATATCACTATCAATGAAATCAACATCGTGTATCTGATCACCTGTCACTGAACTGTGGTTCACGGTTGGCAGATTAGTCACATCCTCCACTGTAAACACTGATTTAAACTGCTTGCTCAGCTCCTCAACCATCTCACTATCCTCACTCAATATAGTCCCATTTACATCCAGTGGACCAATTGTGCTTGAAACTTTACGTAGCTTGTAGAAACTAAAGAACTTTTTACTGTCCCCATTACAGTTCCTAGCCAAATCCAATTCTTTTGCTCGCTTTGCTGCTCTGATTTTCTGCTTCACAGCGTCTCTAGATTTTTGATACGACCTTAGATTTACGATATTTGAAGCCTCCTTAAATGCTCTAAATGCACCTTTCTTAGCCTTAATTGCTTTCATCACATCTGGTGTAAGCCATGCTGGCTTTCCTACCCTTCTTTTGCGCCTTTGCTTTTGGGGGACATGTCTAATCTGAATTTCCCTCAAGTAGGATTTGAACTTTTCCCACATTTCACAGGCATTTAAATCAAAGAATTCTTCTTCCCATTTTATGGCACTTAAAGCCTCTCTCATGCAGGCAAAGTCTGCCCTGTTAAAATTTGGAATCTTTGCCAAATTATCCTTGATTGTCCCTGATACCTGTGCCTTGAATCTCACTATGTTATGGTCACTTCTTCCCAGAGTTTCTCCTACAGTCAAGTCTTGAACTAAATCACTTAAATCTGAGAAGACAAGGTCCAAGAATGAGCCCTGCCTGGTTGGTTCCATTACAAACTGGTGTAAGAACAAGTCCTCTTCAAGGCATTTCCTAAACAGTTTACATGATGGGGAGCCAACACCATCATTTTCATATCCTTTTAGATTAAATTCACCAAGAATAAGGCATTTCCTCTGAAAGTTTCTACTGATTTCCTCACAAATCACCTTATCAAGCTCCAGTTGCTGAGAATGTGGCGAGGTTCCTGATCGATACAAAGCTCCTATCCTCAGTTTATTGTTGTTGCCTTTTCCCACAGCAACATCAAGCCAAATGGACTCCACAGACACATTTTTCACCCCATCTACTACTTTTTGAGAACTGTATAAGCTATTCACATAGAGCATTACACCACCCCCTTTCACTGCTGGACCCCTATTGCATGAAAACATATTGTATCCCTGGATCTCATAGTCCTGCAAGTTATCCCCAAAATATCCCTCACTGACCCATGCCTCAGTAATGTGTTGCACGATGTATGCGCAGTATACATGCGACCTTGCATGAATTGGCTGCTAAATTTGGGTATAATATTGATGTTAAGATAATTTATTTCTACTATGGCACGGTTTGCCCCACTGTATTAGCCAAGCCTTTAAAAATACAGCAATATCCTATTCATAGCCGTGATCAGCAGCTGCCGGAACCGATATCCGGCAGTATATCAATACACCCCCCCCCCCCCCACCCACCCACTCCTACCCCACCCACTCCCCTTCTCCCGTACTACCAACACTCGGTGCGCCAAAATGGATCTCAGAAACAAACTCAGCACAGAAAAGAACCCCAGAAAACACCATATTATCCCGTTCGATAGGCGCATCGAATTAAAAGCGATTTTGAATGCGTTCTGGCCCACTGTTCAGTGGGTTGGTACACGCATTGAAAAAAAAACGCCAGACAGGCTTTCTCGGGTCGGTTGTCCGAAGATATTCAGACCGGTGTAACGACCCAGTCTGCCACTACCCAAGGGAGCCATGACCCTCTCAGCCAGGGTTATTGTTTTATATACATTTGAGGGGCTAAGTGCCCCTCAATGTTGGCTTTTCACCCCAATACTTTCCACTTTTAACATGGGACCTTATGGAGTGTGCCCCCCCCATACCACCCAATTCATTTGGGCACGCCCATTGCCTTGATGCATTGTGCCCCCCCCACCGATAATTTACATAAATAAACTCCCGTGCTCTCAGCAACGCCCGTGAGGGAGCTGGCCGCGTAGGCAGTGTCAGGCATAACCAATAGCCGTCATTTCACGGACATGCCTGGCCTTGTTTTGCCCCTTTCCTTCGTTGTCGTGTGAAACGGGCAAATATATTTCGGCCCTCTAGTGAATACAGAGGTCAATGGTGAAGGGAAAAGCAGCGAATTGTGCTCTATGGGGAGGCGTTTCCTGGGGAAGGTTCCGGGAGGCTCGAGCTACTACACCATGTGCACCCCTAAAACCTGTCGAGCACCCTTGAAGCTGAATATAAAATCCTATGGAAAAGCAACCCTGAAAGTGTTCAAGGTCTATCAGTAGCGGATTTAGAGGGGATCATGAAGTCATGTTCTCCCCGTTGGGCACCGAAGGGGCACACGCGGCCCGTTGAACACGCTTTGTTTCAACGTAGGCTCTGACGAAGCACACAGTAATCTTGGCGCTCTAGAGGGGATCGGTGAGGGTCCCGAGCCAACATAAAGGGCCCCTATGCTGACAGAGGGGTCCCGTCCAAAACCGAAGACCTAACCCGATGGAGGGTGCCCAAGCTTTTGAAGAGGGGCCTCCGTCTTGCCTGAAAAGGCGTTGAACCGCTAAAGAAATCTCGAGCCGACCGAGAGAGGCCTCTAGCCTCTGGAGAGGATCCCGGGCCGTCGGAAAGGACCCCGAGCGCATGTGACGGGCCGCCGGGCCAACACAAGGGACAAGCCGTACAAGTGGCCCCTGACCTGATGGAAGGGGTCCAAACTCTTGAAAGAGCGCCTCCGGCCTAACAGAAAATGAACGCTAACCGGCAGGGATGTGATGTATGCTTTTGGGGAGGCCATCCATGTTGGCCTTGCCCTCCCAATAATTTCAGCTTTTACCATGGGACCCGACGTGGTATGCCCTTCCAATCCATTTCGGACCTCCCTTTGCCTTCATGTGTTGTGCCCTTCCAATAATTGTCAGAGACCTACGCGCATGCTAACCGACGGAGGGGTCTCTAGCCGCCGCAGAGGATCTCGGGAAGTCAGAGCCAAAGCCCATATGAAGGGTCCATGGGCCGATGGAAGGGGTCCAAGCCGTACAGGGGTCCCTAGCCTGATGGAGGGGGTCAAGCTGTTGAAATAGGTATCTCCGGCCGGACGTGAAAGAAGACCTGAGCCGACGGAGAGGGCCCTGGGCAGAAGAGAAGGGTTTCTGCGACTGGTGATGATCACCATAGGAGTTCACTATCTCTTTGCTGGCTCGGGTCTTTTAATATCCCCCATCTCACCGCCCCGAGTCCCTATAATGTTAGAGTAACATGGAACCCGAGCGCCTCAAATATTTTAAAGCAACTAATTCAGTGCGAAGTATTTTTTCTCACAAAAGCTTGGCCTGCAATTGCAGGCAAGTTCACCTCCGGAACTGTGTGAGATTGTACCAATTTATGCAGTATTATCACGGTTGTCATCCTACAAAGGTTTGCTGGTTCATTGTCTCTCTCACTCCCCTGAATAGCTCCAAGATATCGCACGGAATCCTATGAAATTATCCACTTCCGAAGCCTTACCCAAACTTGAGAGCTCCTGAATTATCTGGTCTCTTTCCTCCTAATTATATCTCGAATGAGTCGTCGATTTATCACCCATTGTGGCCTTATGGAGATATTATTTACCAAGGTGTAGACATGGAAACACTTTAGTATCAAGAGCAACGGTGCACAGGGGACCAAAGGGGCAACGCCCCTTCCCCCGACCCCAAGAGACGGACTATTGCCGATATCGACAACTTAGTGGTCTAAACGTGTAAATTAGACCAGTAGAATTCGCTTCAGCTATCCAGTTTTCAAATCGGCGCCATGAATTCCGAGATGTCATGAAATCTATTGAGAGGAATCTATCTCCCTTACAGGTTCAGACCTAAACGAGCCCCACCGTTATAATGTTCAACTAGGCCCTGCTGGTCGGCCTATTGGCCCGCTGCCACCGCACCGCTGCAGCTGGCTTGCCATCTGGGAGCGGAAGACGGCGCCCCGGCGGCGGCAGCCAGGTGCCATCAACAGCGATGTGTGCAGTGTCAATCGATCCCACCGACCGCCACACAGGCGACCGGCCGGCCGGCGCATACACAAACGGCGTCGGTCGCCTCTGGTGACGTCACGCTGGCGACGGCGACGTGGGCTCGGCCACGCCGCAAGACGCGGCGCCACTCGGCCGCCGACGCGATGGCGCCCGACGACGACGACGACGAGCCGGGCATCAGCGACGAGGTGGACACCTCCGGCAAGTACGGTGAGTGGCCGGCGCGCTATGTGTTGGCGGTGGTTGTTGGTTTTACGGCTCGTCAACTGTTTTGGGTCGTGTAGCGGCGCCAATCTCTCACGTCGATTGGTCGCGGGCGAAGAGTAGCGACAGGTGAGACTCGAACCTACAGCCTTTCGGTTGGGAGACGGACACCCTACCTCCGGAATACTCTTGCCCGGCGCGGAATATCGACTGCTGACGCTGCTACAGGTGGGGAAGCGGCTCGGGTTCGCCTGTTCGCTGGACCGAGGTCCGGCTGGCGTGCTACTCGACTGTCGCTGGAGCGGCGGTCATCCGCCGGCGCCGCTCGCTGAACCGAGGCTCGGCTTGCGTGCTACTCGACTGTCGTTGGAGCGGTGGTCGCGGATGCTGAATGCGTCATTGCTCATGATGAGATTATCATTGGAAGTGCGCGTGGCGGTGTTAGCAGCAGAGGCATGCGAACGCTGACACGAACGGCCATTATATGCATCCTGCCACTTGGGATCATTTCGGTCGCCAGATAGTTTTAGCAAATTCGATATGCGTGCTCTATTAATTCCGATTTCGGGACAACTGGCGGTCACCGGGTTGTTAAAAACGCCATAGCTTGCGATATCTTTTTTGATTCCATATTTGGAATCAGGCTCGAATCCAAAATCATTGTTCCTGCACGAATATTAGATGCCAACCTTCGCCTCTGTGTGTTGGATGCCTCTGGTTCAATTTATGTTTAGCATTGACGGGTTCTTGGTATGTGAACGATAGCTCTTGACCATGAACATATCGGCCTGGATAACCAGTAGGTACTTAACCCTTACACTGCCACAGCCGGTCTGCCGATTTGCGGCTGTACTGCCCGCAAGTGTGCAACTCTGAGTCACCGGCGGGCTACCCATTGACATGTCTCGAAAGAGTGATCGCCTGTCAGACCGCCCCTCCGGTCTGCCACCTGATACCCTCGCGCCGGCTCGGCGGACGGATGGTCCCGATTTCCGTGGCGAGGTTGGCGGTCGGGCTGTCCTCCAGGTATCGCACGATGGCAAGGCGGTAAGCAATCGAGCCCAGAACGGAGAATATATATATAATATATATATATATATATATATATATATATATATATATATATATATATATATATATATATATAAATATATATATATATATGTATATATATATTTATGCATATATATATATATATATATATATATATATATATATATATATATATATATATATATATATATATATATATATATATATATATATATATATATATATATATGTATATATATATTTATACATATATATATATATATATAAATATATATATATATATATATATATATATATATATATATATATATATATATATATATATATATATATATATATATATATATATATATATATATATATATATATATATATATATATATATATATGTTGAGTACCTAGGATTCGCGGTGGGGAGAACCAATTTGGAGAGGGCCCAACTATCCCCATTAAAAAATCCTTTTACTTCTTCTACCACTATTTTTCAAAGGGGCACATTGTATATTTTGTTAAATATAATTATTAGTGACCAACTTAATTTCCTGTGGAAGGGCCCAATCTACCACAATCGTCTCTGAGTCACCGGATTTCAACTCTAACCCTTGGTGTCCCTTGGTAAGTCACCCGACACTGCTGAAATTACACCGGTAGCAAATCACTTGTAAATGTAAAATTTTCCAATTTCAGCCATTTCGGTTCATGACGATTGATCGCCAAAACGCCAAAGTTCCAGCACTTGTACACCCGCCTCGTGCATTCGTCGCATTCCTCACACTTCTTGATTTTCAGGATTTTCCGGTTTCTGCTAGGCCTCCTACGTTTTGCTAATTGCTTCCACATGGTAGTCTTGTGCCATATTTGATGTGTGGAATGCTTGGTACGGGGTTCGCTTGGAAAGTGCGATGAATTTAATTCGATGGTTAGTTCTCTTCTTCCCACATTTGCTGGTGGTCAAGAAATCTGGATGCTGAGCTTTGATGCACCGCATCTCTTTGGCTAAGTGTGCTCCCAGATTCGCTACCGAACCGTGGTCCTACCGAGGAGTTCTTTTTTGGACCCGTTGCATTTTTCGTCGTCTACGGATGTGTTTTAGGGCTCCAGCCAATTTTTATTATGGGCCTGGCACATTTTGGAGACCCGGCTCTTCTAAGTTTTGCTGCTTTTCGTGCACCGACGATATTTTTGAAAAACCGACGCGTTTTTGAATATCACGATGTGTGTATTTGGTGTTCGGTTTTTTTTGTTCCTTTTTAGGGCCATGTGGTGCTTTGAGGTCCCAGCCTGTTCTTGAGGCCCGATTCGGTCTCATGGCCCCGATGTGCTTTTATGGACTCCGTGTTGTTTTTCTAAAGCTCCCGGTGTGTTTATTTAGAGCTGCAGCGCATGTTTTAGGGACCTGCCGCAACTTGCGAAACTCGGTACACTTTGGAAGGTCCGGCGCATTTTCGGCCTCCCGTTGTATTCTTAGAGTCCCGCTGCTTTCAATTGGAGCTCCCGACGTACATCTGTGGGATCCAGCACGATTTTAGAAGCTCTGGTGTAGTTTCTTGGGGTCCCGTCGCGTCTTTTCGGGCCCAAGCGCGTAATTCCGACAGGATATGAAGCCAGCTTTCTGGGTTCGACGCAATGTTTGGTGTCTTCTGATATTTTAAGTCCAAGTCCCGGCGTTATTTTTCAGGCTCCCGGCGGCATATTCTTGTGTCGAGTCGCGATTTTTCAAGCTCCAGTATGTTTTTGGGTGCCGTATGCGATTTTTTAAAGGCATCCTGTGGTATGTTTATGGCTCCGGATCGATTTGCCTGACTCGAAGATATTTTTGTTTCGGAATTTCTCTTTATTTTGAAGAGCCCCGGCTTTATTTTCCTCGGGCCCCAATTGAAAATCTGTGGTCATGCTGTGCTTATTTAAGACCATCGGAGGCGAAGGCCACTTTTTTGGAGACCCGAAGGGAATTTTCGATGCCCCGACCAGATTTTATCGGATTACCGACGGGAATTTTGGGTCCCGAGCATGATCCGTGGGGGCTCGGCGCGAGTTCGTGGGGAGCGTTGCACTTCACTGGGCCCCATCGCGATTTTGTCGGGCCCCTACACAAATTTTCAGCCCGGTGCAATTTTTTTTTGTGCCAGCTGTATTTATGTAGAGCCCCCTACGCGAATTCTCGGGACCCCGACACGAAATTATGGAGCTCAAGAACCATTTTTGGGGGCCCGGCGCGATTCTTGGCAGCCCACGCCTTCAGGAGGCGGAGGACCTTTTCCTCTGTGGTACACCACTGCGGCTGCTCAACGAGTTTTTCTTCAGCCGATGGCACCCTTCAATGTAGCAAAAATAACCTTGGAATAATTATCTTTCAGGATCTGTTCGGATTTTTTTCTTCTGTGATCTGTTCGGAATCGGGTCGATTCGACTATGAGTCCCTTTGCGATTTTTGGTATCGAGTTCTATTTTTTGTAAGTCCCATGCGCGCTATTTGTAGGCCCCGGTACGATTCTCGGGGCTTCCGGTGCATCTCTATCGTGCCCCAGCACGCTCCTTATCCGGGGCCCGATGCGTTTTTAGGGTCGTTCACGCAATTGTTCTAGCCGCAGAGTGACGTTTCGTGTAGGGATTGATATTTTGGAAGCCGGCTTCTACTTTTTGGGCTCCGGCGGGACATTTTGGGCCCCACGTGTGACTTTTAATGGCAGTGACGTGACTTTTTTGGATCTAAGTGCAATCTATGGGCCCCGTCTTCATTTGTTGGGATCCCTATTACGAGTTTTAGTGGCCTCGACACGTTTTGGAGGCTCTTGGATCTATTTGTGAGGCCCCGGAATGATTTTCCACGTCAGGACTTTTTTCTCTCGTTTTCCAGGCTTCATTTTCTTGGGTGGTCCCGATGAGACTCTTGGGGCCCTGGTGCGACCTGTCGAGCACCTAGCGTGATTTTCAGAGGACCGGGCGCGACTTTTTGGTGCCACCAGGCTCAGATTGATTTGCAAGGGCCCCGGCCCGACCTCTTGGGGTCCTCGTCGCGATTTTCAAGAACCTGGCACGACGTTTTTGGCCCCGAACGTGATTTTCATGGCCCAGGCGCGAACTTTTTGCAGCCCCAACGTTATTTTCGCGAACCCCGGTTCGACTTTTTTAACCCCAGTACGATTTTTAGGGGCCCGACCCGATCTTTTGGACCCCAGCGTGATTTTTAGGGGCCCAGCCTTTTTGGCCCCCATCGTGATTACCAAGGTCCCCGGCACGACTTTTTGGACATCCAGCATGATTTTTAGGAGCGCAGATGCGAACTTATGAGACCCCCAGTGTAATTTTCAGGGTACCCGGTCAGACTTTTTGGGGACGACAGCGCGACTTTCCGGTGGTTCGTCCAGACCTTTTGGGCCCCAGTGTGATTTTTCGGTGGCCTGACCAGTCTTTTTTGGGCCACAGCGTCATTTTCTGGGGCCCTGGCGAGACTTCTTGGCCCCCAGCGTGATTTCCAGGGGTCCGGCCTGACCGTTTGGGGCCCCAGCGTGATTTTCGGTGGTCTTTAGGGGACCGGTCCCACTTTTTGGAGCCGTCGGCGTCATTTTTAGTAGCCCCAGAACGATTCTTGGGGCCCCAATGTGATTCTTGGGGACCTCATAACCTCTCTGGAGTTGGGGGCAACCACCCCTAATGCCCCCTTCGGTATGCCACTAGTACGCTATGCATATATATATATATATATATATATATATATATATATATATATATATATATATATATATATATATTCTCCAATTCAGCCAGAACAAACTCGATCCCTGAAATAATAGGGTGAGTGGACACAACTCGAGACCATGGATATTTTATGGGAGGTTATATGGTAATATTGTAGTTATTATCGTGTTCACAACAAATTAATTATTCTGAGGTACAGAAGTTTTGGCCATTTCTGATTGAGACTATCATTGCATACCCAGCATCATGTAAGCAAGTCGGAAAGCAAGTACACAACGTGGAGAACATGAATGCGTACACCAGAGTATTGGTAGCATGCTTCATATCAAATGAAGGCCTTGATGAGCTGGATGCATCTTTCACAAGCATAAATGGAAGATAAGCATCATTTTGCAATGAGAATCATGCCTGAACACGATCCTAATTACACACCGCCCAAATGATGCGATGGATTTCTGACCCCACCAGTCAGGCGCGCCATGAAAGGTGCCGCCAACCCATCGACCACCGGCCCTTGACAAGGCCGGTGTCGAGTCGCACCCACTCCAGGGGTGGAAGCAATTACAGAAAGTTACACGATTGCGGCAGGGTGAGGTTGGCCAGAAAGTTTACACACTCCGGCAGGCAAAGGGTTAAGTTGAATGAGAAGAGATCTCATCCGTTGTTGCCATGCTTACGCTCTATGCTTAAGGCTCATTCGGTCATTGGTTGTACATTTTATCCTGGTTATCCATTTCAAGTTATCACTGCGCTACTTTACCGCACAATTTTTCGTCGTAGGCTGTAAGTATGGATGGACACAAGCAGAAGCTGCGGGTTCCAATTTGCTATGCGGGGGTTAAGACAGCACGGCGACAAGAGCACACCGATGCGCTGTTTGTGGCTTTCATACCACTCTTTCCCCATTCCATCTGTATTTGATGCGGTTGTTGTGGGTTTTATGCAATCCTGTCCGCAATTTCTTGCCAATGGCTTCGGGAAAATAATTGAAGCGCTAAATATCGAGGGAATGAATATCAATGCTCAAAATATCCGATACGCAAGATATCGAATCGTAAAATATTAAATGCGTAAAATATAGAATTAGCGAAATATCAAGGATAAAGTGTTAAGCCGCCCAGCCTGGTCACTCACATCACGTCATCTCCCTTACCTACATACTTCCTCACCATTTAATATGGAAGGCAGCGCTTGCTTACCGCACCATGAAGTTTGAATGATGGATTGTAGCATATCTGAAAGTGAAATAAATAGCGTTGAAGCACACCAATATTTACCAATGATGCAATTTGTTTCTGACATTTACACAATATCTGTGGACGGACTGGATGATATTTGATGTTTAAATCTGTTTTTGTTTGCTTGTTGGTGATGCTTTTTCCAGCATGCTGCGAGGTTCTACCGTGTGGACTTCTTTCATAGGTAGCAGTGTTTAGAGGTGACATCATCTAATTGAATCCCGATGGGATATTTGCCCACTCATCTTGCATATGTCGCCCCATTCCACTCCCAATGTGTGCCTTATCCCGCCCCAACCCCCCTTATCCCCGCCCCAATCCCCCTTATCCCCACCCTTGAACCATTATTGGAAATGAAGCTGTATGTGCATACCTTGGATGGTAATTTCGACAAAGTTGTACAAAAGTAAACCATTGAAAGAAATGAAACATTTTCGTCTCGACGAGCAGTAGACCCCTATTACTGGACCCTGGTTGTAATATAAATGAGATTTCGTGCTTTAATATTTATGATATGCAAATAAGACTTAATCTAACACAGATGAGACGTGCAAAGGCCAAGGTCCCCGATCATGTCAAGGTCAAATGCCTTGCATATGTAATTACTGTTCAAGATGGAAATATTCGAAACAGATGACATTGAAGAACAGATGTTCAGGTTGGAGAAACGTTTTTACTAATTTCCGAAAAATACTAACAATTTTCATATCGTACTTAATGACCAGTCATCTGATAAACAAATTCGGTGTCCAAAATTACTCTGGTTTGGCCATTTTGTCTTCGTAATACTCCTTATTTAGCTTCCAGGGCTGCAATGCATGCACATCGCAAACTCGGAACATTTCAGGTCATATAGCAGTGAAGCGGACCAGATATCGACGTGAAACTTGGAATGCGATTATGGGACCTAACCTGTCACCACATATAGTCCGGTGTTTCAAAAATATTTATTAGATCGGTCATACACCAAGGGAAAACATCATTTTGCCGAAGCCTACATGCATTTGACCGAGTGATCTTCCTGGCACCACGTTTTGTATTTTTGCATTTTCTCCCATTATTCGTCTATATGCCTATATTTCGCCTTGGACTGTACCTTGTGTAGTTTATTCACGAAAATGTTTCAAGGTACATATACAAACTATTGAAATGAAGACGTGATCTCATTTTGAATCTCCTAGCTCCGGTATTTTAAAAAACTGGAGTTCATTTTTTCCAAGCCTGTGCGCAATCACCAATTATCGGAATGTATTCCAGATTTCAAAGAGACGTCATGAAAGTTTCAGGAATTAGGTTATGGAAATATCGGGGGAGCAAAATACCCCCTGCCCGACCTGCGAGAGTTAACACGTGCGCCGGAGGGCCTCTCACATACGACGAACCGGATAGAGCGGATAACGACCCCCCCCCCCTAAGATCTCGGAAACTACTGACGAGCTAGAACCACACAATTTGGCGGTGAGATTAAGGCTGTAGTGAACTCTCTACAGCATAAATTTGATAACACTAACTTAATGCCTTCAGGACAAAATAAGAACAAAGTTAGCCGGCACGAGACCATATTTTTGCACCACCGCAGTGCCTATGTTTATTAACGGATTACACATTTTTGTTTTTGCAGCTTGAATTTTAAGACCAGTCTTCGCATGCGATGCGATTATCCATGTACAACACAGTCTCTAGATTTCAATACAATATCCATGCCCGTTCATGAGATATCGTCGAAAAACGGGATGGGTGGGCGGATTTTTCCCCTCTTCCAGTGCTCGTGTTCAAAAGCACGACACACCACGACTCAACACAGATGTGGATACAGCAGTAACAGAGAGCTTCGGTGCCCTGGACCATAGTCAAGAGCACATAACATAATTATGGCAGTCTACACAGCCTCTTCGGTGATCCATAGTCTCCCTGAAGATACACGACCTCTACGGCGATCCATAGACTCCCCGGCGATACACGATCTCTTCGGCGACTCATAGCCTCCCAGGAGGTACAATTCCTCTTCGGCGACTCATAGTCTCCCCGGAGGTGCAATTGCTCTTCGGCGATCCATAGTCTCCCCGGTGATACAGGACCTCTACGGCGACTCATAGTCTCCCAGGCGATGCAGTGCCTCTTCGGCGATTCATAGTCTCCCCGGAGATACAATACCTCTTCGGCAATCCATAGTCTCCCCAGCGATATACGACCTTTTCAGTGATCCATAGTCTCCTTGGCGATACACCCCCGGGAGATATGCAGCCTTTCGGGCGATACACGGTCTTCTGAGCGGCATGCGTCCTCTTCGACGATCCATAGTCTCCCTGACAATGCAGTCTACCAGAAGATATACAGCCTCACCGGCAATACATGACAATATGTGTCAATTCTTCAAATGTATCCCTTTATTATTAGTTGATAAACATCCCACATGGACGGTGACCAGTTGAAAGTAAGGCAACTCAGTGATACATGGCTTTCTGGGTGATACATATAGCTTCCTGGGACGATACATAGTCTCCCCGCGATACACGGCCACCCTGGTGATCAATGGCCAAACCGTCGAAAAACATTCACAGCTTCCATGTCATCGTGGGGCCCGGTGCCTGTTTCTGGCGGACGAACAGCACAGCTACTCCATACTGTGTTGGACAATATCTGAACTGGTCCTGTGCGGCTCCAGACAGTCTGGCTTTTGGTCACGATCGATGCAGCCACCGCCCAGTACTCCCCCTCCCCTGTCCCAGATGCTAACTGAGAGTTACGACGGCAACGACCGCCCTTACACGCTGGAGCCAGACCAACTCGTCGGCTGCAGAGGGCCAGCGATGGCCACCGTCGTGTCCGACTACTGTACTGCATCTGTCGGCTGTAGAGGCCCGGCACTGACCACCGTCGTGTCCGACTACTGTACTGCATCTGTCGGCTGTAGAGGCCCGGCAGTGACCACCGTCGTGTCCGACTACTGTACTGCATCTGTCAGCTGTAGAGGCCCGGCACTGACCACCGTCGTGTCCGACTACTGTACTGCATCTGTCGGCTGTAGAGGCCCGGCAGTCGTGCATGTATGTATGCGTGCGTTAAATAAGCATCCTGCGGACAGTGGTTTTTCAGGATATGATGTCATTGCGCAATGGTCATATATATGGCAGATTACAATGCTAAATGCACGGGATAAAATTATTTGTGGGTCACCATGTTCAAACAAAATAAAATACACAGATATATAAGATCATCCGTCACGACGGTTTTTAAGCTGTCAGCTTTCAAGCCCAATTTGAAAGCTCTTCGGTTTCCTTTGCCGGTCCCGTTAGCTCCGCCTTTCCCATTCGACTTTTAGCCCTTGGACTTTCGTCCTTTTTACTTTTGCTCTTTTGATCTGGATTCCTTTTACTTTTATAATTTGGACTTTTCGTCCGGTTTTCTGCTCCCATTTGACTTGCATCCCTTCAACCTTTTAGTTCTTTTGCTTTTTGTCCGTTCGACTTCTTCCGTTTAGTTTGTATCCCTTCGACTGTTCTACCTTTGTTTTTGTCCTTTCGACTTTCGTTACTTCGACTTGTATCGCTTCGTCTTTTATCCATTCGGCTTTTATCCCTTTCGACCACGGGTGTAGGTTTCTGAAAATTATTGGGGGTGGGGACACAGTGCATCAAGGCAATGGGTGGGGTCAAATGGAATGGGGGCATACCACATTGGATTCCATGTCAAAAGTTGAAATTATTGGGAAGACACAGCCGACACTGGTGGGTGGCGGGGGGGGTGCAAGTTCCCTCTCAAGTGCACACAAAGCTACAAGGGGAACAAAGCAAGTTCCCCTTTCATTCGAGTATTCTCCATTCGACTTCTGAAGGTAATATTTCTAGCGAAGGTCCTCTCGGCTCTCCTGAATTGCCGATTTCATTTCAATCCATTCGTTGCATTCGATTCGAATGATTTGCTGTACACAAAGTGACTCAAATGCTTATCAGACATGTTGTAAGCGAAACTTTCAGGGCAAAATCTCATACATCACAGGAATTTTGCAGTTTTTGGATGTTCCAGTACTAAATGTAACATTTGTGTACAGGAGGCTCATAAGCTCATCAGCGCATGGGCCAGCTCGCTGAGGGCAGCTGCAATGATTTGCAGTGTTGCGTCGTCGTCAGGGGAACGGTAGCGAACCGTCAGGATGATGACCGCAGACCTCAGCCGGACCAGTAGCATTTCAGCGCCGTCTGGATCGGAGAGGCGCGACGTCAACAATAACGACCAAACGTCGCAGGCGGCGCCGCCGCCGAGCGTCGCTCGATTTCGCCGAAACCACTTGTGGTTATTGAAGATGAATTGCAGCTCGTAGACTCTGGCATTACTGTTTGGCCACGTTTCAGTGCACTCCACGAAGCCGTAGTACCCCAATGCTGCAGCACAGTCCCGTAAGACCCCTGCTTTTTAAAACTGCGAATATTCGCCTGGCAGCTGAATGATAGCTGTCCTTGTTCACCTGACAGCATGCCGAACCGTGCCACCGCCGTCTGACCGGCACCAGGATAGAGCTCGACATCACCAGTTAGCAGTAGTGACTCTGTGTATGATGACCGACCCAATTGGGCTGTGGCGTTGTTATTCGCGTTGCATGCCACTCGGGAGCGGAGTCAACGAATTGATATCCTCGGAGTTTTAGGCGGCGAGCATTGTGGCGCAGTATCACCTCGTCGTTGTCCCGTCAGCAGTAGTATCACCTCGTCGTTGTCCCGTCAGCAGTAGTATCACCTCGTCGTTGTCCCGTCAGCAGTAGTATCACCTCGTCGTTGTCCCGTCAGCAGTAGTATCACCTCGTCGTTGTCCCGTCAGCAGTAGTATCACCTCGTCGTTGTCCCGTCAGCAGTAGTATCACCTCGTCGTTGTCCCGTCAGCAGTAGTATCACCTCGTCGTTGTCCCGTCAGCAGTAGTATCACCTCGTCGTTGTCCCGTCAGCAGTTGTATCACCTCGTCGTTGTCCCGTCAGCAGTAGTACAGCAGCGACGAACTCACGCATGTCTTATTCCAGTCGCGATTACAGATGGCGACAGCATAGCCGGGTAGGTTTCAACCGTGCAGGGACTGAGGCGATAGTGTACCTGCGTCCTGCGTGATGCGTCTCAATGAACCTTGCAACGTCAGGTACGCATGGTGAGTGGCAATCTCATTTTGGATAGCCGGATTTGGAAAAGCAGGAAAAAGCTTAGATGTTACCGAAAATTGCATGAAATAAACCAGGGGCAGATCCAGGACCTTTATGGTGGCGGTGGAGTGGGGGGGGTCACTCGTCTCAGGGGCGCCATTTCCTCGCATGGGCGCCACTGGATGGCTGACTTCACCTAGAAATCCCTTGAGCGGGTGGGGGAAGGGGGAATGAACTCGAAACTTCTTGGAGGGCATATGCCCCCAGTCACCAGTTCCCCGCATCCGCCCCTGCAAAAAAAAAACGCGTAAGCCCATGGAAGCAAACGTTCTCCGTCGTGGATAAAAAACCTGGGAAATTATTGATGGGCCCAATCCAAGGAGATAATGAGTGCTGCTAGTTTGATTGATGAGACCCACAGCACAGGGTTCGAATTTAACCATTTCTGCTCAGATCCTCACACCACATCTCGGGAGAAGTCAGTGGGCAGAGGAGTCAGAGGAGTCAGGAGTGGGCTAATGACACCCGCCTAACTCTCGGGAGGAGTGGGCTAATGACACCCGCCTAACTTCCAAACTAAGCCTTGCATGGAAAAAGAGGCACACAATCGGAAAGCATTTGACGTATAGAAGCCGAAAATGGTATTATTTGTATTTGGAATATTTTCGAAAATGGAAATGGAAGTTTTGGGGAGAAGTCGACTTGTAAGCATTCTATAACTGCATTCATATAACTGCATTCTATAACTGCATCGTGCATTGCAACTTTGACACTATCTAGGGCACGTCAACCAGAAATAAACCACATCAACAAAAGACCTATATAAGCTTAGCAAACACTGCGATCTTTATCGTGACCTGTCCTCAGGCAACTTGGCGGAGGCCAATGAAATTAAATTAGGCTCTTAATGCTTCTGCATGCATATCAAGGTAAAAAATCATGCTAGCAGAAAATTAATAGTACAAAATGAACAGGAAAATTGGCCCAACATTGGCCAAAATTGGCCGTAAACTCAAATCACTGTCCTGACTTGAAGCAAGCATCACACATACACGTTTTAGGGGCACTGCTCTAATTGCATTCTTCAGGGCTGAAGATCGCTCATTAAGCCAGGGTCCAATTCCTTATTTTCAAGACATATTTTCAGATTGAATTGGAAACATAACACGTTAACATAAGAAGGGTACCAAACAAGGGGGTCCCGATCCTTTCCTCCGACCCATATGGATCTCCAGCCATGGCATTCATGTACCAGGGTGTATTTCAATATATCTTCGTGTGTGTGAGTTGTCGATCCTCAAACATTTTTGGACATGGTCCTCTTTGAACTGAACTAGGTCAATGACCTTACATTACCTGAGGTTCAAATTTTCATATCAGACGTAAAAATGTTGAAGGAAAAAATGCCTAGATATTTGCGGCGCTGCGCACCGCCGTTTTTCCGACATGGCCGAAAAACCTTAGGGGAGCATAATAAGTCACCAGGAACGAGGCCCGTTAAGAGAGCACTAAGAAGTTGTTTGAGCCGAGGAAAAGAAGATGGAGCCCAGACCCTACCAAAAGCATAGGAAACGTTTTGTATAACGTTTTTGTTGTTATTAAACGTTGTGTTGGTTTTGCATAGTGAAAATCTCAAAATTTTCGTTCCATCTAGTGCATGTTCAATTGCTAAGGGGGACATCTGTGTTAGACTAAGCCTTCAGTTTGCATATCATGAATATTAAGCACGAAATCTCATTTCTATTGCGACCAGTGTCCACGAACTATGACCCTTCTGCAGTGGAGGTGCACAAATTATAAAACACTGCGAGGTCAAACAGCAAGGAAGACCAACGTACGCACTTACATAGCCTTGCTCGTTATGTTGTTTATGTGATTACCCGGGACCAACTTGCACGCGAGGTTACTACTCGGCCTTCAAAGCTAGGCCTCAGCCGATACTACCACGCGTCGGTTTGTCACGCGCGCCCGGCACGCAACTGACACCTACCGACATTGATCAGCCCAATCGTACCGAACACAGGCTTGCGGCATCTGGCTCACAGCCGACTATCGACTGTGCCACTGTGCCACTGTACCACTGCACTGTACTGTACAGCCTGAATAACGACCGACTATCGAGTGTGCCACTGTACCACGGTACCATTGTACTGTACTGTACAGCCTGAATAACGACCGACTATCGACTGTGCCACTGTACCACTGTACCACTGCACTGTACTGTACAGCCTGAATAACGACCGACTATCGACTGTGCCACTGTACCACGGTATCACTGCACTGTGCTGTACAGCCCGGCATATATGTATATATGTATATATACATATATGTATACATATATATATATATATATATATATATATATATATATATATATATATATATATATATATATATATATATATTTAAATACAAGACATGCAGCAAAAAGACAAGCAGAAACAGATGAGTAAGTGTGAAAGTTGTACTTATCCCGATATTACGCACAATTGTCTAATCATATTGCATGTTACCCTTATTTCAACAGTTAATTTTCATGCTCCAACACTCTTCTTAAAATAGCCTTTGATGAGTTCCGTTGTATGGAGGTTTGGCGTTGAAATGCTGTGCGAGACCACACATTCGTATTGCCGTTGGTATCAAATATAAGAGCCGTGCAACCTACGTTAGAGCAAAGAGGGACAGTCGTCCGCCCAAGCCGCCTCAGTATTAAGCAATACAAAAATGAAAGTTCACCTACATGCTACTGAGCATTAGCGTTAACTCGTTTCATCAAATGCACTTTCCAAGGATGTTCTTATCCACTGGACTTTTGCTGGTCCTTTCAGGTACGAGGTAACTAATAGGTCGCTTTTACGACCTCTACGACGAGCCTGAAAAATGATAGAGCTGAACACACTTGTTGCGTGAATTGATAATAGCAACACAGAGACAGTCCACCCATTATTATTATGTCATGCAACGGTATCATTTGGTGACATTTCGGCATTGTGTGTAATTGCGTAGCGCGAATTCCCGTCGAGCATTAATTTTTCAATGAGGTGTAGCGGTGCTGGTGGCGCATCAATGTTTGGCGCAAGCGAGCCGTTACTTGCCTCGGCGGACCAGGTGTGGCGCCGGGGGACGCCAGATGGCGTGCGGCCCACTTCGTGTCAAGTTGGCGGTCGATAACGTCAACCGGAGCGTGTCAAAGTTGCGGTGTGCAGGCTCGCGCCAGATGCGACCGTGGCTGGCGCGCCGCTCGGAGTGTTACGAGGCCAGTCGGCTATCCGTGCCGCTCTGGGATAGCGTCGTTAGTTATTGTCCTTACCAGTGGTACATTTCATGACATAAACAGATTCATGGCAGGGCCACACGATAAACAACAGTGATAATGGGCAACAGATTAAGGATAAAAGCAATTGCCCAATGTTGAGGATAGTTGTCAATGCTATTAGTCATCGCGGTTTAAAAGGCAGCACATTAGGACGCTGACCACCAGCGTCGAAGACATATGTGAAGAATAAGGGGGTGGCATTATGACAACCGCAGCACCATGTAATTGCACCTTGTAACGCCTTACACTGTGATGCTATCACTTCACTTCCTTTGTTCACCATTTGTTGGTGATCTTCGACCAGTGTTCGTGGGAATACACAATGACTTTCTGCATGCTTATTAACGTTATAGCACAGTACAGCTGGTTCACCGCAACTCGATTCCAACACGCCGTTGTAAGTTCGTCACGAAATGACTAAAAATGTTATTAATTAAGCGCCCACATTCTATGTTTACAGTTTGTCATTCCGCACTTGCCAACTTGCATTCATGGATGACAACTCATAGTGTTCAGTTGGCATGCTATTCTGCATGAATTGGAAACATGATTAGCTGTGTAGCATGGTAGCTCGACAAAGTGAACTCTGCATGGGTTTAACAGCCAGGCGGTTCAGATGATGGGGAAAAAAGCTGAAGTAAGGTTTCCACACAAAAAATGTCACTATGAATTCTCTCTCAGAATCTATTTGAAGGCGCATGCACTTGGTAAGCATCAGGTCTGGTAAGCGCCTACACACCACAACAACGGAAAACTCACAATACGGTCTTGCTTCTAGCATGTGGTTTTATTATGGTGGTTATTTGTGGCATTTGCCGTTAAGCACAATTGTCCCCATTTCTGACTCTTCGTAATGCCTTTCACTGATTTTGGGTTAACTACCTTCTACGGTCGTGGGCGAGAAGACACCACTTCCCTCATGGGGGAGTTATGGTGGCAGTCCCATTTGTAAGCCAAGAAGCTTTGGCTACAGTGCTATATGAAGAAGGTTTCGAGATAGCTCCAGCTCTGTGAATGCTTGACTCCACGTTTCTGTTCGTTCCTGCACGTTTGCAGACAAGGGCGCAAGGTCCTATCCAGTTCAGGGGCTGTGCCACAATTTGGAGATTTCCCATCTCCCAACTGATTAGTCCCGACTGATTAGTATGTCCCCTCAACTTGGCAAAGCTAGATTCATCGAATTGGCAAATTGGCACATTTCGAATTTAATAAAAAAAACTCTTCGCGGATTATATTTCCTGTCAGCCAACGAAAACGACTAATATAATACGTTATAGTGAAGACAAAAAACGCATATTTCGTGTGAGAAGGATGCTAAATAAATCGTAACACAGCTAAGCATAGCTAAGCTGATCTACTCCCTCCTCCAACTTCTGTCACTAAAGCACGATTGATTGGGCTGCTGCGCAGTAACTTATACAGTTGCTATTCGCCTGCGATACTACGAAAACATCTCATGTATGTTAATGATATCGGCTCGTCAGCACAGCGGCTCGTGATGCCCTGAATCCTGACCACACAACAGCCGTGCACTTCCTTTGATATGCCTTAGCTCTTGCAATCAAGCGAACAAACACTTCACTTATTTTCCATCGTGCGGTACACATTCACATCAGGCAAATATGGTCTATGTGGTGCCCTTCCGTAGTGTTGCCGCACAAATGCATTTTATTGCATCCAATGTTTTGACCGTGGACGCAGCAGAAGGCGTCGGCATCCAGAATCACCTCGCCTGCGCCAGCCTTCGCGTCAATATCTCCATAGGCACCGCCGATCAACCATCTGTTAGTGTTGAGCCCAGGTCCAGGCCTGTGCATGATAGAGAGCACAATTGGCGGCAGCTTCCTGCAACTTCGCCCATGCTCAGAGGAGAAACAAATAACCAGGCTGTGGTTTCCGGAAGAGGCAGGCCGTCCTGATGTCAGCCTCCTCTTGCCTGAGGGATTTCCCAGTACGCAGCATCACACCGAGACATTTTAAACTGACGATGTCTCGCCAATGTGGGTGACTTCCTGTCAATGAGGATGACATCCTGATCCGTCAATGTGAATGACATCCTCCCCGTCAATGTGGATGACATCCTCCCCGTCAATGTGGATGACATCCTGCCCCGTCAATGTGAATGACATCCTGCCCCGTCAATGTCCCGCCAATGTGGATGACATCCTGCCCCGTCAATGTGAATGACATCCTACCCCGTCAATGTCCCGCCAATGTGGATGACTTCCTGCCCCGCCAATGTGGATGACATCCTCCCCGTCAATGTGGATGACATCCTGCCCCGTCAATGTGGATGACATCCTACCCCGCCAATGTGGATGACTTCATGCCCTGTCAATGTGGACGACTTCCTGCCCCGTCAACGTGGACGACTTCCTGCCAATGTAGATAACTTCCTGCCCGCCAGTGTGAATGACATCCTCCCCGTCAATGTGGATGACATCCCGCTCCGTCAATGTGGATGACATCCTACCCCGCCAATGTCCCGCCAATGTGAATGACATCCTCCCCGTCAATGTGGATGACATCCCGCTCCGTCAATGTGGATGACATCCTGCCCCGTCAATGTGGATGACATCCTGCCCCGTCAATGTGGATGACATCCTACCCCGCCAATGTCCCGCCAATGTGAATGACATCCTCCCCGTCAATGTGGATGACATCCCGCTCCGTCAATGTGGATGACATCCTGCCCCGTCAATGTGGATGACATCCTGCCCCGTCAATGTGGATGACATCCTACCCCGCCAATGTCCCGCCAATGTGAATGACATCCTCCCCGTCAATGTGGATGACATCCAGCTCCGTCAATGTGGATGACATCCTACCCCGCCAATGTGAATGACATCCTACCCCGCCAATGTGGACGACTTAATGCCAATGTGGATGACTTCCTGTCCTGCCAATGTGGACGACTTCCTGCCAATGTGGATGACTTCCTGTTCTGCCAATGTGGATGACTTCGTGCCCGCCAATGTTGATGACTTCCTGCCCTGCCAGACTACCGGCGCCTGCTCTGCGGGCTGTATGTATGGAATGAGGAATGCGGTGAATTGACTTATCTGTCTTCAGTGTATTGGTGTTTCCGTAGCAAAGGAGCAAAACTTCTCTCTTCTTCGGCGACACATTCGTCAGCTGAGTCAAGCTGGGAGTAAACACCCAGCTTATTGAACGGCTTCATTTACGTTTTGATGTTATTTGTTTATTTGCTGGTTTGAAGATTAATCATCACGACAAAAAGCACACAGTTTGTCACGTGGCTGCTCGAGGACTGGAAGGCATGGTCACTCCCTATGACCGATTTTGCTAATGCAAATGTGAGCTTGGATCAACTTCCTGAAAGGGATTATTATTGCAATATTATTGACTGACGGATATATGATTCAAGTGATTGCTCGGAAGTCCGCTGCACTCACTGAGCATCACAGTTCAGCCTGAATGGTACTTCTGACTGTTATGCGGATAATTCCATCTCTGATTTGTCATTGTTTCAAATATCCGGGGTCGAGCCCTGCAGCAATATTCCGGAACAGCACAATCCACCAGACCGGCAGTGAAGAACAAACACAGCTTCAACACTGCAGACAACGTGTACGCCAGCATGCGGACGACGTAACCCTGCTGATGACCTATGCCGAGTCCGTCCCCGATGTCCGAGCGACGACCTGCCACTCGTACCGCCAGCATGCCGACTGTTTAACCCTGCTAATGACCTATGTCGGATGTGTTCGAGGTCCGGGTGGCGACCCTGGTCATGACCTATACCGGATGTATCCGATGTTCGAGTGGCGACCCTGGTCATGGCCTATGCCGGATGTGTTCGATGTTCGAGTGGCGACCGTGGTCACAACCTATGCCGGATGTGTTCGATGTTCGAGTGTGGCGACCCTGGCCATGACCAATGCCGGATGTGGCCGATGTTCGAGTGTGGCGACCCTGGTCATGATCTATGCTGGATGTGTCCGATGTTCGAGTGTGGCGACCCTGGTCACGACCTATGCCGGATGTGTCCGATGTTGGAGTGGCGACCTGCTGCCCGTGATTTGACAGCGCGGCGGCGCGCACATACCTGCTAATCAAGCGGGCGCAGGTGTCCGGCTGCGGAACATGTAGCGCCAGATGCTGGACCCGCAGCACAACACAAGTGTGGGCCGCGTATGGCCTCGAAACAGCTGCCGGCAGACGAGACTCTGCCGCCGTCAGTGGCGGGGCCTGCCGGACCGGGTCGCCGGCTCTGTGGCAGACGGGACATCTCCCGGCCCCAGGACACAGGCTCTGTGGCAGGCGGGGCATCTCCCGGCCCCAGGACACAGGCTCTGTGGCAGGCGGGGCATCTCCCGGCCCCAGAGCACAGGCTCTGTGGCAGGCGGGACATCTCCCGGCCCCAGAGCACAGGCTCACTTGCAGACGGGACATCAACCGGCCCCGGCAGCGGGCTGGAGTCAGGTGACTGAGACATGACAGAGTAAGCTCTGCGGTCTACGACCGACGATCATGGGGTTGAGCTCGTCCAAAGGAGAAGATGGAGAAGAGAGCACGGCCGTCAAGGCAGCCGACGGTGATAACGACTACGGGAGCATCACTCAAGGTTCGCAAGATCAGGCGGACCAGAAGAGCAGCGAATCAAAATCAGCCGAGGAAGCCAAAGCTTCTAAAGATGCACCTGCAAATAGCCCACAGAAGGGCGAAAGTAAGGAGCAGCTCATCAGCACCGACGGTAAGAGGGCGCTGCTGAAGATTTTCTATCGGGCACCTTCGATTGTACTAAGAACTTGTAAGTGGATAAATTGATCAATGCATATATATATATATATATATATATATATATATATATATATATATATATATATATATATATATATATATATATATATTTAAATATGTGCTTATATACGCATATATATATAATACATATATATATATATGAAAATATATCATATATGTACATGTTTATATGCATGTATATATAAACATACAATACATATATCGCGCAATTGCTGTTCGGCAGGATTTAAAGTCCAGTTGATAGACTAAATGGCACCAAAGAAACGGCAGGAAAGACGGATCCAACGTCTCTGCTGTCTCAACTTAGTGCTAGATGAATATATGAAGTTACGCTATCTAACCCAATTAACATACCTATCCCAACCGGCATCCATGTACTAATGTTAATTCACTGAGCAAGTGAGGTAGATGTGCTACAATCAATGCGTTATTTAATCCACATGGTACATACTTGCAACTCGTATGGGTATGAAATTTAGTCTCCCACTGCCACACCATTCCAATTTAGAACTTTCCGAACTATTATTGGCCATTTGTGATTTCAACCTCCCGAAACACAGCCGTCACACGACGCCGCACCATGCCGCAGAAAAATCACCCCATTGGCTAATGCCATTGGCTAATTGGCTAATGCCATTGGCTAACGCCATTGGCTAATCACGCCGCACCATTGGCTAATGCCAATGGTGCGATGGTATTCATACGCAATCTGGTTTCCTGTCTCCAGCCATTGGAGGGACCCGATTTTGATTGGCTTCGGGGAGATGGAAATTACTGTAGCTTTCTTCTTTGACTTGAAAGTCGCATTCGACATCTTTCATCGATCCAGATTCCTAGTCAAGTTACACAAACTTGAAATCCGAGGCCGAATGGCGATATTCCTCCGGACTATTCTGAAATCTCGATTCATCGCCGTCCGGTGTGACAATGTTTCGTTATCGGTGATGATCTAGGAACCGGGGCTCCCTCAGGTGAGTATGTTGTCTCCAACTTTGTTTGTGATGTTTATAGCTAACATCTTCGACTCAATGATGCTGATTTCGTGGAAATTGCAATATTCGCTGCATTCAGATGAACTGATAATATGGTGTAAGCACAAGCATGTGGATTCAGCAAAATATTTCCTTCAGATAGCATTGAATGAAGCGAGCACATGGTGTGACAGCTTGGGCCAATCTCTCTTTGTCACAAATGTGCCTCCATGATGTTTGCTCGCCGACGAGCTGGCATTGCCCAGCGGAACCAATAGCACTTAAAGGTGCACCGCTTGCGAATGTCCAACAGTTGAAATATTTTGTTTTTTTCTTGACCGTGGTTTGCGTTTCACTTCGTACATCAATTACATTCGTTATAAATGTCTACGACGGCTCAACGTTCACCGAGCCATTTCTGGGCGACCATGGTAAGCCGACAGAAACACATTGCTAAAACAATACACTTCACTCACTCGAAGTATTCAGTAAGATTATTAGTTCTCATCTTAGTCAGTTGATCTGCCAGCTTGGTACAGCGGCTTGAGGCTATCCAAAAGGTGACTCTCCGTCTCGCCACAGGTGGCTTCCGCACCACTCCAGCGTTGAACCTTCGTGTTTATGCTAACGTGCCCGTTGTGGCCCACCGCCGTATTATGAACTTCTTCGCCGCGGCCTGACAGTTCAATCTCAGAACAAACATTCTTCCCCTCGCCACTTTTCGCGACTGCACGCACCTCGTACAGCCGCGATCAACACCCATCGTGATCGCTGCCGTGTTGTTTCCACGGTCTCGATATTTTTACACGACCTGCACAAATACCACAAATGTCGATTACGAAATGTGCTGAATTAATTTCATGCTGCCTTCACACTTCCTCCAAACGTGATTTTTTATTCTCTCGGAGTCAAACATTTTCCTTTAATATTGTATTCCGGAGTCCAAAAGCGGTCTCACATATTCCGTGACTGTCATCCTGGCCATGTGTTTGTTTATACTGATGGCTCCCGACTGGGAGAAAATACTGGTGCTGCACTTGCGTGCCATGATGTGGTGTGACAAACACGTCTCCAAGATTCGAGGTACGTTCTTACTGACGAGATGGCTGCCGTCCACGGTGCATTGCAACACATCATTGAACATAAACTACACAAGGCGGTCATTTGTTGTGACTCTGGGTCTCCGCTCAAAGGAACATTTTCGAATTATCGAACATTATCGAACATTTTATATTACTCTGTCCACTCCTGACTCCTTACCGCCTGTCCACACCAGTTGCTGCGCATAAAAACATTGAACTTGATGCAAGAGCACTGCTTGGCAACAATTTTTACCTGTGCACATTTTAACAATTGTGCAAAGGGATTCCCAATTCCAAAGATAATATGTTCTCCGGCTAATGCATATAGTTTGTCTTCTGGTTATGTTTGTTTTAAAGAAAATTGAAGGTGTTTCGAAGTTGATATTTCCGCTATGTCGGGAAGTATAGCACGGACCACGCCAAGGGCGATCAGACCAGGTGTTTGTAGGGCACTGGCGGCACTCATTTCTGCTGGGTTGCGTTGTTGTCATTGCCGGCGATACTCCGAGCTGACTTACCAATGGTGGGTGTGTTGTTCTCTCCACATCAGTTTTTGTTTGTAGTCACCGGACAACCATAGACCGGACTGGCTTTCTCCTTGTCCTTTCCAACCCTAAGCGTATTTTTGTATTGCCGGGATAACGCTAGCCTGTACAGTGATTTCCTCCACCAGGATGACCGGCAATAAGCCATCAGCAACAAAAAAGGACCCGATTAGCCAATTAGAGGTAGTCTAGATGCGACTATGACTATGTGCCCAGGTTAACGCTTGGAGATTGAAGGCTGAAAATTTACCACGACATGGATAATTATTCAAGAATGTCCTGTGTTGCCTCGACTGTCGTGCGCAACGAACCACGAACTGTCGCACGTTGCGGAAAACATGTCAAGAACGAGTTTTAGACCCATTGGATTAGCATTGTAACGGCAAAAACTGCGAAACGCTAGATCGCTGGAAATCACACCCACTTTAATATGGACAATTCGGGAACCTCGGGACCGATGTATACAAAATTGAGGTACTTTGTAGTAAACGATAGCACAATCGTCTTAAGTGCGGTTAAACCATTTTCGCAGGGACATACCTTGTGCCACGTGCAGGGACAGATCTGAAATAGGCCGTTTTAGGTAATTTGTAACGTTTTGCACGATAGGTAATAAACCAAATACAGCAACGACATACAATGAACTGGTAAATGTACGAACTACACTTTTTATGTGGAACCGAAAGCTGTCTCTCTCATAGCGTCAACGCTGCCGTGAATATATTATCTACAAGGATAATTTATTTTTGCACATGCGGCTTATAAAGCAATGGCTGGCGAACTACAAAGACATGCATATTAAAACTTACACGTATTTGAAGCCCATTGCATTGTTGCTCTGAAACTACTTCAAGATTTACACTGACGACCACATACTTTCGTTGCCACCACGCAGGAACAAACTTTCCCGTCACTCGCTGCCGCACCGCCGTGCCGCACTTAACCATCGAGGGTCTCGGGGGGGGGTCTTTTTACGCAACTAAGATTTTTCCGCGACAGAAAAACGGTGGAACGTAGCGCAGCAAAATTTTCAGTACCTTTTCCGGTATATGTTTTTGCGTATGATGCGAAAATTTAAACCTCGGGTCATGCAAGGTAGCCTAGCTTAGATCAAAGAGGACCACCTGCAAAATTGTTTCAGCATCCATAACTAACTTAAATAAAAAGATATTGAAATGAAACTTCGGACGTGAGTACAATTAGTTAGTGCATACAAAACGTATAAATCGGATTTATGTCTGGTGTCAGGTCAGTGACCTCAGGTCACGTCAAAATTTTCACCAATTTTCCTATTTTTGTAATATGCATGCACTTCTAAATGGATTTTTGAACTTGGTATGCATGCAAACATATGAGAAGTTCCTATTCTAATTTGATTGACCTCCGTCAAATGACCTGATGTCAGGTCAAGACGTAGTGCGCCGAGTGGTCAGAATGTATTTAAACATTTTGTTTGTACGGCTTATTTTGAGTTTTCATGTCCTAACTAGGATTAAACTTATATTGGACGACCTAAATTATCCAATGGAACCAAACCTACCTATTTCAGCCAGAAGGCCCGGCAGGCACACTCTGTCGCCGCCAAGTTCCTCGAGACGATAATTTAAATACAAAACAATGAATCAGCACATATAAAAAGCCAGTGCGGCCGTCGGAGGACAGTTTCACCTGGCATGCACATGAAATGCATGATTCAGCCGATGATAAACCGCAGCGAAACACTTCCTGCATGAATCATCCGATTAATAATTCAAGGAACGACCGTACTCTGCAGGATGCAGAACACAAACAGTTCTCAACTAGCATTGCAATATGCTTTTAACGTGAAATATGGACGAAATAGAATTACTTCAATGGCTACTCATGTTTGAGAAGGGCATTAAAATATCCCTATGAAGATGACCCATGTCGCGAAAATATCGACAATATAATAGCCTAAAAGTCTGACCCTGCTTACCTATTACATAGTGATATAGGATATTGATGTATATATATATATATATATATATATATTATATATATATATATATATAATATATATATATATGTGTGTGTATATACAGTGGTTGTGTATATTCTTTATTGCATTCATATTTTCCAATTGATTACAAACCAAGCATCATCGTCTTCTTCTAAAACCGTTCCTTTATAATTTCCTAGTGCCGACTCTTATGACCGGTGCTGAGCACACGCATAGCGTGAATGGATTCAACATTTGGCACACGTATGGGCTAATCTTGCACTTTTTGTTTTATTTGAGTCTTAGATACGATATCTAATACATTCCTCAAATATATCACACGTTGCGGATTTTATTCCCATCAGAGGATCGAAAATGGCTCCGATTGAAATCGAATATGTCACTACACCTATCATAATATGACCAGCCAATCATGCAGGTGCTGGTGTCGCTCAGTAATTACGCTGGGGTTGTGCACGGCCAAGGAATACCGGACTATTTCTGTGTTGTCTCGTGTCTGCAACTGGCGTTGATGGCGTTCGCCGTGATTGACAGGGCTCCTCTATTTGCAGGCAAGCCCAGCGAATACGACCCCGACTTCTCCGGACCTATCAAGAACAGGTCATGCACAGACATCCTGTGCACCGCTGTCTTCAGCGCATTCATAATAGGCTGGGCCGGCGTGTCCTTGTTCGGTAAGCTTTCAAGTCAGTCAGATGTACGAACAACCGAGTTAGATGTAGTATGCGGCTGACACTATGCGGCTGATCGACTCTATGTTAACATAAACATTGGGCATGTATTATGTCATACTACTTGTTTGCATAGGAGAGACTGTGGGGACGGGAATTAGGACAATCAGCAGGACTGTAGGAAACCAAACCAGCACTGGGAGTGTGAAGTGGCTGGATTCGGTGCACTTATTTTCTGTTTTTCCATTTAGGGAGGAGGAGGTCTCTTGCTTTCGTGTTTATTTTATTTTCGTGCTTTGGTTTTCAGCTAAGGGATCGCTGATGCTACAGATTATATTGACAGAACAGAAATTAGACAAATTTGAAGGGGAGGGTGAAAAGAAAACTTCGCCATCTCACAGACAATTAGGTTTGATCTAAGAACGTTAGGAATTGGTTCATTATTTAAGATTGATTGCCAATCTATATTGGATCCTTATGGTAATCAAGGTCAAATATTCAGCTTCCGCAAACTCGAATTGCCCTTCGCACATGCCCTTGACGGTTGTTCAAGATGACGTCCTACTTCAATTTCAGCTTTTATCTACGGAGATCCAAAGCAGCTGATGTATCCCACGGATACGCAGGGGAAGAAGTGTGGCTTCGACCCAGGCGTGGAGGACAAGCCGTACCTCCACTTCTTCGACATCTCCAAATGCGCTAATCCCATCGTATTGATAGCGGGCTGTCCTACACTACAGGTAAGAGTGAGCTCTTCCAAAGCAGTCACTTCAACGTTGCACTAGCTCTACCATGCCCAATCCCCAAGCTTTGTGTGATCATTAGCTACAGCGATCATTAGGTACAGTGGTCATTAGATAATTATTGAGTTCGGTGGTGAGATCTTCCGATGGACGCTCTGCGTTCCGTTGTTTTACGTTGCATTTTGCTGTAATGGTTTTACAATTCTGGAATGGTGCAATGAGATTGCTGGAAGGCAGCTGAATGTAAATTATGTATGATCAGATGCAGCCGCATCGCGTCAGTTCAGCACCACATACATTTTTTTTTCGAACGAGGGCGAAGCTCGAGCTAGACTGATTTTGTGTATATGCAACCCAAGGTCACGGTGTGTGACCGGACCCGACCGGTCTTCCAGCTCTCCCCGCCCCACCCGGACTGCCATGATTGTAAAACCTCCACCACCGTTTGATTAAAGTGCTTCAAAATATAATTCCTGCACTCCGAATCAGTGCTGTTGTTTTATATTTGATTGTATCACCCTTCATCGCAAATTTTCTTCTGAAGCACTCGCAATTTGAATTCAAAGAAAGGGTTTTGTGGTTGTACTTCTCGTGTCTGCATAGTTGGTCGTGTAAGTCCAATTACTTGTCACGCGGTTGCGTCGTCATGCCATGAGACCTGCGCGCCCCAGGGACGGTCAGTCATGCCATGTGACCTGCGCGCCCCAGGGACGGTCAGTCATGCCATGTGACCTGCGCGCCCCAGGGACGGCCAGTCATGCCATGTGATCTGCGCGCCCCAAGGACGGTCAGCTTGCCATGAGACCTGCGCGCCCCAGGGACGGTCAGTCATGCCATGTGATCTGCGCGCCCCAGGGACGGTCAGTTTGCCATGTGATCTGCGCGCCCCAGGGACGGTCAGTTTGCCATGTGACCTGCGCGCCCCAGGGACGGTCAGTCATGCCATGTGACCTGCGCGCCCCAGGGACGGTCAGTTTGCCATGTGACCTGCGCGCCCCAGGGACGGTCAGTCATGCCATGTGACCTGCGCGCCCCAGGGACGGTCAGTCATGCCATGTGACCTGCGCGCCCCAGGGACGGTCAGTCATGCCATGTGATCTGCGCGCCCCAAGGACGGTCAGCTTGCCATGAGACCTGCGCGCCCCAGGGACGGTCAGTCATGCCATGTGACCTGCGCGCCCCAGGGACGGTCAGTCATGCCATGTGATCTGCGCGCCCCAGGAACGGTCAGTCATGCCATGTGATCTGCGCGCCCCAAGGACGGTCAGCTTGCCATGAGACCTGCGCGCCCCAGGGACGGTCAGTCATGCCATGTGACCTGCGCGCCCCAGGGACGGTCAGTCATGCCATGTGACCTGCGCGCCCCAGGGACGGTCAGTCATGCCATGTGACCTGCGCGCCCCAGGGACGGTCAGTCGTGCCATGTGACCTGCGCGCCCCAGGGACGGTCAGTCATGCCATGTGACCTGCGCGCCCCAGGGACGGTCAGTTTGCCATGTGACCTGCGCGCCCCAGGGACGGTCAGCTTGCCATGTGACCTGCGCGCCACAGGGACGGTCAGTCATGCCATGTGACCTGCGCGCCCCAGGGACGGTCAGTCATGCCATGTGACCTGCGCGCCCCAGGGACGGTCAGTTTGATGCACGATGCAGCCAGCTTCGGCTGAAGCTCACTTTATTTAAATGTGATAATACCGAATTTGGAGGAACTATTTCCTCAATTTGGCTACTCCACTATATCTGGTGCACTCATCCCAAACTTGTAATGCAATGTGCCCAATTATCGAAATATGTTGTACTTGTTTTTCATTCCTATGCTTCCACCGGGATCAGGCGTAATTAGATGTATGTCTCACGAGCAAGCAGCTCCAGGCGAGTGATTGAGACTCGCGGTGCGCCTGCTGTTGTGAGTGTCTAACGTGGAATGCAACGACCCCGGATGGCGTGATTGCGCAACTTTTTCACCGCTTTTCAGTTCATTTTGTCACCGCTACATGACCACAAGGCAAAACTTTCCCATCACGAGCCAGCACAGCAAGCATGGCTGGGACCGACGTGGAGCCTGACGCGGCCGCCGTGGTTGTCAGGTCTGCGTGCAGTCCTGCCCAGCGATCAACTTCTTCGCGACGCCGTTCGGCCAGACCGAGCGACTGTGCGTGGCTGACGTGCGACGGCGCTTCTACTGCCGGCCGGGGGTGGACCCGACACAGCGCGCCGCCGACGGACGCTTCTCCCGCACCTGCCAGAGCCTGCTGGTCGCCGACTGTGCGCCGTACACGGTCGCCAGCGCCCCGAGTAAGCCCCGGTCGATGGGCGGACGATGTGGCAGGAATTACCAGACGGTGCCCGACTACGGTATGCCTCGTTGTCCGACCCAGCCCCGACCAGATCCGGCAGCTGACTGATTGCCATCATCGATTGTGCTCAGTGGTCTCTATTGATTGACGAGTTTGCACGGCGCCCTGGACGTTGTGCTTGGCCCTTGTGGAGTTGCTCGAGGCGACCTCAAGTCTGCATAGTCACTGATCTGTACTGGGTGTATGCATAGCCACAGTTTGTCATTAATTCTGTCTGTTCTCCCACCCACAGATTGCAATCAGAGCCTACCGTTTTCGGCTACGTGCTGCTCAATAGGCAATCCCAACCAGTTTGACCACAAGGCACCTCCAGATCAGTGCAATTGTTGGTGACTGACTTACGGTGGCTTAATCTGCGAGTACGCCTATTACACTTGAGTGACATTTAAATTTCACATACGATGTGGTCAAATGGCAATAAGCCCTAGCTGAAGTAGAATTCAAAGCCAAAATCAAAGCCAAGGTAAGCCAAACGGACTCGGATACGACCACGGACAGCGAGCCTGAGCTATTGACAGAGTTGTCTGTATCAAACAATGCAACGGTGGACCTTCAGGCAATAGTGCTGTGATATGTGTGCTTCAACACCGAGGATCATTAATGAGTCGCACACCCCTGTTTCCAGTCATAGATCGGTGTGCGTCAACACCGGGGATCAGCAATGAGTCACATTCCCCTGTTTCCAGCCATGAATAGGTGTGCGTCAACACTGTGGATCAGCAATGAGACACATTCCCTGCTTCCAGTCATGGATCGGTGTGTTCCGACACTGGGCGTGGATCAGGCCATCAATGGAACCTTGGTGGACGGCAACAACCAGACGATGGGCGATCTGTCCCTGGACAGGTTTATGAAGGCTTGCAAGAACCTCGGCACATTTCTCAAACTGAAAGGGGTACGGTCGTGACATGCGTCGCCAGAGGTGGGAAACCCAATGCTCTTTCCGGTCAGTGCATTAGCAAGCCGCAGTACTACCACGTGAGATGCTGGCAAGATCAGAAATAAAATCGCAATCTGACAGCCACAAGCAAACATCCATCGACCATTATCATTAGGCACAAAGCATAACATAATTTACGCCAGCGAGCTGATGCTTAATATGATCACAGTTATAAAGCTAATCTACAGCCGTGCCTAAAGGTCTTACTTAGCACTTAGGACTTGGCACTTAGCACTGTCAGCAATTGCATTGAAAATGCACGGCAAGCATGCACCATTTCCTGGTTACAGGAACCATTTCCTGGCCTGCTAACAACAAATCAATGCAAAACTATCTACACCGTCATGTATCGCAGCACTTGATTTCACGTAGCTGCACATATTTTAGGTGGGAGCAATACTATGAACCCCGCTGGGCTCTCTAATGTCGTTTGTCGGGTGTACTTCCCTCATGGTGGAATGACCGACCAACACAACTGCCGCAGCTCGGGCAGGACATCGGCAAGGACTTCCAAGCGTCTTGGTGGGCGATTGTGGCGGCCCTGGTCGTCTGCATGTTCGTCTCACTGCTCTGGATCCTGCTCATGCGCTGGTTCACATCGATCATGGTGTGGACGGCACTCTTCGGGTCATTGGGCGCTATCATCTACGGGTACGTCTCTCCAAATGGGCATGTATGCGGCCCATGCCGCATAAAAGCCGCATCACACTTTATGCGACTCCCGGTTAAGCTTTGTGTGCTGGGGGAATTTAAAATAGTTAGCCGATACGTGTTTTTAAAACAATACTAGGGAGTCTTTGAAGAAGCCGCCTGTCCCAAATGAACCGCAGTGAAGTCAGGCAGGAGTGCGTGTTTACTGCCTCTTCGTGACCCCGTGCGCCCTCATGTAGAGGCTGCACAAACAGGACCAGGTGTTTTCACTGTGGTGGTGTATGTGCAAAGATGAAAGTCTGTATGTCTGTCTGCACTGGGGCCAGAGCAGGCGGCATCGACCGCGCTTGGCTGGCCGGGTAGCTGGCCAGCTGGTATATATGGCCGCTTAGCCGGGCTCGCCGGTGGCAAGTCGGCAACAATGGCAAAACGCCCATTGTGCTGGCATGTGAGTCCGAGCGTGGCCTCTCTGTAGTGGCTATAAACCGCGGAAGCAGTCAGACGACAGTAGTCGATTTCTCTATGGCCAGGCAGGCATCACGATGGACGACAGCTCAATCATTTACTTTGTCTATCGTCGCTGCTGGTTCCTAGACCTGGTGTGTATTCTGCGCATACTGGCGTTGTGTGTTCCACCTCACCACATGCGAATCCATGTCGTCTTATGTGCAATTACGTAGCGAACCGTACGACTATGCGAACCTCTTATGCGAACTCACGACTGACAACACCAACCATTGACTACTGAAGACACTGAGGGCCGACGGCACTGGCGACACTTGCGAGCGCGCTGTGTTCGCCAGCTGCGTCTACACCTACCTGCGGTACGACTACCTGAAGGAGGTGTCGACTGAGGCGCCTCGGGACGACGGCAGAGCCACCACCGTGGCCGCGTTCACCACCAGCACCGGCTCACTGCTCGGACAGAAGGACACGTGGCTGGCCTTCTTCATCTGCCTGGTCGTGCTGGGCGTCATCCTTCTGCTGCTTATCGTGGTGCTTTTCAAACGACTAAGGATCGCCATCGAGGTCATCGAAGAGGCCAGCAAGTGAGACCTGAGAGATGGGCAGGGAATAACAGTCTCGTCGTGATGGAAGTGTGTGCGTGTTGCGCGCATGATTCGCTTACCTGTCACGATTATGGTTCGTTTCACCTTTACCCGTTACACGCTGGTAAACAATATTTCTATTTGTATTTGTAGTTGCGAATTTAACAATCCAATTCCATAGAATGGATTAATATTTGGTTTGAGTCAGATTGCAGTCAGCTATGGATAACACTGCACAAACATGAGCCAAAGTGGAAGCAGTAAAACAACAGTATACATACAAAACACAGAGCACGTACAGTCAATATGCGACATATGCGACAATATGAAGCTGTGACGCTCACATAGCTCACAGAGAGAGAGAGAGAGAAAGAGAGAGAGGGGGAGAGGGAGAGAGAGAGAGAGAGAGAGAGAGAGAGAGAGAGAGAGAGAGAGAGAGAGAGAGAGAGAGAGAGAGAGAGAGAGAGAGAGAGAGAGAGAGAGAGAGAGAGAGAGAGAGAGAGAGAGAGAGAGAGAGAGAGAGAGAGAGAGAGAGAGAGAGAGAGAGAGAGAGAGAGAGAGAGAGAGAGAGAGAGAGAGAGAATAAAAAAAAAGAGAGAAAATAAAAAAAAAAAAAAAGAAAAAAAAAAAAAAAAAAAATAGAAAAAAAAAAAAAAAAGAGAGAGAGAGAGAGAGAGAGAGAGAGAGAGAGAGAGAGAGAGAGAGAGAGAGAGAGAGAGAGAGAGAGAGAGAGAGAGAGAGAGAGAGAGAGAGAGAGAGAGAGATAGCGAGAGAGAGAGAGAGAGAGAGAGAGAGAGAGAGAGAGAGAGAGAGAGAGAGAGAGAGAGAGAGAGAGAGAGAGAGAGAGAGAGAGAGAGAGAAAGAGAGAGATAGAGAGAGTTTGTGTATTTGGTGAATGACGAGGATCTACTTAATGTCATGCTTAGGCGGGCAGCTTTACATGCTGCGTATCTGAGCGCCCGCAATGATTGCTATCATGCACTATGGTACTAGGTTCCTCTGAATCTCGGCTGAATATGTTATGTTAGGGTGGTGCTTGTGGTGTGTATAGTCGAGCGGTGAAATTTACTTGGCCAGCCCTCGCGCGGTAGCGATGCCGGAGTCGCCAGGTCGGATCTTGGCCAGCCCTCGCGCGGTAGCCATGCCGGAGTCGCCAGGTCGGATCTTGGCCAGCCCTCGCGCGGTAGCCATGCCGGAGTCGCCAGGTCGGATCTTGGCCAGCCCTCGCGCGGTAGCCATGCCGGAGTCGCCAGGTCGGATCTTGGCCAGCCCTCGCGCAGTAGCCATGCCGGAGTCGCCAGGTCGGATCTTGGCCAGCCCTCGCGCGGTAGCGATGCCGGAGTCGCCAGGTCGGATCTTGGCCAGCCCTCGCGCGGTAGCCATGCCGGAGTCGCGAGGTTGGATCCGGACGTCCCTGGTACTATTCTCGGTAAACATACACTACCAGGAGGACTTCGGCAAACATTGCTTCGGTTGTATATTCCCAACGGGCATTCTTCTTGATTTTTCTGCTGAGTGAGATACAATATTTATTTTTAAGGAAGGATTAAGCTGCTGAGCATCTCTCGACTGTACCTGCTTATGTATATTAGACGTATTTCACGTGGCGCAAATGACACCGGCTCGCTCCACATTCGCAGGGCGGTGACGTCGATCCTGTCGACGCTGGTGTTCCCGTTGGTGCCGTGGGTCCTGCAGCTGACCGTCGTGTTAACGTTCGCCACGCTGGCGCTCTACATTGCCTCCATGGGCAAAATAGAGTTCAGAGTGACGTCACTACCGGACGTCTGCAACTCCACCTGTAGCCCGTTTGCGGTACGGTACGGCCTCACTCTCATCTTGGTCTGATCCTCCGTCCTCTCCTTCGGTATGGCGTTCTGGTTCCTCCATCTCAAGCGCCATGGTCCAACCATCCAGCTGGCTTTGTGGTCCAGTTGCTCTCCATCCAGCCGGCTGTGTGGTCCAGCTGCTCTCCATCCAGCCGGCTTTGTGGTCCAGTTGCTCTCCATCCAGCCGGCTGTGTGGTCCAGCTGCTCTCCATCCAGCCGGCTTTGTGGTCCAGTTGCTCTCCATCCAGCTGGCTTGTGGTCCAGCTGCTCTTCGTCCAGCCGGCTGTGTAGTCCAGCTGCTCTCCATCCAGCCGGCGGTGTGGCCCAGCTGCCCTGCCCCGTTGGTACAGCCGGCTGTTCCGACGCAATGTTTGCTCCCATCCGGTATTAGCATAGTCCATCCCCAAGCAATTCGGTCTAACTTTCCTGTGGTGTGACTCTCCTGCGGTTGAATCCCCCACCATCACCACCAACAGCAGTACGGTGTGACCATCCCACAGTAGAATAGTCCTCCCCTCCTCCCAAGAGCAGCACGATATGACTCTCCTACAGTTGAATCCCCCACCATCACCACCAACAGCAGCACGGTGTGACCATCCCACAGTAGAATAGTCCTCCCCCTCCTCCCAAGAGCAGTACGATATGACTCTCCTGCAGTTGAATCCCCCACCATCACCACCAACAGCAGTACGGTCTGACCCTCTCGCAGTAGGATCGCCCTCCCCATCCTCCCAAGAGCAGCACGGTCTGGCTTTCCTGCAGCAGAATCCCAGCAGAATCCCAGAATTCCCCCGACAGTAGTGTGATCCGACTCTCCGGCAGTAGGGCTTGGCTCCATGCGGCATGGTTCGACACCCCTTCCTAGTGGAAGAATAGTGGGCAAATAATTTCCTCTGTCCACCGTCGCCGAGCAGTACTGTCTGGTTTTCTTTGCAGTGTAGTCCAATGCCCTTGGTGATGACGTTTGTGTAGCTCGCAGTATCCTCAGCGGTAGATAGGGTGTCAACAATCCAGCTACCAGCTGCGTTCAATTTTTGTGCAAATTTCAGTGGAATGCCACTGGGCAATCTAATGTTGAGAGTTACTCAACTCTTCATGGGGGCATGCTCATTGAGTCTGGTATATTTAGGTACTGATCGCGCTGTTCCTTCCAGATGAATGGCATTTGCGAGCCAGAACAGTTCAACAGGTCCTGTCTGAGACTCTGTCCCGAAGCTGAGTGCACATTCTACGGGTTCAATAAGTTTGCATCGATTCCTTACCTGCACGTAAGTTAGAGGTACTAGTTTCGATCGTCTGAGATATGCTCTGTTGCTAATGTCGTGAGGGGATTCACCGGGATTAGACAGGAGTACGGTACACTCGAGATGGTGTAAGTGAACACAATTCATTCCTGTGATGAGATGACGATTTGCTTCGGCACATGGCTTATGCCACGTGTACTATTGTCTAACGCTACTGTTTTACTTATTGAGGCGTGCAGTCGCCCACGCCATTGGCTTCCGAATGTTTCAAATACTTGTCCTGTTCTTGTTAGTGTACCCTGTGCTTGTCGGGAGGCCTTCTATAGGGAATACTATGATAGTGCTCCAGATGACCATGTGCTAGCTACTTTGCACTGTGCTGGTCAGGAGACCTGTAGGGAACAATAGTGAAATGTTATAGATGGCCATGTGCTAACTACTGTGCCCTGTGCTGGTCCCACCAGCTCCTGTAATGGCAAGATGATCCGTCCAATGGTGGAGGGACCTACGATGGTCGTAGGAGCTCAGGGATGGTCAGAGAGTCACATAAATTATTTCTTGAGCACATGCGTTTAACCATAATTGTAGCCTTGTGATCTCTGAAAGGACCACAAATGAATGACTGTGCCTGTTCGATTGCCAGTAGAGCTTTGACAATGAGAGCGACCAATACGACATCCAGAGGACTTTCTCATGAGATCGCTGAAATACATATGTAGCTTCTAGAGGGATGCCCTTGGTTATGCAAATTGTGCAAAATGTGGGCTTCCTACCCGGTGGGCATGCCTAGAGTCCGATTTGCTTACCAACAGGAATCCTCCTGGCGGCCACCTTTACTGTGCCACGTAGGCTACCAGTTGTTTTTATTCTGTAGAATGGTCATGTTATTTCAGCTCAGTAAGGCAATACAAATGCCACTTAAAATCAGTAAATCGTGTAAGAGGTGGAAGCTTCCACCTGTCGAGTGCATTTACAGATTTAGGAGGTAGGACTAGATCACGTTAAGTTTCATAATGAATGATGCCTGTCGGTTCTTCTGTTCCATGTCCCAAGTCACCTCGCTGTGGTGATGTCCAATGTTACCGCAGTTTTGATTACCCCATGCTTTCATGTTCATTTCAGTTCTACAACCTGTTCGCTTTGCTCTGGATAATGTTCTTCCTCTCGGCATTCGGAGAAATGGTTTTGGCAGGAGCTTTCGCTGCTTGGTACTGGACATTCGATAAGAGCAAGAACCTGCCTACCCTTCCACTGATCAGCAGTGCCCGTAGAACCTTATGGTGCGTATAATTATGTGTGTGCAATAGACACTTCTCACTATGAATTGATTTGTTAAAAAAAGGCGTCACAACAAATTCATCTAGCATCAATTCCGGCATGGAATCACAGATGTGCACCCAACAGATCACAATACCTAAGAACAAACATAATTCAGAAATTGCAGAAAAAAGTGAATTAAGGACATTGACCAGGAAGACAAACCAAAATGCAAACTAAATTGTCCTGGACGCGAAAAGCGTTCAGTTTTGTCAACACTTCTCCGTTGCTAAAGCAACAAAAATTGATACCATAAAACTACACGACTCGGAGCGATGTTCTGCCATGACCCTTCGAGTGCGCAATACTGTTGAACATGTTATTCGTCATGCGTCCTTGTATGCTGGGTGAAATGTTCTGCACCAAACAGAACACGTGATACATGAAGGTTATATATTCCTGTATGTTGGAATAGGCCTGCACAAGTATTACTCACTGCTGACATGAAATGACTGTCATCTCACTGAAGTACCTGAACTGACAATTGTCCGTCGTTCCACAGGTACCACATCGGCACCTTAGCGTTCGGCTCTCTCATCATAGCGATTATAAGACTTATCCGTCTTATTCTGGACTACATCGATAAGAAGTGTCAGAAATATCCTGGCAATCAGGTAAAGTCACTACGAATGCCGCAAGGTGCAATTAGCTGCATTTTTTATTTTTAAACGGAACTGAATCTATTTCTCTTCAGATTACCTGTAATACCTCTGTCATTCATTACCTACTTGATGGTTGCTACTATCTATTACCGGTATTGATAACGACATAATAGTGTTGTTTGCGGCACAGCACCCATTGATGTGTAGCTATGCCTAACAACATGATGTTCCCCTCCAAATCCCGATGGCCAAGGACATCACCACAAGTAATCAACGGCTGTAAAGCCGTTGATTGATCCTTGATGCTTGTTCTTCCAGATAGTAAAGGTGATATTGTGCTGCTGCAAGTGTTGCATGTGGTGCTTGGAGAAGTTCATGAAGTTCATCAACAGGTAAGTGTGAAGAGCTGCTAAGCAGAATTAGTGCAGATGAATGCGTTTTTATGTTTCATGCAGCGGAGCTTAAACGATGTTTTTTTAAATTTCCAGTATTAATGATTGCATTTCTCTGTGCCAAATTCATGATATCAAATCTACTATTAGCATTGCTAGAAGAATCAACGCGTAGATCACACATACAGACCAACTTGATGACAGCACCGACAGAATAATGTGCAGAAAGCACACACAGATCAACGTGCAGATGTCACATACATACCGATGTACAGATGGCACAAGCAGGCCAATGTACAGAGGGCAAAGGCAGACTGACGTACAAGGGCAATGCTGTTGGATAGTGACTGCCCATTGACCCCTGGCCTGCTGAGGAAGAGGCAATTCGTGCCTCCATCCCTATTTTTCTTAGTTTTCCCCAAAGTCATTTATGTTTGCAAATTGAAACATGCAGTACCTTCAAATCAACGTCTACGATAACTTCTGGTGCGATGCGAGCTCCATATCATTTTGATACAGACGGCATATATAATATTATGGATGAGCCTTTTGCATGGTTATGTGCTATGCTAGTACCCGTGATGAAGAAGGCATAGATAATGCATATGCGCTCAAACATGCTACCCGCCGTCTCGTTGGATAAATCTCATCCTCCTTCTCCCTTGCTTAACCTCGTCCGTACAGGAGGGAAGGTTGATTGAACCCTCACGTGAGGTTTCTTTGCGACCAGGAAAAAGAGCATGAATCACGACGACGCCGCCTGGCATAGCTCAGGAGAAATCTTTTGCCGATCCCATGATAACGGTAGCAAATTTGACAATGTCTTCTCAGGTCCCTGACTATGCTGTCATGGAAGGAACATTTCAGGTTATTTTCGCCGAAATTGCGGATTTTCAGCGACTAACCTTACTTATTGCTGCAACTTGGTCAATGTTGGGTGTGTCAGGACTCAGCTGACACGATTTGCATTGGTCAGGGACCTTTCCAAAGTTACTTGAGGTCCTTGATAGTACCTGGCCTTTTTCGCCCCAGAAGTTACTTAGGGATAAATATTAACGCTGACGCCGGATTTGGCGTCCATATTTACACCCAAACACTAGACAATAGTGCTTTATGACACCATTCCTAAGGTTCTAACACCAGGTGACACTTCGACCTCTCTGACATTTGGCCTATGAGTGTATGATAAAGTATGCATCGTTAGTATGTAGAGGTAATGGGCAATGCTATTGTAAATGGTTTATGAGTGCATCCCATATTGCTTTAGCGAAGGTAGCCATTACATATGAAAATGCTCGCTCTTTGCAACACAAACAAAATCATGGGCTGAGCTGGAAGGTCAACCAGCGGCTTCGAGTATAACATGTTGGTATTAATTGCGAGATCGTGTTGAGTGCACTGCACTGATTGTATTTCATGTCGCTAGCCCTTTTTGTTCGGAAGCATTCTGGGGGTGGGGGGGAGGGGGTTGTAACAACAAACGGACACTGGGGACGGTAGGGAAATGTCGTGTACTGGCGAGGGTTAATGTCGTCCTAGATGAACGGTATCAATATTTAGCCATCACTGCGTCTTGTATGTTGGTCTTTGCTGGTAGACAAATATGTTTTATGCTTAGCAGACTTTCCGCCAATATATATATATATATATATATATATATATATATATATATATATATATATATATATATATAAATATATATATCGCGGTGACTTATATCTATGCAAATATTCATACACATTGGAGTGAAAGAAGAATTTTGTATTCTGATAAGCAAGTAGATCCTGAGTCTGCTAATCGTGCTTCATGCTACCTTGTGCAACGTGCTACAGATAACTTGAGGAATATTTCTGATCTGAAGCGAGTCAGTTCACTACCTGGTATGTTGAATCACCTTGGACCCGTTTCTGTATGCTTTGCATGGCTGAAACAAGCGTCACATGTGAAGCTATTTTCCGCCAACCTCGGCATGTGATCTTTAACATGACCTTTAATGCTACCAAGCGTATATCCTAAGAATACATTCCCGCCCTGGCTATTGGCTGTGTTTTTTTCCTAAGCTCCGACAATTTGCTCTGGAAATTGGGAGCCGATAGGGGATGAAAGTACGAAAACATGCTCCAGTCTACTGTGAGCAGCTAAATACTGCACCTGGCGCCGAGTTGAAACGGTTCGTTAGAACGGATGGCGATCCAGTGAATTCCAGGGGAGTTGCACTTAATTTGCATACACGTGAACCTTTCAATGGTTCTGGTGCATCTGCTCTAACCTCAATTGTTAGTCTTGATTGTCTTCATGCTCGTTGTGACATATGTCCATACGCTGCAGGAACGCATACATCATGTGCGCTATTTATGGAGGAAACTTCTGCACTTCGGCCAAGGACGGCTTCAACCTCATCATGCGAAACATTCTACGGGTTCTGGCGGTAAACTCTGTGAGTTCGAGCTTTGTATATGCTCAGGGAATTGTATTGCCAATAGAGAGATTCCCGCTACTCGTATGCAAACATGAAAGCCTTGCAAACTGTGGTAGCCCTTTCGGATTGCAGGACCCGTCCGATCCAAAACGGTCTATTCCACCACCAGTACAGGGATTGCTAGAACGGTGCCCAGCCTCTGTCTGGGCAACTCCGCCACATGAAATATTGTGACCTGGTCTTTATCCCAGTAACGAACGAATTACGACTCAGTACAGTACGGAGAGTAGGCTGATTTTCATTTGATTGAAAATAGGTGGGGAACGGAATTGTTCTTAGCCAATGTCATTCTCCTGTCCAGATGGGTTGCTGAAACCTGGCGAAAATTCGTGATTGCGAAATACAATTACAGCCTTGACGCGTCTGGTCACCGACAGAGGTAAACGCTGGCTGTGCACTCACCTTGGCTACGCACTCACAAGTTAAGTCACCGAATTGTTCACAGCAAGCGTCCTCAGAAATGGACAGTATTAGTTGATGCAAGCTTTTACGTGCATTCGGTCACGCTAAGGAGTTCGTGAAAATTTATATACGTGTAGATACCGATGTAATGTTACGTGACATGACATTTTTGGCTTCAATTATTGGGTGTAAGAACGTCAAAAAATGATTGTTCCGCATGTTGCTCACTTATCTCGTGCTCGTTGCTATTATCTCGTTGCTATCACGCTTTTATCGCACTAGTTCATCGTTGAGCAGGAAATTAACGTTCATCATATGTCTTAGCCTCCAAAAGAATGACCTCACATCATGTCAAGTAAGTGTAAAAACAATCTGTATTCCACCTTGGTACTTTCGGAGACGATTGTCTCGGAGAGTAATGGGAGATGCAAAGAAACGCGAGTTTTCCACATTAGTTAATCGACGTAAGAAATTGAAACGTCGCGTTTCCGAGAGCTGTAATTCCGCTGGGCTTTAGTCGAACACACTAAGGGATGACTGCAAAACAGCGTCACACCGATTCACTGTGATCACACTGTGATTCACACTGATTCAACATCACACGAGCGCGGGCCAGACTGCTTGTTGGCTCCTTGACCGAGCACTGTTGCACAATCTGACCACTAGGTGGCCAGTCGCTGCCACGCTCTGTCTGATGCGGCATGTGCTCTACAGGTGTGCGATTTCCTGCTGTTCCTGGGGAAGATTCTCATTACGGGCGCGGTGACGGTTGGCTCGTTCTACTTCCTGGACAACCGGATCCCGATCGAGGGTCTGGAGACGGTGGTTCCTCAGACGGAGAACAGCTGGGTGCCGACGCTGACCATCGCCATCGGCTGCTATTTCATCACCTCACTTTTCTTCAGCGTCTACGAGATGGCCGTCGACACCATCTTCCTTTGCTTCTGTCAGTATCGAGAGGAGGAGACCAATCAGTATCATAATGCAACCGTCAGTGTACGTAACCCTCTTCCGGCCGTGGGAGGGGAAGTCCGTGTCCCCACCCCACCGTTCTCGCCGTGGTGTTAACCCTCTCCCGGCCGGTGGAGGGGAAGTCCGTGTCCCCACCACACCGTTCTCGCCGTGGTGTTAACCCTCGTCAGGCCGGGACAGAGGAAATCCGTCGCCTCCTCCCTCTTGCCGTGGTGTTTACCCTTACCCGGCCGGGGGTGAGCAAGTCCTTCGCCCCCTCTCGTCGTGGTGTTTCCTCGCGAGAAACCCAGCAGAAAAAAACGGCGGGCGATGCTGCATCCAACTTACAACATCTTTCCCACATCAATTTTGCATGCTTTGAAAAACATGTTTTCGGTTGTTCGCGGCCACTGACCTACTGCCGAATAAGTTTCCGGCAGCTCCGGCACCTCCAAAAAACTAAGAAGATTCCATATCTTTCGAATGCAGAATTTTCATGAAGCGTTCAGTGATTGCTCATCTGGATAGAAGTAATACAACTTCCACCTCAGCTCTGTTCTTCGTCAGAATTTTGTTGTCTTTGTTGCGTCATGTTTCACCATTGTTAGCCGTCGGTGTTCAAAATCAGAAATCTCGAGCATACCTTGCACGTTCCTATGGGTCTAAGTTGACTGAAAGTGCCATTTCTCGGTGAGGTCTACCTATATGAGCAATCATTTTCGAACAGTCTTAAAATGTTTAAGATGTCTAAAAAAAATTGAAAATAAGAAGTTCGAAACGAGTCCATTTTGATTCTGATTTTCAAAAATACGTACGTTGCAACTTTTCGTTCTGATTGCAAAACATTCTGCGAATTAACAAAAAGTGAGCATCCCAAGGCCTCAGCAATTGTCATCCGTGAGGTGACGAGTGCCCGCAGTGATGAAGAGTGTTCCCGTCAATGTCTGGGAACTTGCGTCAGTATCAGGCTGTTTCCATTAGCATCGGGTGCCACAGTACCGGGTCAGTTTCAGGATCCTTCCTTTGATTACAGGAACGGTCGTGTTATTATATGTGGTCGTATTATGGACATGATTACCCACAGAGTTCCTTGACGAGGAATGAGAATGAAGGAAAATAGTTTCCTCTCTTATAACCACTTTTTGTTTATTTCCTGTTGATAGCTTGCCGCCGCCAAAGCCATCCTCCTCCCCCCCCCTCTTCACTGGCAAAATTTGTCTACCCATCCCCTGGAGGAAATCCCTGCTGCTCACGCTATTCAGTGGCCTGATGAACTTACCATGGCCCACACAAATGTAAAGCGCTCTTTGTGCGGAATAGTCGTCGAAAGGAAAATGCATGGGATATTACACAGTACACGGTAGGTTCGGTCAGCCGTTAATCGAGCACTGTGCAGTAATGGATTCATAACAAAACCTCGGGTAATGAATCATCAACGAATGCGTTGGAAGCAAAATCAATATTGGAACAGATCGAAGAAGTTAATGATAACCAAACACCTACCATCATAATTAGTTTCTATTAATTACTGTTCTCACCATTCAAGGCTTAGTAATGGCTTCGTGCCTGAAAAAGTTAACAATCTTCTATTGTTTTCTTCTTCATTCTTCCAAAGCCAAAGTAATGCAGCAGGTACAGAGTTCAGACCCGTCAACCGTTTGCTTATCGTGACAATATTGCCCATAATATAATTGCATTTAATGCATGTCACTGAACATATTTTATCAATATAGGCTTCAAAGATTGAACACAATTAATGTTCGCGTCGGCCCTCGTTTCACAAACCTCTGGTCATTCTGACGCTTGAACATTCTGACCGTGGGCTACCTTAATTTCTTGCATGATTTGTCATTAGTGCGCCGCTAATGAAAAATGGCATCCCAATGTTCCGTCTTGGTATGTAATGTCGGTCAGTATGTGACGTCATGAGATGCAGGACAGGAAAGGTAATTCCACGAAGTTAAAAGTAGTTTGGTAAAATTATGCTTAAAGATGTTGATAAGCTCAAATCCTATCTAAATAATTTCAATGCATATACAAACAACCGTATCCAATAACAAAACTGTCCATAAGATTCACCATGTATGCATTACGTCACTAGCTGATTAATTATCTATTATTGTAGCTGTTGCTATGTTGCTATGCACCTTCTTTTCAGCCATCCTTATTTGATCATGGTCATACGCTGTTGTGAATTGCAGCGTCAGTTGCACTAACATCAATACCTGCGTTTTTATATATGTGTAGATGTAGTGTACTAGATTGAGGATGGTAGGCAATGAGAATTCCTACGTGTTCTCAGATTTATTTTATAACAATCATGTGGCTTCTATGAATATGTGCCAATACGAAAATAATGCCTTGATAAAATATATATTTTCAATCCATGTTCTGGCCTCAACAAGATATTTGATATTGATGAAGCAAAACATACCAATTATAATAACAATAATACTTTTTTGAAAAAAATAACAAAATACAGGTCTTTTGACCGGGCTTCAGTCCATCTTCACTGGGCTTAACCAGGCTTGGTCGCATCAGAATTACCGGTGACGAGCCTTAGTCCCATGATTTCCAGTATTTGTCACCTGTACGGTGTAGGGTCTTAGACGATATATTGCAAACTATTAGTTACATCTTCCACAGAAATTCATCATGCAACGTACTGATGTTAACATTTAGGATTCCTGCACATCACAATGCAAACGCCTGTTTAAGACACAGAAGAGTCGGCACCTCTGTTAATGGCATATTAATGTTCTAAGCTACACAATGAGGTACAGTCTATCTCCTTTGTGTGGTTATGCGTTGGGTTTCTGCATCGTTAAATTCGTGCGGAACAGGCGTATCACGCAGATACTGCAGTGAGGCGACAGCACTGCGGTACAGTAGGAAGTCAGGAAGCACTGCGGTACAGTCTAACAGTAGGATTGCTATGCGGTACAGTCTACTACCTTCACCAGTTGGACATTAAGTAAGCGGTGGAACAATGCGTTTTTAGATATCGGTATGGTATGTACCACCTCGCGAATACATCGCATTGGTATGATCGCATCGCAATGATGGTAAATGTGTCCGAAAACGCCACAGTGCCACCTAGCGATCAACTTCACGCCCAATTTCGGCGGACGGGGGACAGGATGTGGCGATTGTGACAATTACCCAGTTTACATGATCAGGTCAGCTGTAAACGGAAATTTCCGATTCGGTCGATTCGCAAAAGTTCCAATCGCGCGGCCCGTTTACAAGAGCAAGACAGCCACCTAATGGGATTTTTGCGATTTGACCCCTGACGCAATGTGGTGAAAAGTTCCGAATATTTGGCGCATTTTTGCGCTTCTGACGCACCTGCTTCGAGCAACGGCATACACAGACACAAGGTATCATCAATGATCCACGTAGTTAGAGGTTGTTGGGCAGATATATAGGGAATCTGTGAATTCGAAAGATTCAAGTAGCCGATGACACGTTATCGATGACAACATAACCCTTTCTTCTTCACGAATCGAATGGTGCATTGTCTCCAGGCCAGACTATGTTCTGTTGTATAGGTTCCAGACTATGTAATGGTGCATTGTTCCAGAAGGCCTTGTTGCAAACTGTGCAATAGTCAAATATACAGGGTAAATCAGGTTCACTACGCAATCCAAGATATAAATTAGCAAAACCCAAACGCTGTAGCAAATCCGCAAGTTGACCACCCCGCCACATTGTAAAACTCACGGTTGGGGCACGCACTAACAACGTGACGTCTCAGCGCCGCTTTCAGCAGTTACGTGTCTGATTTTTGTATTTCATCACTAGGTTTGCAATTATAATTAAAAGCAAGACGTTTATTTTTCATAATTACCCTAAATTTACTCAAAACGGAGCAGATAATAGCTTTAAGAAGTATAATGACCCTTGCAGCCTTACCGTTATTTGTTCATGATTGGCGCTTATCACAAACTTCCACTTACCGAAGCGTAAATTTGCGTTAAGCTTTTCGGATGTTTTGCTACGCAAAAGCCCGTTTACAAGAGCATTATTTTCGCAAGTTTTCCTAATCGCATCGTATTCGGAAGTTTTGCTGCTCATGTAAACGGGGTAAATGTGGCAGCCAACAGCGCCCAATCCATCCCCGACCACCAACCGCTGACCAGGCCGCCATCCGTTCCCAGTGGAGGACATCGAGCGACACGACGGCTCTGCCGAGAAGCCCTACTACATGTCCAAAGACCTGATGAAGCTCATCGGGAAGCGCAACAGGCCGTCTGCCGAGAAGACGTAGTGCCAGACTGTTCCCGCCGGTCGCCGAGGCCGGCAGTCCAGCTGCAGGGATGTCGTTCGCAGTGTGGCGCCTGTGACGTGGTATACTCCGGTGGCCTCGTTGTCAACCAGTGACGTGTGGCGCCTGTAACGTGGTATACTCTGGCGGCCTCGTTGTCTACCAGTGGCGGGCATGGCTTATCGACGGCCTTTGCTGCTGAGCCGCGGGCGCTGACGTGTTTGTTGTTGTTCTGTGGTGTTATGGTGGTGTATTTTGAGGTGGATCAGTTTCGGTCTTGTTGCCTTCATCGGTGAAGTTCATAAAGCTTCAGTGTCGGCGTGAAGTCGGTGATGCTTGTTTAGCGGTGTGATGGAGAACATTTCCTCCTGTCACATTTGAGCAGCGTTTATATATATATATATATATATATATATATATATATATATATTTTATATATATATATATATATATATATATATATATGTATATATATTTATATATATTCAACCAAACATATACATACTTGTTATTGGTTGACAGCATTACCTCAAACCTCAGCTTATGTCGGTCTTGTGTGCGTCGTTCGAGCTTTCTTGCTGAGAAAAGGCTCCCCTACACACCTGCAGAAGGGCACGAGTCCACTCCCTCCCCCACCCCACTCTACAAGTTTTTCGACGAAGGCGCCTCTCCAGGGACTTTCGCAGTGGTGCTCCTGCAGACGATTGCCCCTGGCCCCATACAATTCTTGCGTCTGTCCCTGCTATAGCATGCGATAAACTCACGAGGTAGTTGCATAATGCAGTAGGCTTCGAAATATTGCGTTGAGTACATCATAAAATAAACTGAACGTGAAATAAGCAAAAATGTGAACGATTGATATTGCATTTACAGAACAAATACATCACAGTACGAATCAAAGTGTAAATATTCATCGCGAGCACAGCTCAGGTATCGGTTTCCTTGCTTATTCATTTCTAAGAAGTATCTATGCATGTACAAGGCTTCTCAGGTCTGAAGATGCTTTGTGACATCACAGGTGCATCTCTGTTCAGAGTTGCATTGTGCTGTGGTCGCATGAGCTCGTGCGGTACTCCGCCGCGTAGATGCTCAGTTTGGCGTCCGCTGAGTTGCTGCACCGATGCAGTGTGTCCAGTTGCTGTCCAGTTAGTGTACCAGTTTGTATGTTCTCACGAAGGTCACACACTTCCGTCGGCACACTACATCGGTGTAGCAACAACAACACTCAGCAGACGCATAACTACGCATCCACGCGAAGGAACACCATGCCAACACCCGCGCCAACAGCACAATACAAATCTGACGAGACAACACTTCACTGACAGCACTACTATAGCTACGATCTGTAATGACACAAGGCATCTTCGGATCGTGGAAAACTTGTTCACATCTAAACTGTCTCCCGATATCCTTATTTAGAGCTGCAACGCATGTTCTAAGGCCCTGTCGCTTTTTACGAGACTTGGTACACTTTGGAGGGACCTATGCATTTTGTGCCTTCCGTTGTGCTCTTAGGGTCTTGCTGAATTTATTTGGGACTCCAAACGCACATTTGTGGAACTACAGCACGATTTTAGTAGCTTCGGTATAATTTCTAGGGGTCCCGGCGCAACTTTTCTGGCCCATGCGCATGCTTCCGGGGGGGGACCCGACACCAGAATTCCGGGTTGGATGCAATTTTTGGTGACTGTGATTTTTTAAAATTCAGATTCCAGCCTGATTTTTTCTGGCATCCGATGCCATATTTTTGTGTCCAGTCGCGATTTTTCGAGCTCCGGTACGCTTTTTTAGGGGCCGTACGCGAATATTGAAGGCATCTGATGATATGTTTGTGGCTTTGGAGCGATTTTTCTGGCTCGGACATTTATATATTGGAATCTCTTCTTATTTTGGAGGGCGTCGGCTTGATTTTTCTTCTCCCGATTCGATTTTTTGGGCCACGCTGTGCTTATTTCGGTCATCGACGCCAATTTTTGGGACCCCCGAGGGCAATTTTTGATGCCCCGACCAGAATTGTCCGGAGTACCGACGGGAATTTTGGGTCCTAAGCGCGCTATCTGGCGGGCTCGGCGCGGGTTTGCAGGGTGCGTTGTACTCAGCTGGGCCCCAGCGCGATTTTGGTGGGCCCAGGGACGAGGTTTTTTTGGTGCCTGCTGTATTTATTTAGAGCCCCCTACGCGAATTCTGGGTGCTCCGACGCGAATTTATGGGACTCCAGAGCGATTTTTGGGGACCCAGGCGCAATTCTTGGAGTCCACCTCTTCAGGAGGAGGCAATGGCCTTGGCCTCTTTGGCACGCCAATGCGGCTGCTCAGCGAGTATCTTTTTTGGAGCCTACGCCACACTTCTGAGTAGAAAGACCCTTTGAAGAAATTTCTTTCTGGACCTATTCTGAATTTTCCGTTGATCGGGTCGATTTGATGGAGTCCATTTGTTATTTTTGGGGTCGAGTACTATTTTTGTCAGCCACCTCCACAGTATTTTTGGGCTCCGGTACGATTCTCCGGGCTCCCGGTGCATTTTTTGTAGGTTTCCCAAGAAGTTTTTTTCCGGAACCCGACGCGATTATTTTTTGTCTTCGTCGCAATTTTTGTGGCCGCAGAGTGGCATTCCGGAAAGGAATTGGTCTTAGGGGGAAGCCAGCTGCAACTTGTGGGGCTCCGGCGCGCCTGTTTGGACCCGCGAGTGTGATTTTCAAGGGCAGCAACACGACGTTTTTGCTAAATGCGATTTTTTTGGGCCTGGTCGTCATTTGTGGGGATCGCTAGCTCGAGTTTTAGTGGCCTCGACACGTTTTGGGGGTCAGGGATCTTGGAGCGATATTGGGGCCCTCAGTGTGTGCCATTTGTAGAGGCCATACGCGACTATTTCGGCCCTGAATGTTTTTTTTGGTTCCCGGTGCGATTTTTTTTTAGTCCAGCGATATTTTTAGGGAGCCTGGCGTAATTTTTCCGAAGATCGGCGCGATTCTCGGACGCTCCACAACCTCTCAAGGGGAGACAAGTTCCCCAATGCCCCCTCTTCGAGCTTAAGGGCACTTCGACCAAAACGTGATCATCTAACAATGCTCCCTCCCCCCCCCCCTCCTCGGTACACCACTTGTCTGTAGCCGGAAGGGGCGCCTTCTCCGATTCAGCAGTCGCCTGGCACGCGTGGCGGCTGTGCACTCTAGCACTCTTTGGAATAATAGAAGTACGAGAATCGTTGCGGCTTGGGTAACTCAGTTGGGCTGGTGCCGACAAGTTCAGGGTGGTAGTGGATACACCACCACCGTTGCCAATATTTATTGCCTATATTTTAGAAGGTAAAATTGACTACGCTTCGGCTCCGTATGCGGCACAAGTAGTCGCATAACGAGACCCTTGTGTGCGTAGCAAATGTGACACATTATGATTGTACGTTCCAACCATGAGTCGGCTTTCATCCGATTGGAGCAGATAAAGGCATAAAAGGCAAAGAGCTACAACAGTCAAATACCGTACTGCAAGCATGCTTTTTGCAATCAGACACACACTGTCATGAAGCGACCTTCAAAATATTTCCCTCAAGTAAGCTGTTCGGCTCACATATCAAAGCCCGTCACGCACTATCACGATTCACACCATCCACTGGTTTGCACAGCGCACTTCAACACCTGATGCTGCCTCGCACTGATCTGCAAGCAACACGAGGCCTATCTCCAGCCACCACACTTCCCGCCATTCTCTCCATTCGCGCCATTCTGTTGCTAGGTGTCACACCCTACGCCCTCATCACTCGCTCGCCACAGCCGACATCACCGAGCCACCTGCGACCGGGTGGCCTCGACCTCGGACACCGCGGCCGCCCCGCCGGCGGCCACCGTCCGGCCCAGCCCCACCGACCGGCGCCGAATGTCGTCCACCACATCGGACACTGTGCGCAGTATCTGCGAGTCGTCCTGCGGCCCGGTGTCGCCGCGTGCAGGGTCCACTGAGCCGCCGGCCGCCCTGTGATTAGACGTGCCGACGGTGGCCGGCGCGGTGCCGTCGGTGGCACCGCCGCCCACCTCGTCCACCATCGCCGCCACCTGTGCACAGTGGTCGAACGTACTTCACGCTACCATCGGTGGCACCGCTGCCCACCTTGCCCACCTGGCTCACATTCACTACCATTTGTGCACAGTAGTTGAGCCTCCATGTGGAGCCGTCTACTTTGGAGGCAAACGGCTTGCCGGTGTTTGTCTCCAATTCTATGGATTTTAGCACAGATGGATGCGCATTGAGGTACACATCGCTACCGAAAAGATGAAGTTACACATGAAGCTCTGAAATGTTGTATGTGCGAAGTATTAAGAGCAATTCCGCATAATAATTTTCACCAAAAGACATATATGCTGAAATTGAGCTCGACAAACCCAAAGAGTAGAGCGAGTATCTGCAATGGAAATAAAAGAAACACGGTCATCCTGTAAAATTGCAATGGCACCGTAGCACGTAGCCACAACAGACTCGTCAACGAAACAAATCCGATGCCTTTATGATGAGTCGAATAGCTTAGGTGTGTTGTCATCTCTAACCATCCAGACAGATATGCTTTTTAAAGATAATGGAATTGAAAACAGCAGTAGCCTGTAAAATGTGTTGCCGGGGCGGACACTAAAAACAAAGTATTATAAAGTGCGGTTGTCATCCTAAGCAAACAGAAAGAAAGTATCAGCCCTTGGCTGTACATCAAGTCAAATACGGCTGCTCTTCTGTCGGGAAAATATGAGCGACTTTATCTACGGGCGGAGCTGTGCTGCACTTCTTAGAAGCATCGACACTTGCATCGCCTGGCAAACTGACAGACATTGACAGGGTACCCACGTACGGCCTATTCTAAAACTGGAAATACTTGATTGGAGCGTTAATCTACTCTTTCCATAGTTGCGCCAGGATAAGGCGCCCATAGTGTGCTCAGCGGGTGAGAACAAAAGGTAGACTATAGGATTCAGGGCACTCACACACACACACCACAAAATTATGAGGAGAACTGCGAAAAAAGGAAAAAAGTGCAACATAATTGTCAAAAGGCTCAGCTACAATCGTCTCCAAAGGTGCAACAATCGGCGCTAAGCGGTACGGCCGTACACCTCAGCTGTCCCACACCCGCCCTTGATAGTGTTCCCGTGTTGCAGGTACAGGACCGGAAGGCATACCTACAGCCATCCGCCGATAACTTGTGGAACAACCGTAACTGCCATCTAGTGACGAGTCGTCAGACTAAACTCCTTGATAGGTGGAGCGCGGAGCCGTAAGGTGCAGGAAGTACCGTCATAAAATCAGGTCCTTAAATGAGGGATGCAAGTAATTCTGAATAAATAACATGATGACAAAAAGCAAAGAATAAACAAGACGATATACAGCGTGCTTCATTCGGAGCTCAGAAAGCAGCGATGAAGCGATAAAAAGTGAAGTTTCAAACGCATACTGGTCGGGTGGGGACACCCATGCCAGTTTGCTTTCTCGTGCATTGCGAGAGTCGACTCGCTGAGCTATCGTCCTGGCTCATAGCCAGCAAAGGTAAATTAAACCTCACCATGACATGGGCGTCACAACGAATGAGTAGGTCAAAGTGGAAGCTACGACTTCCTAAGGCGTCCGCAAACACGGTTTAACCATTTTCTTCTTGGTACTTATCATAGACTGTAAATGAAAGTCAACTTGGGTGCTTTTACTTTCATTTGAATTGGCGAAGGTTCTGGGAGATGAGTCGTCCGAGGTGTGACTTTGCATGCGCCAAGAAGGGGGGTGGGGGTGAACTGGCAGCCCAAGCGTTAATTTGCCCCCCCCAATCATTTATGTGGCATCCCAATCAGACCGAAGCTTAATCATTAACGCTCTTGTGCAACCCCCTCCACGATTTTTTTTCCAGCCGGTAGTGCCCATCTCCTGAAAAAATGTCATGCAAAACATCAATTGCCCACCCACCCTCACCCCCACCCCTACTCAACGATTTCTTTTCCAGCCGGTGGCGCCCATTCCCCGAGAAAAATGCCATGAAAAACATCAATTGCCCCTCCACCCGATCAATTCCACATACCTCTGCAACGCCAGCGGGTTCTGCTTTGGCGATGGACGTTGGCCAGGCGGCGCTTGTATTCATATCGACCTGATGGCTGACGCCGACTGCCGAGTGAGGTCCGTGACCGAGCAGCTGCTGCAGCTCCAGGTATGTACAGCGCTTCAGCTCGTCAAGCACCTGCACCTCGTCACAGTCGCCGTCAATCTGGGGACATCGTCACAGCCACAGGCATCGTCAATCCGGGGACATTTCTAGTCAAATCTTAACCTGGGAACATCGCCATATCGACATTCATCGTTCATCTGTGGATATTGCCGCAGTGACCGTGAATGCGGGGTATATCGTCGCGGCTGCAATCATCGTCAATATGGGATATTGCCACGATCATAGTCATCGTCAATGTGGTTGGTTGGTTGGTTATTTGGGCTTAGGGGCGCATCGACTGCGATGGTCATACAGCGCCCAATCGTCAATGTGGAGATATTGCCACAGTCACAGTCGTCAATATGGAGGTATTGCCACACTCACAGTCTTCGTCAATGTGGAGATATTGCCACGGTCACAGTCATAGTCAATGTGGGGACATTGCCGCAGTCACAGTCATCGTTAATGTGGGGATATTGCCACAGTTACAGCCATCGTCAAGGTAGGGATATTGCCACAGTGACAGCCATCGTTAATGTTCGGATATTGTCACAGCCACAGTCGCCAATGTGGTGATATTCCCACGGTCACAGTCGTCAATGTGGGGATATTGCCACAGTCACAGCCATCGTCAAGGTAGGGATATTACCACAGTCACAGTCATCGTTAATGTTGGGATATTGCCACAGCCACCGTCGTCAAAGTGGTGATATTCCCACGGTCACAGTCGTCAATGTGGTGATAGTCCCACGGTCGCAGTCGTCAATGTGGGGATATTGCCACAGTTACAGCCATCGTCAAGGTAGGGATTTTGCCACGGTCACAGTCGTCAATGTGGGGATATTGCCACAGCCACAATCATCGTTAATGCTGGGATATTCCCACGGTCACAGTCGTCAATGTGGTGGAGTCGTCAATGTGGAATTTTTCACAAATTTAAAACTTTTGAAAGGAGAGGTTTTTTCGCCGTTAAAATTGTTAATATGGGGGTTTTTTCAAACCCCCAATATTTTTTAATGTTGGGATTTTCCCACGGTCACAGTCGTCAATGGGGATATTTCCACGGTCACAGTCGCCAATGTAAGACACAAAGACATAGAGGCATACAAGATCAGTGCAACTATGAGCCACAAGGTCCTTCTTGGTTGCACTCTGGACACTGAACCAATTGCCCACCAAATCCGTCGATCAGCCCTCCCTGGAATACCGAAAAGCAAGCCCTCTATTCTTATGATGATTGTCTATGCTGTTTTTAAAGATGTTCAGTGTACTGCTACGGAAAATGGTTTCTGGCAGCTGGTTCAAGTGTTCTACTACCCTATTGGTGAAGAAAGGCTGGCTTAACCTTGTCCTGCTGTGATTAACTTTAATTTTGAATTGATGACCTCTAATTGCATCATTTCTGTTAACTTCAAACAATTCCCTGAGATATCCCTGTTCCTGACCATGAACAAATATAAAGACCTCGATGAGATCTCCTCTCAGCCTTCTATATCTAGGTGAAAACATATCCAATTTTTTCAATCTTTCCTCATATGCCAGGTTGCTTATACCATTAACCATTTGTGTTGCCCTCTTCTGTACTCTCTCTCTAAAAGCCAACAATATTTTTCATGACTAGGGAACCAAGCACAGCATTCCAAATATGGCCTGACATATGCACAGTAAAGCTTCCTGATGACGTCCTCACTTTTGTATGATACATTCCTATTTATTTCCCCAAGCATTCTTAGTGCTTTCTTCCTGGCTTCTTTGGTCTGTTCTGATGCCCCCAATTTTGTGTTTAAAATAACACCTAAGTCCTTCTCCTGCTGAGTCACAGATAGTACTTGGCCAGCCATCAAGTATGGATCCTTCATATGCTGCCTACCTACATGCATTATTTTGCACTTATCAAAATCAAATTAAATTTGCGATTTTCGGACCACTTCACAAGTTCGTCTAAGTCTTTTTGCAGTGAGACCTGCTCATTGTGTCCTGTTATTGCCTTAAAGACCTTCAAATCATCCGCAAATTTTAAAACCTTACTGCTTAGGCCACTTTCAATGCTATTTACAAATATAATGAACAATAGTGGCCCCAGTACTGACCCCTGGGGGACTCCACTAACAACATTCTGCCATGATGGCTTTGTACCATTTAGCATCACTCTCTGCTGTCTATCTGCAAGCCACAACTCTATCCATTTTAGGATGCTACCTGCAATACCATGACCCTGAAGCTGCATCATTAACCGTTTATGGGGTACTTTGTCAAAGGCCTTACCTTGCCAAAGGTCAAGATATGCTACATCAAACTGATTTCCTTGATCAAATTGTTCTGCAGCAAAATTCAAAAAGTCAAAGAGATTTGTGAGACACGATCGCCCTTTTCTAAACCCATGTTGAGTATCTTGAATTAATCTGTTTCCTTCCAGAAAACTAACTGTTCTATCCTTGATAATTGATACGAGTACCTTGCAGACTAGGGATGTGAGGCTTACCGGCCTATAGTTTTGAACTTTCCCTCTTTCTCCTTTCTTGAAAATAGGAACTACATTTGCCCTTTTCCAATCTGTTGGAATTTCATTTTATGAAATTGATCTACAAAATATTATACTAAGTATAATTGCCAGTTCCTTTTCAGCTTCCCGCAATACCCTAGCATAAATTGCATCAGGTCTTGCTGCCTTGTTTGACTATATTTCCTGATATGATTGAAAACTACATCACTATCAATGAAATCAACATCGTTTATCCGATCACCTGTAACTGAACTGTGGTGTACGGTTGGAAGAGTAGTCATATCTTTCAATTAAACACTGATTTAAACTGCTTGCTCAGCTTCTCAACCATCTTACCATCCTCACTCAATATAGTCCCATTTACTTCCAGTGAACCAATTGTGCTAGAGACTTTACTCAGCTTGTAAAAACTAAAGAACTTTTTGCTGTCCCCATTACAGTCCGTAGCCAAATCCAATTCTTTCGCTCGCTTTGCTGCTCTGGTTTTCTGCTTCACAGCGTCTCTGGCTTTTTGATACGACCTTATATTTACGATATTTGAAGCGTACTTAAACACTCTAAATGCATCTTTCTTAGCCTTACTTGCTCTTATCAAATCGGGCGTAAGCCATGCTGGCTTTTCTACCCTTCTATTGCGCCTTTGCTTTTGGGGGACATGTCTAATCTGAATTTCCCTCAAGTAAGATTTGAACTTTTCCCACATTTCACAGGCATATAAATTTGAGAATTTTTCTTCCCATTATATGGCACTTAAAGCCGTTCTCATGCAGTCAAAGTCTGCCCTGTTAAAACTTGGAACCTTTGCCAAATTATCCTTCATTGTGCCCTCTACTTGTGCCTTGAATCTCACTATGTTATTGTCACTTCTTTCCAGAGTTTCTCCTACAGTCAAGTCTTGAACTAAATCACTTAAATCTGAGAAGACAAGGTCCAAGAATGAGCCCTGCCTAGTTGGTTCCGTTACAAACTGGTGTAAGAACAGTTCCTCCTCAAGGCTTTTCCTAAACATTTTAGATGATGGGGAGCCAACACGAACATTTTCATATCCTTTTAGATTAAAGTCACCAAGAATAAGCTTCCGAAAGTTTCTACTGATTTCCTCGCAAATCAACTTATGCGATTTCCTCTCCAGTTGCTGAGAGGAACTTGCTCCAGTTCCTCTCCAGTTCCAGTTCCTCTCCAGTTGCTCCAGTTTCCTTTCCTCTCCAGTTGCTGAGAATGTGGCAAGGTTCCTGATCGGTACAAAGCTCCTATCCTCAGTTTATTGCTGTTGCCTCTTCCCACAGCGACATCAAGCCAAATGGACTCCACAGACACATTTGTTTACCCCATCTGCTACTTTTTGAGAACTGAATAAGCTATTCGCATAGAGCATTACACCACCCCCTTCCACTGCTGGACCCCTATTGCACGAAAACATATTGTATCCCTGGATCTCATAGTCTTGCAAGTTATCCGAAAAATACCCCTCACTGACACATGCCTCAGTAATGGAAACAAAATCTGGTTCCTCCTCAGCAACATAACACTTGAACTCATGAAATTTGGATCGAATACTCTGAGCATTAAGCATCATACACTTAACATATGTTTATAACCAGCAATGTGGGGATATTCCCACGGTCACAGTCGTCAATGTGGAGATATTGCCACAGCCACAGTCGTCAATGTGGGAATATTGCCACAGTCGCCGTCAATATGAGTGAGGCGCTGTGCTACAATGTTGTGCGACGAGCCCAAAAGGCTCGTCCTTCAACGTATAATCCGACCCCTTGCGTGTGCAGCTATCCGTCTCTCTATTGAAGGGCAAAGTAGTTGAATGTCATAGATGTTTCAATGTCATACAGGGTCATTAAATCCAAACATCATGGTAGGATAAGGTGACGATATTTAAGCGGATGTCGAAATGCTGTACTAGATCAAGATCTACCCCACAGTCAAGGACTTGCTGAGAGGGGAGGGGTGTGCTCCATTTTCCCATACAAGAGCGACAGGAGGAAACTTGATCACTGTGGAGAAAACTCGTTAGCTAGTGGGCAATTTCTCACCCACCTCTGGTGTAGCTGACATGTTAAAATTGACCCTGAAGTCACACAGCGCTCATCGCAGCGTGGCCTTCGAGTGGCCCATGGTGGGGAAGGGTAATTCGGCCATGGCCGCACTCCTAATTGGAGTTCTGTTCAAACATTCAACTACTCACACCAATTCCACAATCGCCGGCTGGTCACGACAACTGCCGGGCCCGGCTTGAATAATAGATCCGACTGTTGGCGAAGGTGCGGTGCGGTGTCATGAGGCTCAGCGGACATCCCGCGCGACGTGATGCCGCCAGTCGGCCACCTCGCGCTGCGTCACGCACGCTAAGCCGGCGGCGGGCCAGCGTGACGGAGCGGAGGGGGGGGGCGACTCACCACCAGCAGGCGGCCGGTCTCGTCGAGCGCCTTCATGGCTGGCAGACTGACTATCCTGTAGAGCTCGAGGCGGCGCCGACACGAGCGCACCGTGTCGTCGATGTCCTCCCGGCGGCCCAGCGTGCGGCCCAGCTCCAGCTCCGAACAGTCGATCAGCACGATGTCCGACTGGCGGCCATGCTGCACCGAGTGGCAGGCGGCACACGTCACTCGGCAGCCAGTCGTGTGCTGTCCGCCGGCGCTTCGGACGATGGCACTCTCCACGACACGTGTGGTGGTGAGCACCAGACGTGTGAGGTCGGCAGCGAGGAGGCAGTGTGATCGGCAGCACGGAGCACGTGAGGTCGGGAGCATAGGACACGTGGCTTCAGCAACATGGGATACACGAGGTTGGCAGTACTCCGACACGTGCTCTCCATCTTGTGTTACCCAGAGGTGTTGTTTTATGTAGGAGGGCATTTCTCTAATGGAGGATTCCTCCAGGTCTTTTAGGTGGCATGGAACTTCGTGGAATTGGCTTTCATTAATTTTGTGGACCCTCGGAGGTAAGATAGTGGTTGACAGGCTCCCTCGAAAGATTTCGTAAGACTTTGCCCGTGGAATGTTTGCTGTTCTAAAAACTGGTGGTAAAACGTTCGGCTATAGCCTTTGATTAGCATGCCGGGGCTATCTTATGATCCAGGCGTATACGAGGCAAGTTGCACGTTCATACCAGAAAAAAATGTTCCACTTCCAATCGCGTTAACAGTTTCAAAAAGTCTGCCTTGTGATCTTCAACTTCAAAAGCGATAGAAGATCAAGCGGGTTGGTGGCGTTTCCTGCCTTACCTCGAGTTCAAATTCTTCTAGCTGCTGAAGATCTCTTGGGAACCCAGATATTATAAATCCTCGCGAAGAGGCGTTTTGCTCCATCGCCTTGCACAGGCAGTTAATAATCAATCCCTGCCAAAAGAATTGCACGTCATGCACAGTTCGAGATGATTGTGGAATGAAATGTGATTTGTATGCTATAATTAGCAGATTATATGCTTTGTCTTGAACACGGAGCTTCGTGTAGAACTGATTTCGTGCTAACGGATGCTGTGCTCGTTTTCCTTAGCATGCTGTCGGATTTGGTTGCTGGGTCCAGCAACAGATTCGTTAGCTTGTTGTGCTCTTGCTATAGCATGGTGTGTCACAACGACAACTGAGTATCGCAGTGACAGACCGTAGCGACAGATCGCAGTGACAGACCGCAGTGACATACCGCATTGACAGACCGCAGTGACAGACCACATCGTCGAGACCGCGGCCAAAAAGCACACAGACACATGTGTAAATAATATAGAATGCTTCGTACTAATTCCACATACCATTGATCCCTAGCTCATCATATGTTCATTCCAGTTGATCCCTATTTAGTCTCACTTGACATCTGATTGTTTATTTCTCGCCAAAACTCGGAAATCGTAGCTTCTCACCGCCAAAGGGCTAACGTTTTTTTTAAAAAGAATATTGAATGCATTCAAAATACGCGTTGAGATAAATTGTCATTTACGTCATATTCCATTTCATGTGTGATGTATTAGCTTGTCACATTACACAGGTCACCTGACATGACTTTCACGACCAAATGGGCTTAAGCATTGCAACTCGAGCTGAGTCTCCGACGGGCTGGCTATTTCCCAACATTGCTGTATGCTGCGTAACGTTACCTGACCCTACCACCTTTCTCCTGATTACTCCAGGCTTTGCTTTGTGATAGCCTGAACCGACTTGACCACGCGACAGGACAAACTCAGACCTTGCTGTGACCATGACCATACCTGACCTGATCACCTCCCACGCTACAACACCCATTGGGGCCAGAAGGTCACACCACCTGGCCCGGCGACATCAGACCCTGTGGTTACACAGCCCGACCTGATCAGGTCAGCCTGACCTGACCACTCGCCCGGTCGTGGCGTGACCTGACCTGGCCACATCTGACCTGAGGCACCAGTTCGCCGGTCACCAGCAGTTGTCGAACCGCCAGCACGTCGACCGAGTCGCGAATCGCCTCGTCGGTGACCAGGTCTCGCAGCATCCAGCTGCAGCTGAGGTGCGTCCAGCCCGGGTACAGCGACACCACCGCCTCGCAGTAGTTGGACTTGTTGCTTCCTGGCCCACCTGCAGCACGTGGAAGTGGTGCGCCTTCACGGGCGACGTGCGCAGCACCAATCCTCACAGCCATGCACACTCATGGGCCATTGGCAATCATGGCACCATCTTCAAGAGCATTATCGTGCATGGTGTTGGCGGATGTGCTACGCTATACAGCCCAGCAACTCAGTGGCAGATAGTAATGTAACTTTGCAGAAACTAATGTACTTTACACTTTCATGTCAACGAACGATATGCTGCCTGCACTTCATATGTGATAAGCCTACGTTTGCAGAAACTCGATGCAAGAACGATGCTTGTAGGAACCAGAGGCTGATCTTGAGCATAGAATAGGAAGGATGTTAATGTCTTGGTCTCATATAGAAGCGGATCCGCTTGCTCTACACCGGGGTCTCAACTCTTGACCTCACCTAACCCCAATGGCGCCTTACACTGGTATATGTGATAGGTGACGCTCACCTACCGAGATCGCTATATGTTTCTGCCAGTTGTCAGAAAGATGGGGTGTCACTTGTTCAAATTTCGCCGTTAGTTATGCTACAGCCGCGGAACAAAACCCTGCCTGCTGCCAGATACGAGCTGCATCCGACAGTATAACATGCCGACATTATCCTCCAGGTGGCTGTCTTTGTCAGATACGAGCCACATCGGACAGTAGAAGATGCCGACATTATCCTCCAGGTGGCTGTCTTTGTCAGATACGAGCCACATCGGACAGTAGAAGATGCCGACATTATCCTCCAGGTGGCTGTCTTGGGCAGGCCAAGGTTGGCGTCTTGCGAGAACTGGGCTTCGGCAACATCAGCCAAGCTAGGCAACAATCCTACTCTACATATACCTGCGAATAATCACAAGTGCCTAACTAAGGCTAATACAGATAATCAGTTTATCATTATCCTTCACAAAAAGCATATTTGTTTTGCGATGCTAGTTCAAAATATCTCTATTTGACGACAAACTTGGTTCGCAATGGATAAGAACGACCTGAAAACTCAATAAAGCGCTCATTTAAAGCGTACACCGGGGAATAACTGAATGTTTACGCATATAGTAAAATGCTCCAGATGCCCTTTCTGCGAAAGCGATCATTCGTGATCATAGAGAGCTCGCCTAATGTTGTCAATGGAGTCAATCGACTCATCGAGAACCGATGACTGATGAGATGGCACGGCTTGCGACCATCTAACAATTTGAAACATCCATCATTTGGACACCCTACCTGCAGTGCTGCAGATAAGCCAACACTTGTACATAAAACAGTACCAACATACCTCCAGAAATGACAATTGGGATAAGCAGCTTGCGTCAACATGTCTGCTTCAAGTGCTGCAAAGTGCCGATCATGATCTATGTCAGTCGGTTGTCGGTGACGTCTCACCTACGACGAAAATGACTGGCTGCGACGACCGCCTGGGCGACAATGCGACGGCCGTTCGCAGGCTGGGTCTACGCTGAATCACCGTTCTGCCAGCACTGCGCACGTCTGTCGAGTAAACCGTACTCCATCGATAACAGCGCACCTGGCCGCCACTCAGTATGCAAATGACCACCGGCAGGATGTCAGGCGACTGCTGATGGAAGCAACGGATGTGTTAGCTCAGTTGTCAGTGGGAGGAATGCAGACCTGGCCATAGCACAGCCTTGAAAATGGTCGCTTTGATTGCAAACAAACAGGTACTGCCATTAGCACCTGTAAACCTAGGGTAGGAAATTGAAGCAACCATCCAAGAGGACTGACTTGAATCAAAATGTGAATTAGTTAGTAGATTTACTTTGGGAAAAAATAAGTAGACGTCATTCAGGAAATATTATTGCAAAGCAGTTCTTACGCCCATATATAGTTCTTCAAATCAGAGAAATTTGTTTTAAAAAAATATAGGAGCGATTTTGAAACTTGTTTCTATACATGCAGGTTGAAAACAAGTTCCTGGGATCCTAATGCCGCTGGAGCAAAATATTAGTGCATATCAGTGAACAGCTACGATAATTGTCAACGAAGAATTGCAGCGAAGTTGGTTGCTGAACATCTGTAGGGTGGAAGCAACGACGGTCACGGGCATGACTAGCCCGCAGGCGTTCACAAGACACACGAGGTGGAAATGCTGACGGTGAGTTACGTGGCTGGAAACACTCACTGCTATGGACCATGCTTAGATGAAAAGATTTCTAACTGCAATTTAAATCGAGCTATTGAGGAAAGCAACGTAAGCAAGAGTTAATATTATTACTTAATTCAACACGAACCGGGGCTATAACTATTTACACAAACCGTACCGGAACAATTGTACACTGAGTAACATGTAAGGTATCGCGGTAGCTGAAAGAGTTACAAGCAAGCATGAATGAAAGTTGTCTTTATGACAAAATGAAAACACAGTTGCATGCCTCCATTGCTTAGTGACGAAACTGCAGACGGCTGAAGCGGCAGTCAGCTGACTATTAGTTAGATACGGATAGGCTTTCGTCCATCACACCTCCTTTTTCAGCATGCTCAACAGCAATTGACAAGTACAAGAATCGTACAAAATTGTCTGGATGATATATGAATATAGCTCAGTTAATTCAGACGTAGAATTCATGCTTAGGATCTGCTTTTCAGGTTCCTTGCTACCATGCTTCCTGCTCGCGTAGGGTATGGTACGTTACCATCAGTGGCGCAGCCAGGGTTTTCCTAAAGGACGGGGTAACACAAATGTTTGTAATGAAAAAGAGAAAGGGCCCCGCGCGCAAACCGCGCCGAAAATTCAGGATTTTGCGTGGTGTGAATCTCAAAATGTATCGTTTGATCTAGTGTATTTTTTGGATACTAAAGTAGGGGAGGGGCGGCCCCCTGGCTACGCCTCTGGTCACCATGCCTACCATACGCTGCGCCGTGCAACCTAAAGCTAAGGGAAGGTCAATGACATGGAAGGCCAATGACATTTTAGCATCTGTGCTCAGAAAACTTAAGAAGTGTATTGCGCCAAATCTAGAACCAGAAATCGCTGCAGGCCACGACGACGATCCGGCGATACCGCCCGTCCACAAACACCTTAACCAAACGAGAAGCTCTATTTGAGAACGAGGTGCAGTCTTCCTTGACAGGTGGATCGCAGTTTCACGCAGAACAAGTGGTTCTGGTATGCTGTCCATCGGACTTCGATTAATCGGCAGCCAGCCACTCAATGACAAGCTGGCAACTAGTAATAACCGCAGAATGCGGGGACGGGGATATATCTACTGTACGGGATAGAGAGTATGCATTCACCAAAACGTCGGGAAATTTAACATTACGCCTATGTGCATTCAGCTCAATAATGTGCAATTGTGTGTCGATGTGGAAGAACTTGAATAAATAGAGAGAAACAGAGAGAACGAGAGGAAAAAAGAGAAAAGGGAGAAAAAAGAGAACGAGAGAAAAAGAGAGAAAATAGAGATAACGAGAGAAAAAGAGAGAAAATAGAGATAACGAGAGAAAAATACAGAAAAAGAGAAAAGGAGAGAAAAAGAGAAAAAAAGAGAGAAAGGGAGAAAAAGAGAAAAAGAGAGAGAAATAGAGAGAGAAATAGAGAGAGAGAGTGAGAGAGAGAGAGAGAGAGAGAGAGAGAGAGAGAGAGAGAGAGAGAGAGAGAGAGAGAGAGAGAGAGAGAGAGAGAGAGAGAGAGAGAGAGAGAGAGAGAGAGAGAGAGAGAGAGAGAGAGAGAGAGAGAGAGAGAGAGAGAGAGAGAGAGAGAGAGAGAGAGAGAGACGGAGTACAATCAGATCAGGTACAAGATCAATTTCGTTGTGAAGTGCAAGAGGCAGGACAATGGCATCACGAGAATTGTCCGAACGTACTACCTTACTTCATTCTACGTTAGACCTAATCCCCCATTAATTTTCGTTCTCCGTGTCACTGAATGGTTAGTTCTGATCATTTATATTGGTGATGTATCATCGATGAAGTGAGTGTTCAGTCATGATCAGCTGTTCACGAAGATATAGTAGTGTGTGATCGACTCTGACTAATGCTGAGGTGGCGCTGAGGCTGTCCGTTAGTGTAGCAAAGTCAACTTGGGACCACTCTCTCGGAATGCGTTCGGCTGCTATGTGTTCGGACCCGTCGAGTCCTGTCATAAGGTCTCCGAGCCGAGTGCAGACATTGGGCCGACGACGGCTCACGCTGACGAGGCAGTTGACGGCTCGACCCCCAGGTGCTATGTGGGCCGACGACTGCTCACGCTGACGAGGCAGTTGACGGCTCGACCCCCAGGTGCTATGTGGGCCGACGACGGCTCACGCTGACGAGGCAGTTGACGGCTCGACCCCCAGGTGCTATGTGGGCCGACGACGGCTCACGCTGACGAGGCAGTTGACGGCTCGACCCCCAGGTGCTATGTGGGCCGACGACGGCTCACGCTGACGAGGCAGTTGACGGCTCGACCCCCAGGTGCTATGTGGGCCGACGACGGCTCACGCTGACGCGGCAGTTGACGGCTCGACCCCCAGGTGCTATGCTTAATTCAAATTCGGCGCCGGAGCTATTCTATGTTTGCCTTCAAAGCTACTCTATGAGAAACTGGCGATGCAAGTACAATGTTTCACGAGTCTGAGGAAATTATTCTGTTGACGTCAAAATGGCAAACACTTCACACGAGCTGATGCCGATATCGCGTTCTCTACATAAACCGTAAAGTACATTACTTATTTGTGAAAATGTATGCATTGTTAACTAATCGTTCATAGCAGCATTGGGTGCATACATGGAATGCATACACAATGCGTTCATGCAGAATAAGCTTAAAATGAGGAGATTATTGAAAATGGAGCAGTTCCCTATTTTCATATTGAATGTACTTGGTGCACTGGTACAAATGGTTAGCCCCACATGAACCCACCAACTCCTTCATTTCCCGTCCATGCACACTGGCTGAATATGTTTTGCACGTGAGTCCCGTCTACACTTCCCGAAGACAGCATAATGTATGCTTACAATTGAACTAGATCGCGATCACTGGCAAAGCTGTCGTGCTTAAGGCATGCCGCACCTAGACAAGTATAGATGGCGACCAGAACAGTCACCAATGTATCCCCATACACACACGTGAGTTTTAAAAGGCACATGCGTTAGTGTTATTTGCTTAGCATGCCAGTACGACAACGTAAGCATGATTTAATGGTTCATCATAGCATCCGATAGTCACACTTTGAGAATGACGTCATAAAGGTCAACCTGACATAATCACTTGATCTACATTCGCATTGGAGCATCTCTGTTTCTGTCATCCAATTGACGGATAGATGGGAGTGGACAGCATTTTGCCAATTACTCAAGGTCTTTGTTAATATTAAGAGTTCTAGAGACATGCTTTTCAGAATCAACATGATCAGAGATCCAATGGCTCCAGATCAATTGAGAGGGACCTCTCCAAATTGGACTTTACAGTTACAGTTAAGTGCGTTCTCGTCATACATATAGGTCTTAGCATTGAAGATTTGTATAAAAAAAAGTCCTTGCTAACCTCCACGCAAACATTTATCTTCGCAAGATGATGTGAATGAACAAGAAATCGTCGCTGAGAAGATATTAGACGTCCTATGCATGACCCTGCTGCCAGACAGACACCAGCACACTCGTTTAAAACGAAAATAAAGACTAATAATGCTGGGAAAACTAACTCATGTTCATGGAAACTCAGTCGCAAGTCACCGAAGTGCTTCTCTGACCTGTGTATTGTGCATTCATTTTTAAATGTGTTCTGGTTTGCGAGTAATCATTCGATCAGAAGACACCTTTTTATTTATTGCACACACATGCAGTTATGCATTAAACTGTAGCCACTTCCCAGATGATGTGACTATCCATAAACAACGTAAACTTACCCATTTCCAGAAATGATTTGAATGATTCTGCAGCAAGACGGGACTTTGTGACAAAGCGAAATACAAATCGATCGGCAGAGGGCATTCTCGGCCGAAATTATGTCACACACAAGGAACAACCACTCCACATGTGCGGTCGGTAGGAAACGATTGACAAAGCTCACACGCAAGACAAGCAAACAATGGAATAAAGCAACACAAAAGAAAGCATGAAATGATGGAATAAGGTCGTTCACTTCACGACACGTGTTAATGTCGACGGCCACCCAAGGCAGCCAGAGCCAGCACTCTATGTCGATACAGAGATCAACGCCATCTTCACACGTTTATGTCGAC